>OY744498.1:8663224-8716905 GCA_963556185.1 Pseudopediastrum boryanum
AGGTTCTACCAGCTGTACAACCCTGGGCACAGTCTACCGCCCCGCCTGCTCCACCTACTGGTAGTTCCCTAAACCCTAAACCATATTTCTGTTGTCCATTCTCCTTTTCAGGTTCTACCAGCTGTACTGCCTGTCCCATGGGCACAGTGTACCGCCCTGCCTCATCAGCCACCCCCTACCCCACCTGCTCCTCCTGCCCCCCTGGCACATACAATGACAACCCCTTGTCAACCAGATACTGCACCTTATGCCCATCAGGGACATATTCTGGGGCAATACGTGCTACCTCAGCTGCTGCATGTACTGCCTGTCCTGGTAGTGCAAAGTATACTGCTAACAGTGGAGCTATCAGCATAATGGAATGTAGAGGTGAGGGGGGGGGGGTATGGGGGGAGGAGGGGATGCAGCACTGCTTGGGTGGAGCACGGGAAGGGGCCGGGTGTGAGGGGGGGGGGCTATAGGGGGAAGAGGGGGAGTAAAAAGGGGGAAATTACGGCAGGAGGGAATGGGGCGCGTAGGTGAGAGTTTACATCCGACAGGGAGCTATTAGCATAGGGGAAAGTAGAGGTGAGAGGGGGCCGGGCATTTGAGGCGAAGATGGAAAACTGCGACGGAAAAAGGCAGGGCGAATTGGAAACAGCTGGAGGGGGCCTGTAGGGGAGGTGGACAGTTTAGGGTTGAGGGGGAGGGGACAGGCTGGGTGGGGGGGGGGAAGGAGGGGTTAAGGGGGGAGTGGAGGGGAGGGGGGAGGGAGAGGTTGAGTGGAGGGGGGAATAGGGGCCTGGGGGAGTGAAAGGGGTACGTCAGCTGTTGCATGTACTGCCTGCCCTGCTGGTGTAAAGTATACAGTCGGGGTCGATGAAGGAAAGAAATGGGGGGGATGCAAAAGAAGTGGGGAAGGGGCGCTGAGGTGCTGGGGGGGGGGCATGGAGGGGGTTTGTAGGGCAGTGAGGCATAGCTATACAGTACAACAGACGTATTGGGGGTGATAGAGCTGTTTTATCAGGGGCCCAGCAGACTTGTAGATAGCCACCTGGCATGACCCCCCTGCAGAAGATGTGCTGCATACTCCAATGCATGCCCTCATGCATTGACGATCAATAGCTGAGTTACCTGCTGAAGAGTGATGAGCTGTAGACCCTACAAATGCTCCTCTCTTGAAGCCTGTTTTAAAATCTGACGACTTGTTTGCTAACCTTACATAACCTTCCCAAATGTTGCTGTTCCTGGTGTTTGTCACCAGCTTCCCCGGCCAGGCCCTCTCTGATAAAGCTGGACTTCAACAGGGATGGCTCCCAGGCGTGTTTGCAGGACAGCAGTAGCAGCAGCAGCTCGGGCAGCAGCCGTCAGACAACAACCTCTGCTTATGCTTTTCTCGGGCGAGGAGCCAGTAGCAGCAGCAGCAGCCTTGGCAGCAGCAGTAGTGATGTATTCTGCGGGTTTGCCTCAGCAGCTGAGTTATCTCAAAGTCAGGAGTACCTATGGAGGCTTGTGCCTGTGCCTGGATACACTAACAGGTGTGTAATGAGGGGAGCAAGCAGATGGAGGGCAGCAGCCAGGAATGCAGGTTTTGCTCGTAGGGTGACTGCAACCCTAAACCCTAAACCCTAGAAAACATCGAAATCCTAAACCTGTCAAGGTTGGTGGGGCAGGGCTGGGACTTGCGTGTTGTTTTTGTGGATGGAGGCGCCAGGGACAGACCGGCAAGCATCACACGTGCCCGAGGGAAGGTGGGACGCATGGGGAAGGGTCTCAGTATGTTATGCACACTTTGAGCGTTTAAAGACCGTTACAGCCAGAGATAGACCGGGAAGCATCAGTAGTATCACATTTCATGATATGCCATAGCAAAAAGTGCCATTGGGCACGCAGCTCAAGCTGTTACGAAACATATTGCAAACATACAAACAGCATTGAAAAATGTACGGAAAATATGAACACCATATAATATGATATTGCACTTGTGGAGCTGCTGATGAAGAAGGAGAGAACACTGAAACTAGCACTGCTTGCTAAGCAGCCTTTGTAGGCAATGGATAAAAGATTTGGCCACAGAGGTCATGCAAAGAGTAAGACTAACTGGTAAGCTTAGGCACAGTTGTTAACATATTCATGTCTCCACATTGGCTCAACAGAGGCAGGCCTACTGATCCAAACCCTTTGGCATAAAACGCATTGGGTTCAGATCTGCCTCAAGCCCCTTCTGTGTGCCCTCACAAAAACATGGAAGTTTTATCTAGGGATATCACTGTTGAACCAAGAACAAGCAACAGCATCCCAGTCCGCAGTATCTACTTAATAAAGAACTTTATAATTTAGATATTTGAGTACAGAACCATCTCCAGGTTGCCATGGTTAATGTCCATACATATTCAATGCAATCCAATTCAATATTCAATGGCACGCTCTAAGCAAATCTGGTTTCTTACAACCCGAGATTAGCATAACAAGCCCAATTCTTGCAGGTACACCATCCGTATTGGCAATGCCACCTCAGAGCACTGCCTCTGTGTCAATAGTCCTCAAGATAGCAGCTCTAGTTGGACGCCAGAGCCATTCTTCTTTCGGTTGTGAATTCTTACATCAAGTGCATGGGCACTGGCACCTCAGAGCACCGCCTTGGTTTCGGAGCCTCTGCTCAGGACCACAACCTATCGCCCTTTTTGTGCACCTTGGCCCTTTTTATGGCCCTGATAAATTCATAATGCAATCTGCAATGCTGTCAGGCTCTTTGGAGTAACCTCATCTAACACAATCCACCCCCCTCCTCCCCCTCCTCCCCCTCCGCCCACTCTCCCCCTCCCGCCCATCCCTCCAAAATTCCCTCTCCTTCCCTCGCCCCACTCTCCCCCTCCCGACCATCTCCCCTCTGTTCCCTCCTCGCCCTCCTCGCCCCCCCCCCCTCCCCTTGTCCCCTCCCTTTTTCTCTCTCCCCTTACCCTCCCACCCGCCCTCTGTCCCCCCCTCGCCCTCACGCGGCTTTGCAGGTGCACCATCCACATTGGCAGCGGCACCTCAGAGAAATGCCTAGTCAGATTCAGTAACGCTTTTTCAGTATTTTCTGGCTCCTTTAGCTAACCCCTCTAATTCAGTATATCCCCCCCCCCTCCTCCCTTCCCACCCCGCCCCACCCGGCTTTGCAGGTATACGATTCATATCGGCAGCGGCACCTCAGAGAAGTGCCTGATATTTGGAGACATGAGCCGGGCCCTATTCCCCTCCACCTTCATGTGGACCTCAGGCCCTTGGTCTGGCCCCGACACCACCACCCTCTGTGGCTGGAACTCCGCAAGAGCTTTAGTAAACAATGCACAAGCAGTATGGGAGCTGGTGCTTCTGATCGGCACTAGTGACAAGTACATGCTGAAAAGCATCGTGAGCAGAAATGGGACGGAGTGCCTTCTGGCGCGGAGTGGGGATGATAGGCCGTATCGGGGGTTGTATACTGGGGCTGGGGCTGTGGGTGGTTCTGTGTATTGTGGGTTCCCTAGTGCAGCTAGCTTGTTAAGGGGGGGAGCTGTCGCTTCTGCTGGGAGTGGTAATGCTACTTCCGGAGCAAGGGATGTGGTTAGTGCGGTGTGGACAATCGTACCACTACCCTAAACCCTAAAACTGGAGGAACTTGCTGAGTGTGGTCTGAAGAGCTGTGCTGCTGTCTACTTAAGGACAGCAGGAATAGGGGGGCCTTAGGCTAGGTTGGTCCATATAAAGGGAAGGTTTTGGGAGTGAGTGATGTGGTGATTGGGGTTTGGACTGTTGTACCACTGCCCAGTTGAGTTGATAAGACATGGATCAGTTGCTCCACATCACAAAAGGGAGAATATCATACAGGGTGCATTCCTAGCTGTCTTGCAAATGCATGTATGTCTGGTATGGCAGCACATCTGTCCACACTGTAGTCCCCACATCCCCCTAGGGTTTAGGGTTTAGGATCCCTAACCCCTCTAGGCAGTGGGAGAAGTGCCTGGTATGGCGGCAGACTAGGCTGAGAGTGTGTGAGGAGGTGATTGCAAGCAGGGGCGTATGGAGGGGGGTGTCTAGCTCTCTTTTGCTATGGCTCTTAGAATAGAGCCTCAGACCATACCAATGCTGCTAGGGGTAAGCCAGGCCTGGCTGCTACAATGCTGCCACTGGCTGTGCGTGTGGGTGGGGGGTGGGTGGGCAGTGAGACTTTGGCTGAGGTCTGGGCGGGTAGTAACCCTCTGACTCACGAGAGATTCACTAGGGTTTATGGGTCCTGGATGAAATGACCTGGGTCAGATTGTTGAGACACGGCATTCAGATCAATCATCACATCTAGTGTGTGTGAGGACGTGTTGCTACAATTTGAGAGGCCATGCTTGTTCAGTTTGCTTGCTATTGAACTGAGAGCTACGGGAAGGTCTCGTGGCTCAGTCTCCAGCATGGGCAGATAATGTAGGTTGCTGCAAGGGGGTTGCTTGGTCGAGATCTGTATTTTTGCTATGGTTAAGCTACTACAGCATAGGAGGCATTGGTCATATTGGCAAGCCAGTACGTTGCAGTTGTCATTTTACTGGCCCTTACAGATCAAGGGAAGCATATGTATTTTATTAGAGGCGCAGCCCAGACTGCAGCGGCCTCCCAAGTACTGTTCTGTGGTTGGAACTTGCTTTATGCAGGGTGGTAGGCATCCTGGATAGGGAGGGTTTCTTGGAAGTCAGAGGTCTTCACAGGTCTTGATTGACCAGTTCATCAGGGGTCATGTGTTGCTTGGTCTTGAGTGACCTTGTGGCATAGCTGGTTTTGCGTTTTGATTGATTGATTGAGAGGTCTTCAAAGGTCCTGCTTGACAAGCTGGTGCTGATGCACATAACTTTACTCAGGCCCGCGCTTCAACTAGGGCACTAGCCCAGAGATGCTGCAAAACTGCTGAAGCGGCTCTTTCGTTGCTGTCATGTATGATGCTAACTATTTGGGAAGTTGGATATAACAAGGTCGTCTGCTCCCCAGCGGACTATCAGATGTTGCTACATAGCATGGCCCTCTGGCCTAGGGTACCACTCATGAATGTGCATGCGACAGTGTGCACTTCATACTTGGGCTGCCTTTGCTGTTGTTGCTGCTACCTTAGCAGTCGTGCTGCTCTTGGCAAGTATCAGCTACCGTTGACGCACTTTCCATTTGTTGTATGTACTTGTTTCATTGTTTTTCCAGGAGTGAGTGCTCCATTGATTGATAGGCGGGCCAGCTTGTCACACAAGACTGCTGTGTTTGGTCGTTGCGACCTAGCTGCCTTGGTGCGGCCACACCTTACAATTTTGTTTGTTTGCTTGTTCTGCCTGGCTTGCATTTAGTTTACATGTAGTATCTGGAGGCCGGCCGCAACCATGAGCTGTGGCTGCCTGCTGATGGAGGTCTTCAGTACACTAGTCCTGGAGCCTCTTATCTATTTTATTCAGCGTCTGTGTTCAGGACTGCAGTACTTGGTGTTCATTGACATGCGGGGAGGGGGGTGATGCTGCGACAAGAAAAGGAGTGTCTTTGAAGCAAGGCTTAGACTGTTCTAACCTGATGCATAGATAGGGGCTGGTGCTTGAGTGCAGCAGTGTTGCAAATTGCTTGAAGGTGGTTTTGGGCACAGCAGATCATGCGGAGATGCCTTGGGCATTGCAATGCTCTCTTGTGCATATTAGAAGGTCCAATGGGTTTATGGACGCAGGCAGTGGATGGTACTCATAAGGGGCATACAGGAGATTAATACAAGAGGTACGCTTGATACATCTAACATGGTTAGATTGTGAAGGAAGATATGGTTAGAATTGTGCGGGGCCTATGGCACATTGCGCCTTTGTCTATCATGAAATGCAATAATGATGAAGGAAGATATGGCAGGCATGGAGGTCCCTCATCAGTCCCTGCTACTTGGCATGCCTCCATGCCACATACAAGCGGCAGTGCCTCTTGTCTGTATGTGCACTGGAATTTGGGCTGGTACTAGTATCTGATTTGATATGTGCTGAAGTGCCAAAACGTGCATGGGGGCGTGTGGAGCTGCATAGTAGTTTTATGTCTTCGGAGGTCGGAGGAATGTGAGGACTATAATCCTTACTTTGATTTGTCATTATTCGGGGATGAATGGCAAGGTCGTATTTTCGATACCTTTTCTTCTGGACCAAGAGGTGATATTGCTGAGACATTCACTTCTGATGGACCAGGTTCCAGTATTTCTGCCCATGGAGCCTAGGTTGGCTCCGTACGGGCGCCCCCTTTGAGGGGCCATGATGTAATCGTAATCGTAATCGTATGTCGGGCTGTTTGCTGCCTCATTCGCCCTTGGCCCAAAAACAGCAAAACTGCCCTGTACACGCCCACGCAAAGCTTGCAAGGATGGATTGCGGGATGTCGCCTGCTGCTGATGTGGCACTTATAGGTGCACTGGAGCAGAACGTTGGTGGTGTTGAAGTGATGGCTGTGTGGGGCTAACTAACTGCTGCCTCTTCCGTTCTTTCTTGCATGGATGGGTTGGACGCCTGCTGCGGCTGCTTCTGTGGTCTTCTTCTGCATGCGGAAACTGAACCACTATCATGGGAACGTTCACTGGAAGTAACTTCCTTTTACTTGAAGTAGGAGGATGGCAGGCCCAGCCAACCCCCATGGCACTGACTGGGATTTATACGTACATCAGCTCCATGCATGCTGCATGCATCTGGCTGCTGCATTTGTCCTACTTCAAGTACAGTCTCTAGCTGAGTAGCCGCACAAAGCAGCGACATTGGCTGTCCTTCAGGCGGGGCTTCTCCCCGTTCGCTGCAACCCCGACATAGTCTATTTAGTCATGGGCTGTATGTGTTGCCTGGCGGCTGCCCTGTCTCACGGCAATCTGCAGTGAGACTTGCTTGCTTGGTGGCTGCCTTGGTGCAGCCACACCTTAAATTTTTGTTTGTTTGTTTGTCACCAAGTGACTGTGACTGTCCAAGAAGGACATGTGACTTGGTATCAACAGATGAACAGATGAACAGAAATGCATCATCACATGTCCTGCAATTAACAATACATGTAAACATTGAGTCAAGTCAAGCGGGTATGTCTAGTTACAGGTAGGTCACACGGCCTCGACTCTAGTCAATGAGTACCAATTCAGTACGACCACTCCTGCCTTATTGTATACAGTACCTTGCTTGGGCCGTTTCGATTCACCGTACTACTTGCAATTGACGGAAGATGTTTGGGTGAGCCTGATGTTGCACTATTATTCCAAGCAGCAGCATTCTCGGCTGCTTGGTCGGTGTTCTATTTCAAGTAGAATGGAACGGATAATCCGACTGGATGCAGAATGCGCTGTGCCGAGAACTAATGCGCTGGAGTTCTGCTATATGCACATATTACGCTCTGTGCGTACGAGCGTGTGTCCCCTTGTTGTCGCCGATAAATTGCTTGGAAGAGCTGCGAGGCTGCGGCAAGTACAGACTTTATTTGGGCACCGATCCGGCGCATGTGAAAGACATCAGCGCAGTTTTAACCTGGATGCCGTGTTCTTTATTTAATAAATAAGCACATAGAGTAATCCCCTACACTTCAGGGCACCAGACATAGAGTGATCGACAACGGTGGGTGACACTGGCGGCGAACCCTCTATGTTGCGAACCAGTTATTAAAACTACAATGTATGTATACCATCTGCAAAGCCCTTCAGTTCTCAGGTTAATATTGTTACCCTTATTAACTGCCGCGTGCCCCCGCAGTCCTAAGCACGACGTGCAGCATCGATTGATCCTCCACGTACGCAGCTTGCCGTGAGTACTCGTTCTGCAAGATGGAACGGGCAATGGTGAGTGTACGGTGGGCGGAATGCACTCAGATTCTTGCTTGTTGCTGTCCGTTCGCGATTATAGAGCTATCTGCCATTCTTGTAGAGACTGGCTCCTGCCGACATACACATCCCTGCGATTTTTTAGGGTTGGGCGGATACGAGCTTACTTGGCTCTGCAAAGAATCCATACCACATCAGTCTGTACATCGCAAATGGTTTACTCTAACATGCTCTTTCGTGCACGCAGTTGTTTGCTCTGGTCCCGCTGGCGGCTTTACTGATCCTGTCTGTCCTTCCGGAAGCAGCAGCGGGTGAGTGTGGCCCAGTGCATTGTACTCCAGGCAAATAATTAGCATGCAATAGAGGATAGAGAAAGTGACCAGAGCAGGTGTACATCAGCTTCTCCCGAGTTGAGCCCAATTGCAGTGACCACGGTTATTTATGATGTGCAGTGAGGCCAGCGCCGAGGCTCCGACTAGTAGTCACTGGTGAGGCAGGTCACCCAGGTTATACCGCTGGTTACAGAGGTACAGAGTGGGTCATAGGCATGATTCAAATACCAGCGCGAAGCATGGTAATACCGGTTCTCCTGCGATATGCTTGCTTAAGCCTATAACCCAAGCGTAGACCAAGGGGCTGCGTTTGTGAAGCTTGTATAAGGGTACCATTGCTTAGGCGTGCCTCCGCAGACTGAAATGCACGTGAAACAGCTTGTAGGCCCGGTGCCATGACCCTGGGAACCACACCCTGCAACTGCCTAGCCAGCGATTACTTGACATGGATATGAATGATCGTGGGCTGGCTCTGAGAACAGCTGTCCACCCTCCTCCACTTGCTCTTCATCAGCCTCATTCCCTATGAATGTCCCATCGTTTTGGATATCGTCTTCCTGTTGCTGCTGGCTGCCACTCCCACCCAGGTCCTGCACCTGCTCAGCAACTGCAGCTGGCTGCACCTGGCTACCTAAGACCTGCTCAGTTTCTGCGGCCCTCGTATGCACCTGGTGTAGATCCCCATCTGAAGCTCCCGCGCGGCTGGAGTTTGCCCGGGGAACAGCTGCCCTAGGCCTAACCTGTCTAACTGTACTAGAGGGCAACACAGCCTGGAGGACACGCTTGCTACGTGGAGCTTTCCCGCACTTGGGGCAAGCCTTACGAGCATTGCCAAACTTCGTTGGCTGTCCTGTCTCTGGATCTTTGCAATCGCCGTTGCTGCACTGCACCAACCCCATGGCTAGTGCCGTTGATCGCAGTTCTGTTCGAGCTCACTGCTGTTAGCGAGTCTTTACACTTTCACTGTAAAGGTGCACTCTTGCCCTTCCAAAGAGACGTGCGGTAGCGCTTCCCCGAAGGCTAATGGTTCGGTGCGATTATAATGCTGTTTGCCAGGCGTATTTTGATCATGGACATGGCTCACTTTGTAACTCGTAACCAGCTCGGGTTCTGCAGGGTGCGCCAAATCAGTCACTGGGCCAGATCCATTTGGTTGTTGATTAATGATTTGTGGACATAATGTGGTGTATTCTCCGCCCAAAACTTAAGAAATTGTCGTATTACAAAGAACTGCTGCAGGACACTTTTTGTGGAAGAGGCGATTCCAACGAGCAAATTTCGGCAGCACTCGGGCACAACTGCTCAGCTGCACGTGTGCCTCTAACTCTCATTCTCCGTTTCCTTTGCTGTTGTCACCATTTCAACATATGATGTTGTGAGACAGCAATCACATGTGAATATGCCAACATATAATGCAGCATAGCCAATAGAAACTGCAATTCGCCCAATACCACTCCTGACATGTGAGGAATCCGCATAACACCTTGCTGTCTATTTTGTAATGGCTTGAGGTGCCGGGCCTATGGCACTCTTTGCTATGACATATCATGAAATGTGAGATACCACCTGAACATATTGTTAGCATACAGGAAGTAACTGTGCCTTGCTCGGCCATGCCCTTCTGTCTGCCATGTACAGGCGGCAAAGATGGCATCAGCGTCAGCGTCACCAAAGGCAACCCAGCCCCAGCACCAGTGGTGGTTGAAGAAAAGAAGAAGGACAAGGAGATTAACTGGTCCTTCAACCCGATCAAGATCAACAAGAAGGAGGACGACAAGCCTATCATGAAAGTCGATTTCAGTAAAAAGAAGAGCAAGGACATTGACATTTCTTTCGGTGGCCCTATCAAAATCGTCAAGAAGGAGCAGGACAACAAGATCATGGCCGTTACAGTGGACAAGAAGAAGTCTGTTGACTTTGACGTCTCCTTCAACCCTATCAAAATTAACAAGAAGGAGATGGATAACAAGATCATTGACATCACAGTAAGCAAGGGCAAGGGTGCTCCTGCTCCTGCTCCTAAGAAGGAAGAGGCTCCTGCCCCAGCCCCTGCTCCTGCTCCCAAGAAAGAAGACGCACCCGCCCCAGCACCTGCAGCCAAGGGGGACAAGCCTCTGATTGTGATTACCAAGACTAAAATGCCACTGATCACCAAGAGTAGTGCTCCCAGTCCTGCACCTGCTCCTAAGAAGGAAGAGGCCCCTGCCCCAGCCCCTAAGAAGGAAGAGGCCCCTGCACCAGCCCCTGCTCCTGCTCCCAAGAAAGAAGATGCACCTGCATCAGCACCTGCCACCACGGAAGACAAGCCTCTGATTGTGATTGCCGAAACCAAGGTGCCCATGGTCACCAAGGGCCGCAAAATGCTTTAATGTGGTCATCTCTGGGTTCATGTTTTATTGAGGGGAAGGGACGGAGTGTACTGACATCTATATGGGCACTTAGTGCAGAGTCATGGTAGTAAAAAATTGACACAGCCAATTGACTAATTACCTGTGCTACCTGTTGACTGTGCGCCTTCCGCAAGCCATGCCGCAAGCACATGCATCCAGGCTGACATGGATATAAATTTGACATATCTTTTTGCCGTGGGTTTTGCGAGAACTTTACCGCATTGTATGTATATGGCCCTGACAGATGCAGTTGAGGAGGATTTGCCTTGTGGGCTGGGGTATCTGTGCTGTAGGTATCGGTTGCTGCACCTGATGTGTGCATGTGCTGCCCCAAGCATCAGCATTCACAGTGTGGTGCAACCGTCTGTTGATCGGTTTTGCTGACTTCGAATTTAGACCAGTTGCTGTTCAGCATGGATGCATGCTTGTATGGATCTTGTCATTGTGCCCTTCATACTATGATCCTAAGTGTGCACCGTCCAGGGTCCCCTAGTGGTACCGGAAGTGTTTGGGACTGAAGATAGCAACTGGCCTAGCTGCAAGGAGAGTTGAAGTGTGTACTCTCTCCTTGCGCCTGTGATCGCATTTGGACTGTCAGCGATCTTTACAAAACTGCAAGGAACTACTGCTATGACAATGCATTGCAGGGCTGGGTTAGGCCAGCCATCAGCATGACATGACTAGGTCTGTTAGCTTGTACAATACAATACAGTACAATACAATACAAGCACAATGTACCGACTGGATAGCACCGCACATGCAGCAGCTGATTTGCGAGCAGTAGCGTGTCCGCCACCAGCAACGGCTGTACCTCAGTCGTGCAGGCCATGGTAGTTATTTCCGGCAGTGTGGAATCTAATGGTGAATGGTCTCTCAAGGCAGACAGCTAAGGTAAGTTTGATCTGCAGCCTTGCGTCCCAGACACTCCAGCAGAGACGGCGACCTTTTGATTCATTTGCTTCCACCTCACTGGCCATATAGCATGGCAGCCGAAGGAGGGGTAGATGTGTATTTGGGCTACTGTAATGAGATATCTTAATGAGTGTCAAGGCTTCTTGGGTACAGCTTCAAGGACCCACCTCCGATTTTGACGGTGGATGTCAATGCTCGGGCGTCGGTGGGCAAGTTCGACCTGTGACTCACATAGTATGTCGTGATGGAAGCAGAAAACAGTCCAACCAGCACATAGTTACAAGCGAGGATCATTCCACGCCTTCCGGCAGAGATGTGCACATGCCGTGGGCATGATGAGCCCCACTGTAGACTGCCACATCCAATTATACCAACTCGACGTGGAGTGCAGCGCAGGCAAGCTGGTATTGCTATACGGTGATAGTTGGCCCAATCGAAGGAGTCCGAGGCTGGCGCCTCTGCGCCACCATGGGTCAGGCATACTAAGCCCGCCGCTGTATGTATGTGGCGATGTACAAATCAACGCTCCCCAACGGTTCGACAAGCAAGCATTGCTGGCTGAGGCATCGGTAAGGGTAATAAAAGGCAGCATAGGGCGCATCAGTGAAAGAGCAGAGTAAGGTTAGTCCTTAACTGAGGAACCCGGGGTCGGGACATGCCATCGCGATCGGTCGCTAGTGGAGCCGCTTTCAATCAATCAATCAATCAAAACGCAAGACCAGCAATGCCAATGGCCAAACAAACCTAGGCCACAAACACAAGGCTCCTGATCACAATCACGAAGCCACACAACCGATGGTGGATTTGCCACACACAAGCTGAGGCTAGATGCAACGGCGTGCACACCAAGGGGAAACAAACACCACCACTAAAACCCAAAACCTGCTCCACTTCCATCACACATGGGTGGCGGGGAGGCAGCAGGATCAAGCACCACCCTAGTAGGGGCTGGAGGTGGCTCCCACCACCTAGGTACTGGTGAACCACCATCCTCCCAGCCACTGAAAGGCACCACATAGCGCTCCACATGCTTATCAATAGCTTGCTTAGTGCGCCTTCTACACCTCACTAACCGTTGGCTTTCCCAAGGGTGCGTAAGATCCCACAACCTCTTCCTCCAAGCACTCTTAATCTGACATGAAGCCTCCCAGCTCCCCTCATCTTGACCAAGCACCTTCAGATCTGCACACACGCATTTCTCCCAGGTATGGCGAGGCCTACCCACTGGCCTCGTCATGTCACCATGTAATGAAGAGAACAACGCAATATGCGGCAACCTGCCCTCCTCCATGCGGCCCACATGCCCCAGCCACCTCAGCCTATTTGCTGTGATGTATGCTGACAAGGTGGCTACCCCACATGATTTCCTGATATGCTCATTGGAGCCGCTTTGCACTGTGGTAATGGCACGTGTATCCTCCTTGTTGCTGCGACCTAGTGTTCTTGCTAACGCCATTGCTGTCCTCATGTTTCTCAAACCTCGCATGTTGCGGGCACGGCCCGAATAATTAATCATCATATGATAGCATTGGATGGACTGCTGTGATAACTTGGTACCCTGCTTCCATCAGACACTCACGGCAGCATGAAATGCTGTCCAAATGGGCAGCCTGATTAAAGTTTCCTCTGTTGCTCAGAAGCTTTGCTAAACCAGGTCAAAGGCAATCTCGAGGAACTGGCGGTGGCACTGGCAGCCGGCAGCAGAGAGAACTACATACGCAGCGGGAAGGGGGAAAATCCCTTCTTGCATACCTTTGTGGGCCCATATAGCAGCCTACATGCATCCCCTGTTAATACAAGGACCAATAAGGCGTTACCAGAAGTACAACGAACTACAAACCACGCCATACAAACACATTATCAACAGGGGACTCATCGATCACAATGAGAACCACTTGAACCCTTTGTTTTCTTTGTTGCACACAACCACTCATTTAAATTTGGCTGCACACCCTGAACCCTGCATATTGATTGCTCTCCTAAATATATGTGTTTCTCATTACTTTACCCACACCCACAGACACCCATTGAGTTGACTCACTCATCATAGCCCAAACGCCACATCATTTACTGTCCACCAACAAATCCATGCATACAGTTGTGAAGCCCAGTACTGAAGTAAAGCTTGCGCAGCTAAAACGGCGTGAAGCTCATGTTCAGCGCAGTAGTGTTGCCGGCCAACAGCTTCTGTAATCCATCAATGTGCAGTGGCACACTGAGGTCCCGCTCCTGTAGGCTGTGCTCCAAGTGCACCAGCAGCCCACCCTGGAAGAAGGAGTTGATCAGCCCCAGCAGCAGGGAAGCATTCTGGCGAGTGCGCCATGCTCCCCGGTGATCCATCCCCTCCTGCAAGCAAGGCAGAAGGCAAAAGCCAATGCATGTGTCAAAAGCCTTAACTTGCAACATCAAATACACCCCTAACATTGTACATGTGTGTGAACTCTTCTGCTGTAGCCCCGCCACCCATACGCTGCCACATAGTCAAGTTGCAACTTTCTCTGCTGAGACCCCATGCAGCACATAATGTATGGCATACTTCAAAGGTGCCTTGTGTTTGCGTGGCGTCAGCCGAATAGATACCTGAGGCCCAGGACCAACTTATTGCTGTTTGCACTTAAACAAAATTTGAATGCAGTGTGCGTCTGCAAGTTTCTTGTGCTTACATCCAGCAATCGTTCAACGTGCATCCATCCTGACTAGGCTTTCAGATGTAGAATCTTGAGGCTGCTCGTGCTTCAATTGTCGCACATTTTCCTTCTACAGAAAAGGCAGGCTCCACAGCAGGTGCTTCTGTGGCTGTGGATGAGCACAGCATGCTAAACAACAGTCAAATACCTCGCATGCTTCACGGTGTAGATCAATGCAGTTGCAAGACTCCGTACATATTTGAAGTGTTTCCTACCTGCAGATTCTCCACGTAGGTGAACAAGTCCCGGCCAATGTAGTCCCAGAGGCCTCTGCCGACAGCCACAAACACCCGCCCATCCAGAGCTGCCTCCAGGTTGGCCAGAGCCTCCTCCAGTAGCTGGAACAGCGGGCGGCTCAGCGCCTCCATCATCGCCATCTGTTGCATCTGGCTCTGATGCTGCTGCTGCTGTTGCTGCATGGCTGCGAGCTTGGCTTGCTGCAGAATGGACACCAAGGAGGTAGCAGGAGAGGCAGACAACCCCAGGGACAGCCTCTCAGCAGTAGTAGTTACAGCAGCAGTGTACTCAGTACGCAGCTCCTTGACTACCTGAGCAAACTGAGCTCCTACATGGGGGGCTACGTCCTCATAACCTGGCTCGATAGGCCCAGGGGTCTGAGGGGGTCCGGGTGGTGGTGCAGCAGAGCCGCCGCCCCATTTGTTGATGGTTCCCTCATAGTTGGGCACTGCTACCATGAGGCGCTTGAGACTGTTCAGGAGAACAGCTTCCCGCACCATTAGCAGCACCCGTGGCGCATTAGCCGCCTTGCGTGGGCTATCTGGACGCCAAGCCCACTGTGCTGCTGCTGGCTTGTTACGCCTGGCAGTGGGAAAAGTTCAGAAGAGGTATTCAGAAAGCAGAGCAACAGTGATGATGGCTATGGCTTGCTGGGACAAAGCAGGCAACCATAGCAGCTGCTGTTGTCTGCTTGTATTGCTGCTGCTACCAGTACCGCAGCAAGATTGCTGCCAAACACAGCGAGGTTGTAGAGGAAGAGGGGAGTAGGTGCCATTTGCACATAGAGTTTTCTTATCAACAACATGGCAGCAGCTGCAGGAATGATAACTGGTCTTGGCTGAGTTGAAAGTAGGGGCACATCGTTCAAGAGCTAAAGTGGGAACATGCATCAGAAGCCACGGAAACTGAATCATGTTCTTACCTGATTATGCCGCCCTCTGCTGAGACATACACCACTGCAGACTTGCCACCCTGCTGGTAAGGGCTGCCTTTGCCCTTGACTGGGCTGCTTGGCATTGACTCGGGAGCATTGCGGATCCGTGTCATGCCACATTGCCTGCTAACTGCACCCATAACCGCCCGAAGTGCCACACACAGAGCCGCCTCCAAGTAAGGCCCAAACAAGGGCCAGTGCATGATGACCCGCTCATACCGGTGCATCTCATTCACCACATGCCGCAGCATCTCATGGGCTATAGGTGCCACACCACCCTCCTCACTGGCTCCTAGTGGAGCAGCAGGAGCCATGTCACCCATGCCGAGCTCTGTTGTGGCTTCAAGGCTGCGGCATGTGGCACAGAGGTTCTCCTGACTGGTAGTGATCCAGCTGCGCACATGGTGACCAAACAGCTCCAGGGCGTCAATGTAGCCCGGATGAGCACGGGGCAAGGTGAGCGCTGAGTCCTCCAAGTGCCTGTATTAGGTCAAGCAGGACACGTTTGTTAGCCTCTCGACATGTATTATGGTCAGCACCAGTCAAGCCAATTGCCATAGGCCTGTCTTGGGTGTGTGCGATCATCGAGTACATGGACAACATAGATTATAACGAACTTGTGCACATGATTTCTGCCACATGATCTTTGCAATGACCACTTCTCTTTCTTGCAAGTGGAAGGGTACTTTTTCCACAGAATCCTTTGCTCAGAAGTGCACCTTGAATGTACCCCGACTACCCTCTGCTTCTCCTTAACCATTTCTGACAGCCTTGAATCTTGTATGGAGCAACACTCACCGCTGCAGGTCGGCCACTGCCCCAAGCATGTTGATGGCTGCATCTGATGGCTGGTTGGGTGGGTACTGGGACAGCACCGTACGCAGCTGGTGCACAAAGTTGCTGCAGTACTCTGAAGCTGTGATGGCTGGGAGGTTCAGGGAGGACGGCAGCAGCCGTGGCACTTCCTGCAGCCGCTTGTCATACTCCAGGTCCTGACAGCAAGGACAACGCATGTCTTAACAAGGAAATGAAGACAATTGTCTCAACCAGTCCTGTGAATTAGAGTCAAACTGATATACGGTACATATTAGTCGTGTGTACATACAGTACATCGCCCCAATACTTTCACAGCCAGTCAATGCTGCTTCCAGCCATATAGATTTGCCCCAGTGCATCCTTCCTTGCAAAAAGGCTTGACATGGTTCCTGCCTGTACCTGCACAATGCAGCCCTGGCAGCTGGATATCATATTGGAGAGCTTTGCTCTGCTTGCAAGCGTAGACACTGTGGCATTCTGCACCAGAACATTGCAACACAAACTCACCTGCTTGATTGCTGTCACAATGCTGACCACCTTGTTGTACATCTGCTGAGCTTTCCCAGCAGGTGGAAGCACGCCCCCGTTAAGATGCTGCCGTAGTGGTGCTGCAAGCAGGGGAGAGCCGCCATTGCCCTACAACACAGATATAACCCAGATGATTACCCATCTAGCCCGTATTTGAATTGCAAGGATACAAACAAAGATAGCTCAGCAACAAGCAAAGGGATCCGTATCCAGCGTGATTGATTATGCAAGAGTCTTCAGGGGAAGTGCTCCTTATCCCAGAGTTCAGAACACACATCACAGATGAGCAGGCTTACCGCTTCTCCATGGCCTTCATCAGAAAGTGTTGCCAAGCGTGTCCACCTGGCCTTAGCTGCAAGCCTGAACCTATCTGACAGCCACTCCACATCACTAGGCAGGAACACATCCCGCATGGTCTGGAACAGCCGCATCCCTGCCACTAGCGCCTCAGGTGGAAACTCCCGTTGAGCTTGTGGTGGTGAGGCAGGCTCCAGGATGCCCTTCCGTGCCTCGCTGCTGAGCAGGTAGTAGTTCTCAAACGCAAGCTTGAGCAGCTCCTCAATGTCCCGCTTGACCTTGGCCAGCATAGTGCTCTGCAAAAAGCAAACAAGGGACTGTCAGCAAGATTCCACTGCCAATGAGTTTCTGTGCTTCGCAGATACTGAGGAATGGCCAGGTAACATGGAACTAGAACGCAAGCAACCCCTGCTAGTGCTCCGGATGGCCGTGATATCACATTACCAGAGAGCAATGCACCTGCTTCTCTCCTGCAGCAATGCAATTGTGCTGCTGCTAGCACGCACTAACCACCCACCTCTTGCTGGCTGAGGCTGCCCTGCATCTGCTCCTGCTGCAGCAATGACGCAATCTGCCTGGCCAGCAGATCAAAGCACATCTTGCTGGCACTGGCCACGCCTGGTCTTAGCACCCAGCGTAGATGGGAAATGACAGCATAGTTGCTGCGCACCCCATATAGGTTGGCATATGCACTCAAGAGCCAGGCCCAATCTCCAGTTACCTCCAGCCGCTTCTCTCCACACCCCTACAAACAGATGACATGCCTTACATTGCTGCAAACAGACCACATGCCTTACATTGCCATTGGTATCCAGAAAAAATTCTATTGCTGGGTCATATTTACAGCACTGCCAACTATTGCTTGCACCAACTATTGCTTGCGCCTGGGCTTATAAGCCCTCCTTGTTTTCCAAGTGGGGGGAGGCTCTTACCCCCTTTGGGGCAGTGGTGGTTTTGGGTGCTTTAGCTAGCTGCTGGACCTAGCTGCTGGACCTCATGTCTAGGCATATGTTGTCATGCATGTCAAAGACACCCGTATTCTGTTCCACCTCGCTGTGCTTTGTGACAGCTTGAGGTGCGGGGCCTATGGCACTTTTTCTGTGGCATATCATGAAATGTAATACAGCATGCAGGGTGAAACTGGGTTTGTGTTTCAGACCACAGGGTGCAGTCAGAGCAGCTGTCCGGAATGCGCTTGCACCAAAGGGCAAGAGACATACCTGCGACCTCAAAGCTGCCACCAGCAGATGGTCATACGCCTGGCAAGAGCTGACTTTCAGTGTCGCCTTGCTGCTGCTTGGTTCAGCTGCGTCAGCTCCTCGTGATGCCAAGTCAGCAGAGGGCATCTCCCGCTGTACACGCTGTATTGCTAGCAGCACCTGCAGTACATGTCACCATGTCCATAAGTTCTCCAAAGCAAGCTCCAGCAAGATGTCTGCAGCAGGAAACTTCACCCACAAACAATAGCACAGACGGGCATCCTGCAGTGAGCTTCTGTTGCTGACAAGACATGTGGTTTTCCCATGGACCTTTCTGTTTATGAAAACTGCAGTGATGTGCCCCAAGCATACCTGACCAGACCTCCCTGTCTCGCTGAACACGTTGACCCACAGTCCTGTTGTGCCTGGCTTAAGTGGTATGCTGTTGTCGTCCCTGAACCAGCGGCACATGCCCCCTGAGCTGCAGATGGTCGTAGCTGGAGCTGAGCCCGCCAAACTCTCAGTGTCAAAGTCCTCCTCCTCTTCTGTTGAGGCATGCTCCATGCCAATCTGCCAAATCCGCTTGCAGTCCACCCCACCCCTGCAAGATGGCATGATCAGAGTGCAACCCCCGAATATGGCCATAACTAACCAGGCATGAAGGCAACAGGTGCAGCCTGCAAGGTACATGTGACAAGCTATGTGATCAGCTGGGATCACAGAAAGGCGCCATCTCCTCCACACTTGCGATTAAACAACTTATCCATCCTTTACAGCTCACTTGTGACACCGTTCTGATCCTGAAGCTGCAATTTGTATTTTATGCATGCATGAGACCCTGTGCATCTCCAGCAGGACATCCAATCGCTTGGTACATGTTGTCTTGCTGAAAGCATAAATGGTTCCCTCATGCTGCAAGATGCCATGCTTGCATGTACCTTGTGAAAGCCTTGACCAGATAACACACATGTTCCTCACCTTGCCAGCACATGCTGCCCATCTGACACTTCAAGCACCAGCTCATGCCCGTGTTGGTCCGGCTGCAGGTCATAGACAGGCGATCCCGGGAGTGTGTTGCCTTTAGAGTCCAGTCTGAACCGCATGTCAGCATAGCCCCTTCCCTCTGCTGGGACAACCTTCACATGCACAGTCATGCTGAAGCCACTGTTACGCTTGAAGAGGCCTGACCAGAAGCTTTTCTCTGGCAAAGAGAGCTTGGCAACCCTGATCTGCAGACATATTACCCAGGGTTAAAGCAGTGTATGCCAGAGCAGTAACTTCAAGCTTCAAAACAAGGACATTGCTGTATGGCTTAAAAGCAACTTTCAACTACATACATTGAGTATTTGCTTGAGGTATTTGTTCCCTCGCTGTTCTTTGTGACAGCTTGAGGTGCGGGGCCTATGGCACTTTTTGCTATGGCATATCATTAAATGTAATAACATTTGCTTGATGACTGCATATGCACTCCAAGCATGATGTACCACTGCTAGGGCACTCTGCGGCAGCCAGACCCACCTTAAGGATGCTCATGTGCTTCATGAAGGCTGCTGCGCTGAGCTTCTTGTCCAGGGCATCTGAGTCATCCCAAATGATCTCATTGCCAATGTCAATGGGCCCACTGCCATGGTTCACTGTGGCTGCTACTTGCGCTGAGGAAACAATGGGAAGCAGCAGGCCTTGGATGTTCAGGGCTGTGCGCAGGGGCTCACAGCCAGATTCCAGAAAATGCGCTGCTTCCTGCACACCCTTGGCACTTTCACGCATGCAGACCTGCACCAATGAAACCTGGATGAGACTGCAGAATACATGCGTGCCTTTGTTGCTCCAAAAAAGACCGTGATTCTTGCAGATTGCCAGAGGAGCCTACAGAGCCATTGGCTGCAAGTTGCTTACCTGGCAGCACCCTTCATAGGCCAAGAACTTCCCCCAGGCTTCTGATCTTTTCATCTTGATCAGATGTCCTGTGGGCGGGCCTGGTGGTGTCCCTGGTGGAACATAACCGCCGCTGTCATCTGGGGCTTGACCAACATCCCAGCGCCGCCTACTTCGCTGTTGCTGCTGCTGCTGCTGCTGCGGTACATGTGCTGTTGCAGGCTTGGATTGCTGCCGCTGAACTCTGACATTCTGGCCCATGCGGAAGTTGCTGTAACCATCGCGGAGCCTGACACCATTCTCGTCTTCTTGGGCATCTTGGTAAGGGCCTGCAGAGGCTGGGTAGATTATTCATCCTAGTGGGAAGCTTTCGTCAGTTGCACATCTTTCTGCCTGAACATACAAAGTGTTCTTACCTGAATCTGATGCCTGCATGTAGCCATTGGCAAAGGCGCTTTGGCCAGGGGGGCCCTCAGGCCCTTGCAGGTTGCTTCCATAATACTGCTTGGGTCTGTCCATGGAGCCTGCAGACCCAGGCGTGAACTAGGACACGTGCTTTAGCATATGCTCCAGACCTTCAGACACCTGGACATGAAGCACAGGAGGTCTGTTGCAGTTTGCTGCTGTCAATGACAAACTACTCTTCATGTGACTGGCTGCAACTTTTCTGAGCTGCTACGCCTGCCTTCTATGCATCTTCAAGCGTTTTCCATACCTTCGGAAAGGGCGCCTAACTATGTGGCGCAGAGGCTTCAGGCATTCATAATGCTTGGCTGCACTACTGGCACTTTGTAGGCGTGGGAAGTCCTCAATGTTCGGCTGCCTCCTCTCTCTGCAGTAGCACCGGCATTCTTAGCACATATCATGGATTGCTTCCTCCAGTAGTCAGGTAAGCTGCGTGCGACTAAGCAGTGTCCAAAGCACGAAGGGATGCCAATTGCCGGAGACTGCCCGTTTATCTAATCAGCCTTGCCTAGATATCCATTAGTTAAGTGGTGAGAAGTATGGCTGTATCCCAGGATTACCGGCAGCTCGCTTAGCGCTGTTTGTTGCAGGCCGAGGACTCACTCACAGCATCAAAGACAAGTTACAGCACAACGTCTCGTCTAAAGGCTCTCACTTCACAGCATGGCTACCATGGGAGTCAGTGAGGCTCATGTGCTGCAGTTTAAATGGTGCCATTGCTCCATGGCCCCCTGGTTGAGGTGGGGTTGTTGACTGCGAGTCTCGCGGAAGTGAGAAGTGAGTGAGACTCGACCCAGTTGTAGCCATGCACTACCGCTTGGCCGGGAGGGCATGCAAGGCGTATTAGCCGGTTATGGTCAAGAAAGTACTGGCCAGCCTGCGTGTATTCTTGTCTATAGCGCCGACGTCCCTGGGCTGCTGGCATGCTGGTCCAGCTGCGGTCACGTGTTCTTCCCCAGTAGTGTTGTGGGAGGATTTTGCTCAGCTTCAGCTCATCCATCTAGGAGGGACGTGCGGGAACACACGCAAGTCTAGCACCAAATCCTGGTAAGCAGCCTTTCGGTCGAAGAGCTCGAATGGACCTCAGTTGCCTCCCACGCTGAACTTGTCATGAACAGCCCACGTGCAGATGCTGTTGCCCTTTCATTCACGAAGCAGGCTAAGGCGGCATGCATGGACGCATTGCACTCTATACCTCCCCTATTCCCTCGCGTGCAAAAACCCTACATCGCCACCTTCAGGGCCGGGCCCACAGGGGTTGCCTGTCGGCAAGAGCCTCGTCGACCTTCTTCCTCTGATGTTTCTTCGTTTTTACCCAAATTTGCTTGCAGTGGCAGTCTGAGCATCTCCATGCAGCTTTCCTACCAAAGACTCTCTGGGGCCCCAGCAGGACCAGCAAGGTCTGGCAGCAAAAGAAGCCATGGCCGTTTCCATAGTCCAGTCGTAACGCGTGCAGCCGCAGCAGTGGAGCAAGCTGTAAATCCTCTTACCCAGAAAATTGTGGAAGAGGAAGCAAAGTATGTGCTACAGACGTATGGCAGGCCGAATCTGGTGTTTGTAAAGGGTGAAGGCTGCAAGCTGTATGATGCAGATGGCAAGGAGTACTTGGACATGGCAGCAGGTAAGAATAACAGATGCTTGTGGAGGGACGGAAGTGCATTGCAGCTGTTATTTGCGATCAAATGGTGTTGGGCTCTGCAGAAGTGTTCCTGCTGTGGACTTTCCGGGATGACCTTGAGCAGTCATGAACTGTATCATATAAATGGTTGGCTCTGAGACTGATTTGGGAGCTGCAACTGTGCCTTGGCAGACGCATATGGCGGGGCTCCCAGGCAGGTCGTGGCTGCATTGCCTATTGATGCATACATGCGCAGTACTACCCTGCAGTGGGGTTGAGCAGATGCTGCGAATTGCACAGTCATGCATGTATTCCTGAATCAAACCTGTAACCTGTGTAGGCATTGCTGTGAATGCACTTGGCCATGGTGACTCCCGGTGGTACTCTGCCTTGGCGGATCAGGCTGCGAAGCTGACCCATACAAGCAACCTATTCCACACAGTTCCTCAGGTGGGCCCCCCAAGCACATTGCTTTGTCCATATCTTCAGGACCTGCTTATGCATGATTGTTAGCACCTGCGACGGTGAGAATTCAGCCATGCTTCGTTTTGCACCATTCCGGGCCCTTTAGCATGGTTCTGTAGCATATGGGGATATGACAGTTTCTGCCAGTGCATTGTAGGCCCTTTGCTCCCTCAGGAGCACATTTATGTCATTTAAGCATCAAGCTCACGCCATGGCATGTCGTCTCAGCTTGTGCGTGGGCAAGTCTACCATTGGTTGTGCGGCTTTGTCATTGCAGTCAGGAGCCTTGTGGGTCTGAAGGTCTATGTTTTGGTTGGCTATACCTGGTCCTGCGTTGCATTGATTGATTGATCGGTTGATTGATGGATTGATTGAAACCAATATGCTATTTGCTGCAGGTGGAGCTTGCAAAGCGCTTGGTGGAGAATTCCTTTGCAGACAAGGCCTTCTTCTGCAACAGCGGCACTGAGGCCAATGAGGGCGCCATTAAGTTTGCTCGCAAGTACGCACGGGTAGCCGCCGGTGTGGACCCATATGATCCTGATGCTACAGCACCCTATGAGATCGTCAGTTTCACCAACTGCTTCCATGGACGCACCATGGGTGCATTGGCACTGACCTACAAGGAGCAGTACAAGAGCCCCTTCCTGCCAGTAATGCCTGGACATCAGCTGGCAACGTACAACGACTTGGAGAGTGCTGCAGCAGTGATCAAGAAGGGCAAGACAGCAGCAGTGTTTGTGGAGCCAGTGCAGGTAAGAGCGGGATGGGGCAGAGGCTGCTGTGGGCTTTGCACTGTTACGCCCCTGTAGCCGGGGTTACCAGACATCATCTCATCCCTTTTTTAGGGACCTTGAAGGTTTTGTGATGGTGAAGGGGCGTTGTAGTTAGTGCTTCGCATGTTATGGTCCAGACCTTGTGCTGCTGCTGGTTTAGCTCTTGCATTTACCGTTGTTTTCCAGCAGTTGCGCAGTCTTCAGTAATGTTGCTGCTGTCTCTATTTTATGTAGGCATGTACATGGGTCTTATGAATTGTCTGTGGCTTCTGGACCTGCTGCTAGCATCTGCAAACAGCAGCTGCCAAGTTGATGTGCTCAGTACTCAAATAAACCAAATCCCCTCTCTTGAAAACCAAAGGCCTGTGCCTCTTGTCATAGGCAGACTTCTGCCATGCCTGAGCCTTAGTGAGCTGAGCTCTGGCTTTGTCCACATTCAACTTCATCGCCTCAATCATGTCAGCTGCGGCAGGAACTGCATGCTGTAGCTCCCCCTGATCCAATGCAATATCTAACAATGACCTGGGTTGGTACCCAAACATGAGTTGTGCAGGACTAAAACCTGTGCTGGCCTGCTTGTTCCCATTGATCACCCTCATAACATCAGAAACATGATAAACCCACGCATCCGGCTGATGCATACACATGCAACGCATAACTTGCTCCACAGTTTGATTCGTTCGCTCACTCTGACCATCTGACTGGGGCCTATAAGCAGTTGTCAAATGCAGTTTTGTACCCAAACAATCAAACAGAGACCTCCAGAAACTGCCTGTGTATTTAGGATCCCGATCGCTGATAATGCCCTTAGGCAGACCAAAAACATCAAACACATGCTTCTTAAGCAGTTGAGCACATGCAGGTGCATCGTCTGTCTCATGACACGGGATGACGGATACATACTTAGTAAGTAAATCAGTGCAGGTAATGAACCCATTAGCCCCCTCACTCAAAGGCATTCCAAAAACCTGATCAATAGATATGTATTCAAGCTTTCCTTTGGGAATAGGCAAAGGCTGCAGTTCTCCCCCTGTCTTTTGAGTCGACCGCTTGGCGATTCACGTCTGCTGCGTGCTTTCCGGCCTAATCACAAGGGCATGTTTTCTCGGCAGCACACCTCTTAGAGACATACCAATAAACAACTGGATAGCACTACCAAAAGCTGCAGACCATAATGGTCCATATAAATGAAACATGTAAACTTAGATTTTAGGTGATATACTTACCAAGAGTTACACTACTCCAAGCACCAGACTTTGCTGCTTGTTCTCCTGGTCCTGTGTGCTGCAGGGTGAGGGTGGCTGCACCCCCAGCCAAGCAGCTTTCCTAACAGGTCTGCGAGAGCTGTGTGATGAGGCAGGGGCTTTACTGGTGTTTGATGAGGTGCAGTGTGGCCTGGGCCGCACAGGCAAGCTATGGGGCTATGAGCACTACGGTGTTGAACCTGACCTGATGAGTTTGGCTAAGCCGCTGGCTGGTGGACTGCCCATTGGGGCTGTACTGCTCAAGCAGAAGGTAGCGGATGTCATGAAGCCAGGTGGGTTACCGTCACGTTGGGGGAGGGCATGAGCCACAAGTTCTGCTGCTCAGGTTGTTGGAGGGGCAATGCAGAGCAGCTTCAGACGGCAACGTTTCCTACACAGTGTGTGTGCTGAGAGGACCCAAATCCCAAAGTATTCTCATATGGCGGGGGCCTGTAAACTCAGAAGCACTTTACATTGAGTGCCAAGCTCCTTGATGGCAGAGAGTACTATGGTTGTTATGTCCTGCTTTGCATGTCCAAGACAAACGGGTACAGATACGTAGAACAAGAAGCAAGCTTGCCACGGGAGGTGAGCTTGCCAAGGTCAATACAAGTGTTACTGCAGCAACTGCATTGCTATCACACAGCGTTGAAGCCAGGTACTCTCCCAACATACCTGGTCGTGTCTTGTTAGCTGGTGCTGCTACTCCTGTTGTAGGTTGCCCATATGCTCGGTTATCACAGAATATGGCAAAGATGATTGTGCATATTGAGCCCTTGCTGCTGCTGCTACTGTTGTAGGTGACCATGGCTCCACTTTTGCTGGCAACCCTCTGGTGTGCCACACAGCATGCACTGTGTTTGACATCATCAGCGACCCTGCCTTCCTAGAGGCTATCGCAGCTAAGGGGGAACGCCTGCGTGCTGGGCTGCGGGCTGCAACCAAGGGCAATGCTCATGTGAAGGAGGTCCGTGGCTTGGGCCTGCTGGTGGGTGTGCAGCTGGATTACATGGCTGGCCCTGTTGTGGAAGCAGCTCGTGAGGAGGGCATGCTGGTGATCACGGCAGGCAAGGGTGATGTGGTGCGGCTGGTGCCACCACTGGTGATCAGTGATGAGGAGATTGACCAGTGCTGTGAGAAGCTGGCGAAGGTGCTTGCAGAGGTCAGCCCATGAATCGAAGGCTGTGACTCAGACAGTTGAGACCACAAAGACGGCGCTGTACAGTTGGGGTGACCTTAAAGCAGGTTCTCTGTTTAATGAGTTTGTGGAATTACTTTTCTGGGGCTTGGGAAATGTCCAGGTTGTGTCCAGGTGTTGATACCACCAGCGTCTCTGACGGTAAAGTACTTCTTCTTACATACTCGTGCGGAGGATTCGCATTTTTAGATGCACGGTCCGAGGGCTGTGCAGTAATCTGTCTCATGTATTTCCAGATGCATCACCTACGTGTCTATATATCATATACTATCGTGTACGATCTCTCCTGTTGCCCCTGTGCAATACCGTATTGTGTCTCGTCTGCAGATGCGACCGATCGAGCAACTCCGAACTACCGGCCAATTGGATCACAAGCACGTCGATTTAAGTAGCTCATGGCCGGGCGTGAATCACTACAGTGCTAACATTGAGCGAATCAATGCGCGGCAAGGCAGGGCTGGCTTGCAACAACCGATCGGTCTTTCCCAAGCGTGAAGCACCTCATCGGTACCAACGGGACACAAAAATGGCCAGTCTCAGAGGAAAAATAAAAATAACCCACGCCCAGCGACTCATAGGCAGCAAGATTAGGCCTGCTGACATTGAAGTTGTGGGGTGACTTAGCCCATTGAACCCCGCCACGATGCATCCCTGTCTGGTCATCAAGTACCACCTTTATCTCCTTGATGGTTCCCCCCATTCCCTGAGCTGCCTGCTGCTGCTGCACGAGCAGGTGCTTCTGGTACTGGTGCAGGCCCTTGTCCCAACACCTTCAGACTCTCCACTGCTGCTGCCCTGCCTGCTGCTGGTGCTGCGCCGTACTGCTCCTCCAGCTTGTTTGTATGGTACAGTACTGCCTCTATAGCTGCATATTCCTGTGATCCAGGCGCGATGTACTTCCCACTGGTGGGCTCCTCCTCCTGCCCTGTTAAGACTGCCAAGTCCCTCTCCCCAGACCAGATGGCTTCTAGAGGGCCTTTTAGGTTCCAGCCAACCTCTTCTAGGGCTCCAAGTAAGCCTACACTCACTACCCCACGCAAGTTCTGCTCATCTACATCGTCAGTACTTAGCCAAGGAACCTGAGCAATGAGAGCAACCATGAAAAAGGACGTGGGGAGTAAATCTCCTGAACCTGAAACATTTAACAGTAGTTATTGCCACCTGCCCCTTAGGAGAGCTACACAAGCAAGCACCTGCTGAGGACCATAGACCATAAGCAGCTGTTCGCATGGTACACGCTGCACTGTGTTATCCAAACACCCCTGTCACATAAGAAATTGAACATACATGCTGATTTAGTTGTTCCTGGGCCCTGTGCACAACTTGTATCAGGCACAAGCGGCAATTACAAGGCGCATGGCTATGTCTTTTCTGTCTCAAATCTTTAAGACCTCCGGGCACAAGGACCTGATGATCGGACCGCTGGGTTTTCCCTAGCCTAACATTGCAATCTCTAAACCCTAGTAGCTGATAAGCAGCAACACCCATGAGTGCCTCAGTAGCTAGCAAACATGTTCTACCATAAATTTATACTTCAAAAAAGCGGGAGCCATGCTTTGAATAACGTCCTTGTCCAGATGAGTCCATGAAACTGGTGAACCTACGGCAGAGGCAGAATCACCAGGTAATCGCGAATCAGCATGCTGTGGTAAAACACAGAAGCTCCCCCCGCTGCTTCAAGTCCTCTGCTCTCAGGGCAGCTTTCAGCTATTTCCATTCCCCCCTACAGCAGCGGGTTTCCACCTTGCTTCATGTCCCCTTCCTGTGCGCATCATCTAGAAGCACCATTGCAGGGGGGGCTGTGGGGCTGGATCTTTCCCCTGCTTACCTGAGCAAAGATGGAGAAGATTTCATCCAGGTACTGCACATCTTGTGACAGCTGCTGCTCATTCAAATATCTTCCTGCTGCTGCTGACAGCTCCTCCTCTGGGCCCTCAGCATCATCACCACCACCATCACCTCTACCACCACCTCCTTCACTGCTGCCCCCGCCACCTGCCAAAGGAAGTGATCATCAATCAATGAATCAATAAATCAAAACGCAAGACCAGCTATGCCAATGGCCAAACAAACCAAGGCCATAACACAAGGCTCCTGATCACAATCAAAGGAAGCAATCATACTGTAGCTTATGATCCATGCATGCTGCTAGTAGCCTCCAAATTGCACAGCCGAACCTGCTAGCAAGTTTACAGAGTTGCTTCCTGCATGCTACGGCCACCCGCGTGGCTGCTAGGGTGACCACCTGCTGGTGTGGTTAAGCAGCATGCTAGAGAAATAGGGATGCCATGTCGTGCAGTGCGCTGTTTTTGTCCCCGCCTGTCGTTCGAGGTAACACGAAGGACCCAATAGGGACAAGCAGAGGCGTGTCAAACCATACATCGGGCCGCAAGCCATCTAGCTCATTGTCAAAGAAACCGCCCTGTCATTCATTATATGTTTGTTAAGAGGGACCACTGCACAGCCCTGTTAGCCGTGCAGCACCCAAGCATTATATGTTGAGAGAGAACAATGCAGAGACACTGCAGCATCTCCGCCATACATCTGTCCAGTTGCCACTGTCAAATATTGCTTGATTTCTCTTGCAGCAGGCTAGTGAGGCCAATTGGAACTGACAGCACGGGGCATCTAAGTATCCTACAGGACAAAAAGGCCCACTGCTGCTGGTCGCACCTCCCGCTCACCTCCTATGCTATCTGCTATTCGCCTTGCAATCTCTGCTGCTGACTCCTGAGTCGTGCCCCAGGTATCCTGTGTTGAATGCTGGGCTAGCATAGCTGGTAAGCTGTCAACTAGCTCCGAAAGGCGAGCAGTCACTTCAGCTGCTCTTTGTGACTGCTTGCCTTCTGCTGCCCCTTCTGCTGCTGTTATCTCCTGCTCAGCCCCTGTGACAGCTTGTAGCCTGTCCTGCACTGCTGCGTCTGTAAGCGGCGTCCTGCTTGGGTCCATTCGCATGTTTATGCCCAGGGGTACGCCGGTAGCTGTAAGCAGCATCGCTAGCGGGTCCCTCATGACACTCCGTGCAGCCCCTTCTGGTACGTGCTGAGGGGGCGCACCAGGCTGCTTGCCTCCCTTAGCAGCTTCCCGCATTGCTCGCCGTATCTGCCGCTGCTCTGCTGCCTCATCATCTCTGCTTCCATGGTAGGCATGTACTGAACCCCCTCGCCGGCACTGGCATGCTGTGATATGTAAGCTAGCTAATTGGCTGAAGTAGGGATACTGCGCATACACGCCGGTTCTAGCATCCTGCAATGACACAAATGATTTTTTTATGTGGCTCCTCAGGCTCCACCTGGGTACATAGGTCCATGTGTTTACTGACCCACGCTTGTTCTGCCCTATCCCATTCAGACACAATGTGAATCTTACCAGGCAGTTGATGAGCAGGTTCCTATCAAGTAGTAGCCGTGTGAGGCGCTGCGCTGGTCTACCCATTGGGGTTTTTTGATCGCCACTTTCAGTAGTCGCGTAGAGACTAGCGGAACATCAGTTTCCAGCAGGTGATCCTTGCGCGTGTGTTGAAGCATGGCAAGCGAAGCTGGAAATGGTCTCCAGTCGGTTGAGGGAGCCTGCAAATGCTGAGTGCCTGTCGAGTGTCACTTGTACAGCGAGTCACCCAGACAACCCACGGACATGTCCCTCACCTGCACTTCGATGCAACGTCCTTTTTAGTAACCCATCATTTCCTTTCACACTTCTACAGTGGCGTCGGATTACAATCTCTTGTATCACTCTTACCACTTCCATCTGAGTAACGCTGGAAACTCTGCCGAGCCAAGCGAATCCCCAGCTCCTCGAGCATTGGGCTCCTGATGTGCACAGGCGGTAACGTTCACTGAAGTCGAAGCAGAATGCTCCAATAGGAGCCGCTCCTGGTCAAACTGAAAAAAAGTGATCTGTGACCTGGACCACGTGACAAGCCCAATTCAGGTATCCATCTAAAGGACATAACTAGCTGGAGGGACGACAAGAGACAAGGAGCTGCCGATTCTAGCGAGGCTGAGGCGTTATGCCATTCACCATTCATGTTAGATATGTCAAACACAACAGTGCTTGCACTCGGCTCTCCAGACTCTGCGCTGTCTGCCTTGGCCAAGCGCGCCCTGGCTTCACCTCCTCCAACTTGCTGCTTTACCCTAGCAGCTTCGCCGCGGAACCCTAGCATGCAGGATACGGGTCTGTCTACTCGCTAGCACATATGACAGTGCTACATGGAGGTCGGCAGACCGCCTGCATAATTATCTCCCACATACCTACTACCTCACTACCCCGTGTGTGCTGCTCCTGCTGCTGGTGGGGCGGGAAGATGCAGCAAAACAACTCCCAAACTTGCCAGCTCATGCATGGCGGCATGCACACATGATTGCATCCTTAGTTCCCCAAGCCTACTGAACCAAACCAAACCAAAGCGCACCACCACGCTGGGGCTTGCACAATCCTTTGCAACTGTGCTGAAACCCCGCCCCTGCATATATACCCAGGGCTTTGGTAAAACATCTGCAGCTACTACCCACCCAACTCGTTTCTGCTGCCGTCAGCACTGAAACGGTTGAACACCTGCACACCCCTATGGAGCTCAATGCTCCTGCACACTGCAGCCTGCTCTGCATCACCCTTCCCACCTCCTCCCCAGGCTCTCATCCATAACCACTTGCCATGCTTTACTTGTTAGGAAAGCAGGGAGCCTGCACCACCACCAAAACAGCAACATTGCCCATGACCCGTAAGGCTTGAAGTCCCAGACCTGCTGCTTCTGGTGGCAGATCCCTTGCCAGGCTTGCTCAAAATCTCCTTCACCATAGCCTGCTCTGCATTGCTTCCCCAGATCCTCCCAGGCCCTTTATCCATGATTACTTGCCAGGTTTGTTCAAAATCTCCTTCACCTCAATGGAATTTTCCTCCACACCCATCAACCGAGCTGCAACAAAGAAAGGATAGAGGCAGCAGAGGGCACAGGGTCAGGCGTGGAGCCTCCTGTTAGGACGGGACTACAGGTGTCAGTTGATATACATTGCTGCATCTAGAACAGGCAGTACCACGCGCATGCAAGGATTCATCAAAACGTATGTGCTCATGCACTTCTGAGACGATGTTACAAGATAGATGGGTAGAGCCAATGTTGCAAGATAGATGATTCGGTGAGCGAGCTTCCCAAGAAAAGGCAGGCCTGAATTCATTGCATCACCATGACAGGGCTATAGGCACAGTTTAGATCTTTGTCTTTGCATAGGCGGTAGCAGGGATACCATTACCAGCAGGGATAGCATGACCACATGTTTCACGGCTCAGAGTATGGACTTGATACACCATGCCCCAACCAGAGCATTTGAATATGTGCAGCCCGCCCAGCGGCAACATCCGCACACCCTCCTTCCATCACCGCACCATGTACTTTAGTGAGCACCATAGGAGTCCATAGCTAAGCCTCTGCTCTCCATGAGTGAGATGCTGCTGCTACTATTAACCATATCATATCTAACCAGGCGTCCCTTCTAATCGGTCATGGCCTACTTGCTGATTCTAACTACCCCCGCTGCTGTCATTGCACCCACCAGACTATCGACTAGTCCGTGTCCTCCACACGCAACAAGCTGCAGCTCTGACACTGTAATGTTTGGTTGTTTCGACCTAGCTGCCTGGTGTGACAACACACCTTATCTCTTTCTTCATTTGTTTGTTTGCCTATCAGTAGCTCTGCTGACCCACTACCCCTAGTTTCCAGTGCTTTTATCTGCTGCTGAGGTATCTCCTCTACTGCCAGGAACCTTCCTTAGGGAGGTTCTCGCTGCACAGGCCCACTACATGTCAAAGGATTGTCTGTTGCACCTTTCACCAATGAGATGCTGGCATCTACCTCATACCTGCGGATTCTGTTGTTATCTAAAGCATACTGCAGCTACTGTTGCAACTTCCTGGCTGCTCCTGTGCATGTGACCATTGTGGTGGTTGTGATAGCAACCCGCGAACTCCGCCGCTGCTGCAGCTGCTGCCCCATTCCCTGCAAGCACTGCTTTCTCTCCATGCTCACAGCACTAACATCATTGGCTTGCTTCCCAATCTCAGCTCCGTAAATTTCTCAGCTCACCGCCCCAATTCCTGGCCTAAACACCGACTAACAAACTGGCTGGACCCATGTCTTGGCCCGTTGCACGACCTGGAAACTGTGCAGCAACTAAACATCTCGCATATAAACTAGCTGCAGCTCTGTCGTAGCCCCTGCAAGCAGCTGCTGTGATGCTGCTGCCCTTGGTCCAGAACCCTCTGCTAACTAGTACTAACGTGTCCAATACAGATATTAGATACCACCCATTGCAATCTGTCTATCTCTGCAGCACCATATACAGGATCCTGAGCATAGCTGCTTCCCCTCCTCATCCTGTTTCCCCAGCCTCTATTACTATTACAATTCATGATATGCCATAGCAAAAAGTGCCATAGGCCAAAGCCTGTATAGTGCCCAGCCTGTATACTCAGAGGTGTTCGAGTTTTGTGGTGTATTAGGGTTCAGTCACAGCTTAACCTTAACATACATTGCAGAAGGTCTCACCTGTTGACATTTGAGCCACGTGGCCTAGTGCTGCAGCTGTGAAGAAGAGCACGCCCATCCTGGCTGAAGATTTCTGCAGGTAGTACTTGTAGCCTGCAAACATGGACATGGGCGTTGCTAGCATGCGCGAGGTAGATCGCACGTGCATGGCACGTGTTCCGGACTGCATGTTTAGCGGTGGTGTGGTGCATGTAAGGGCCGCACCTATCCAGTATCCCCACGGTGCCCCGATAGCTGCAGCAGCGCCTACAAGCTTATAGTCATCGCTGCGTAAGTTTCCAACTGCAAAGAACATGCTTATAGTTCGAGAAGGTGTCGATAAGCAACACCGCAAGCTCTGAAGTGGAAGACGCTGCTCACATATCTGGCCCCATGTCGGTGCCTCGTATATGATTGGGTACCTCCGCTCATTAAGAATCACTGCAGACGGGGACGTTACTTGATGCAGCCCGTCGGTCATAGTGAAACGATTTTAGGCGTTCTGGAGCCCAATGCCCATGAAATCAGCCTAGGGGATCGGCCTGTGCCTGCGATCTATCAGTCCCAGGCACAGCGCGGAATGACAACGCACACGCACAACTAACTTGCTGCTAAATACTGCATACAGGGTCGCACTCTGTTTGCAATAGGTCGAGCTTGAGCAACTCAAAATGCCCCAAATCACTTCCCATTCGGCTGCGGAGCACTTAACTGCTGGTGAGAAGTGCCAGCGCCTTCCCAGCACACATTCTTTTACTTGCTGTTGTTGCTGCCTAAGGAACTATGTGCACGTGTGCAGGAAATCTCATGGATTCTTGGGGGAGAATGATGTGATCTGACGGTGCTCGAAGTACAGATGCCTTGGGACAGTTAAGAGAAGAGTACAGCCCCACAGAGGAACGCCAACATAGCTGTGATTTCGTGCCATATTCAATGCGGACAGCAATGCGACCGTCGGCCCCCAGCTGGTCCGTTGTTTACTGTTGGCAGAAGGGTCTCTCCACCATGCAGAACTCTGCTGACCACAGCTGACGGTCATGCAGGGGCAATAGACAAACACGGCCTTCACAACGGCAACGTCAGCTGCTTACCAAAGGTCGTACGCGATGCGTACAAGCCCATAACAGCGTGGTCTGGCGCCAAGTGGTGAGCAATAGTCGTGTGCTTGCTCCCTGGGCTCCTGAATGACCTAGTGCTTTGCAGCAGCAAACATGCATTAATAGGGGTGGGGGAGTAAAACCAATTATTCAGCATATGAAGCAGCAGCAGCGGAAGCTAGGGGAACGTATCTTAGGTGTCACAGGAGCAGTATGTCCTACACTAATGCTTGAGATCGACAGCAACAGGTGGATTCCGTCGTAATGCACTTTCAAAGATTCCTGTCCCAATCAGCTCTTTCACGATGTCATCTGCATTTTCACCGAATTCCATGTACATCTTATTTAAATCCTAGGACAGCAGCAGCAGCTATTGCAAGCAGTATGGGTGTGGAGAGGCTCCATCTAGCTCCTCTCACCCATCCCTACATTGCTCATATATCACTACAGCCTGGATCCCACGACGATCCGCTGTGATTCCCCGCTAACACTAGCATTATTGAGCTTAGCAGGCTGCCCTGCTTTTCTTGTTTGTACTCTCCCCTGCTTTCATTCCCTGTGCCCAACCTCCAGGCTCCCCCCTGATTCGTTGACATCCTTTGAATCCCATGAGGGCATGTTCAAGCAAGGATGACTTAGTCTCCACCTTTAAAGATATGAACCGAACCCTAAAGCCTAAACCCTATGCTAACTGTATCTTTGTACCTGACCCCTTTTGCAGGAGTCCACAGGTTCATGGGTGGCCCACAGTCGCAGCTCTCGCACCAAGGGCATTGTACATTTCCTAGGTGGTGCTTTCATTGGTGCTGCACCTCAGATCAGCTACAACCTGTTGTGTACCATGATCGCTGGTGAGGGTTGTAATAACGTAATAACAATCTACTAGTGTAGGTTATTTTTAGGGTTTAGGCTTTAGGCTTTCCACCACTACTTTTAAGCCCCTTACCCTAATAACTGGAAAGATCAATGCCGTGTTACAGCAATGCTTTAGGTGTGGGCAGCTTCTGCTACTTGTATTGAGATTCGAGCATGTAGTGGTCAGAAGGGGTTGGTGTATGGTAACCTCAAGATAGCAGGAAGAGAGACGTACCCAGAGCCATTCTTGCATCAGCAGCACTTCACTTTTTAGCTTACGTCCCAATCTCATATCTTCATTCTCCATTCATGTTAGATATACAAACATTCTTCTGGCAATAGTGATGTCAATCTCTCTTCAACTGCTTAGGTTAAGGGTTTCAGCCTGTTGACCATCTTCATAAGCGCTTGTGCTGTTCACATGCAATGGTGATGATCATGCCCGGGATACCAACCACTGATTGCTTATCTGTTTCCTCCCAGCACACTATCAAAACTGGTTGGAGTCATGTGGCGGGTGCTGCATGGCCCAAAGCTGTGTATGCATTTGTGTTTTGGACCTGTTTCCTGGTGAAGGTGTATGTTGGATCCGCAGCAGTTGTGACTAGTTGCTGAGACCTCTTGGGGTTTGTGTCCACATAGGTTTTTAGGCAGTAGCTTTACGCATTGCGCTAGTGTAGTCACAGCCCTGGTCCCATTTTACTGCTTTGGCCCTTGTCAATATCAATCAACCTACGTAAACTGATTTTACCGCTGTATTCATGACATCCTACAGAGGTCTGTACTGCCGTGTGCTACTAAACCCTTATGACATAAACCAAACCCTTGTACTGCCTTGTTCTATTATACTTAAATGAGCAAACCCTTGTACTGCCTTGTACCAAGATACCCTACTATCCAATCCAACCCTTGTACTGCTGTACTGTGCAGATGCTGGTTACACCGTCATCGCCACCCCCTACCAGGTCACATTCAAACATGAAGCAGCAGCAGCAGCACTAAAGCAGCAGCTTCTGGATACCATAACAGAGCTGAGAGGTAGTGGGCGGGGATACCTGGTCCCCCCCTCAGCCCCTTGGCATGGCGTAGGTCATAGTAATGGAGCACTGCTGCTGCTGTTGATGGGGTGCCAGGGGCTGCCGGGGCAGTGGGTCAGTAGTGCTGTGGTGTCTTACAATAGCAGGTGAGGGAGGGAGAGGGGGGGGAGGTCGGAGGGGCGGGCAGGTGGGCATTGGGGGGGGTGCCAGGGGTTGCCGGGGGAGTGGGTTAGTAGTGCTGTGGTGTCTTATAATAGCAGGTGAGAAGGGGGGGGGGTGGGGAGGGGGGGGGCCTGGGGAGGGGGAAAATGGGAGAGGGTTGTCCGGGGCTACCTGAGGAGTGGGTCAGCAGTGCTGTGGTGTCTCTGGGAGAGTGGGGCGGAGGGGCAGGTGAAGGGGACTGGGGGGGGGGGGGGGGAGGGCTGCTGGCGGGGGAGAATGGGAGAGGGGTGTGTGTCAGGGGCTACTCTGTGGTGCTCCACAATAGTAGAGGGGGAGAGGGAGCGCTCGGGGGTTGGGGGGGGGGGTAAGGGGCCGAGAAGGGGAGGAGGAGGCGAAGGGGGAAGGGGAAGGGGGTTGAACTGGGGGCAGGATGGGGCAAGGAGGTGGAGAATGAGGACGGGAGGAAGGGGGGGAGGAGGGGAGGGGGGGAGAGGGGGAGGAGGGGAGGTAGTGTAAGTCAGTGGGGCCACCATAGGTTAGAACAGCAGATGAGAGAGCCAAGGGCGGGGGAAGAGGGCTTGGACGGGGGAGAGGGTGGGGAGAGGAAGCAGGGGAGGGGGAGCAGGTGAGAGGGAGAAAGACTAGGGGAACGCAATTGGAGGGGAGGGGAATGGGAGATGGGAGGAGGTGGAGGACGAAGAAGCGAGGGGGGAATTGGGGAGGGGAGGAGGGGGGGCGGAAGGGAAATGCGGGGGGTAAAGATGGTGGTGGATGGGATAGCGGGAGGAGGGCATGGGGTTTTTGCGGGGGGTTGGGAGAGGGGAGCATTTGAGCTCGGGAAAATGGGTCAGTAATGCTTTCACATTTTTCATTGCAGATGATGGAGGGAAGTAAGTGTAAGAAGATGGGGGTGTGGGAGTTGGGTGGGAGGCCGGGGTGAAGGGAATCTAACGGGGCTTGGGGACGAGGCAGAAAGCGCGAGGGCTAGGAGGGGAGGGGCGGGAGGGGGTATAGTGATGGCAGCGAGTTGGGCAAGGCGAAGGGGGCGTGGGAGCGGGTTTGCAGTGGGCTGAGGATTACTGAGCATTTGAGAGTGGGTGAAAGGCTGGGAGACTGAGTTGTCACATCATGTAAAGGCAAGTTAGGGAGAGGGGTAGTGCGGGCTAATTTAGAGGGGGTGACTAGAGGAAAGGGGAGTGCGGAGGAGGGGAGTGATGGGAAATTGGAAGAGGAGGGGGACAATAAGGGGGGAAGCAGCTGCAAGGAGGGAGGGGTAGGGAGAAATGGTATTTGGTGCGATAGTGGCCCAATAGAGAGAGGAGGGGTTGGTGGTGGGGGAGATGGCTTGGAGACTGTGTGGGGCGGAGGGGGGCACATTCCTATGCTGGCAACCCCCTCCTTCACACCCCCTGAACGCTGCATTTGATAGCGACGGGGAGGGGTGGGGAGGCCGGGAAGGGTGCTACCCTTGATGCAAGGAGAGAAGCAGGTTTAAAGAAGGGGGGAATGGAGGGTGGGGAGGGGAAGGGTGTGTGTGGAGGGGGATCTGGAGGGGGGATGTTGGGCAGGGTTGAATTAGGAGGGTGGGGGAGTGTGCAGGAGGCAGGGAGGATGGAGCATTGGGGGTTTGGGATAGTTACCTAAGGGCGGGGCGGGGCGGGGACGGAGGGGGTGATGAAATGTACCATGATTGCTAGATTGTCATAGCACAGAAGGAAGCAGCCTGGCATAGCGTTGCACTTGTTCCAGCAGTAATGCAGCCCTACATCTTGTGACCAGGTTACCAGATATGAAATGGCCCCATCAAGGTGAGGCGCCACTGGGGGCCTCCTGATGCCCCTGCCCTCCCCCCACCCACCCCCATTCCCCTCATCCCCCCCACCTAACCTCCCCCCCTCCTCGAGACCCCTCCGGCTTCCCCTCCTCCAAGCCCCCTCCACCCTGCCGTCCACCCGCACCCCCTTATCTACCCCCATCTCCTGGTCTTTGCCTCACCCTGCTGGGCCCCATATTTCCGCCACCCACAAGGAGGCTCCATACGGCCCCCATATGCCCAACAAACATATGTAGAGTAATAAGATGGTTTTGGACTCAAGCTGCCCCTCTTCCTTCTGGCCTTCATATTTCTCCACCCTGTTTGGCCTCTTGCCGACGGTGCACTACTTCTGAGGCTATCCTTCTAATTGCTTTTGGTGCTTAAGGTGCTTTTGGATTCAGATGCTCTCTTCTTGCTATGATTATCCCCATGCAGGCAGGGGGTTTTGGAGTTAGATCCTCTCTATTTATGCTATTTACTCTCCCCATGCAGGCAGGTATCTGAAGCGATCCCTATACCAGGACTACTAGAGAGCCTCAGTGCATCTGGGACAGCAACAATCACAACAAGCACAATAGATGAGGAGAGCCTAGATACCACCACCTTTACCACTACCACTCCCACCACGAACAGCAGCAGTAGCAGCACCAGTAGCAGCACCAGCAGTAGCAGCAGCGGTTTAGGAGGCCTAGTTGGTTCAGAGTTGCGTGCTCAGCAGGTGTTGGATGTGTTGGCGTCTTCTCTACCAGTGGAGTTATTGCTAGGAGGTGATAAGCAACTGCTGAGGGGAGCTACGCCGGCTATTGATCAACTGGGGTCTGTGGTGCAAGAGGTGAGAGGGGGGGGGGGGGGGAAGGAACGGCTCTGGGCGGGCGGGAGTAGGGGGGACTTAGGGGGGGGGCCTAGGGGGGTGGAGGGCTGGGCGGGCCGTGGGCATGCAGGAATGAGAGTATGGGGGCGCCAAATAATGGGGGCTATACCTGCTATTGCTGGACTGGAGGTGCAAGAGGCGAGGGGGGAGGATGGGGGGGGAGGGGAGGAGAGATGTGGTGGGGCGGAGGGAGAGGGGGTGGGGGGGCAGGAGAGTGGTGAGAAGGGGAGGGAGGGCAAGGGGGGGGGGGGGGGGCAGACGATGGGGAGGTTGGCGGAAGGGGAGCAGGGGGAAGATATAGAGGGTCTTTTACGTGCTGAAGGGTCCCAGACAGAAAGTGACAGAGAGCAGTTGTGATGGTAGCAGCAGGCATATGATAGTTGCATAAATAAGGTGGAGCTGCTGGTGGTCCGGGGCTAGTCCTGCTATTGGGTAAGCAAGATCTGTGGGTGCCACTCAAAAGTCACAGGGAAGGGGATGGGGAGGGTTTTAAGAGGTAGGTACAATGGAAGCGGCGGAAGAGGGGCGTGGGTTCAGGGGATGGTGGTTTAGGAGCTGAAGGGGTTTTATGGGTTTTAGGACCTGAAGGGTTTTGAGGTTTTGGGAGGTGAAGGGGTATTAGCGGTTTTGGGAGCTGAAGCGGTTTAGGGAGCTGAAGGGGGTTTAGGAGCTGAATGGTGGAGGGTTTAAGGAGCTGAAGCGGTTTAGGGATCTGAATGGGGTTTAGGAGCTGAATGGTGGAGGGTTTATAAGACCTGAAGCATGTATCATGTCTCGTCACTTGTCATTCTTGGTCAGTGCATTAAGAGGTGACCTAATCTACTGCTGTGCTTGTTTTCTGTGATGTTATTCAGGTTCAAGCAGGCTACACAGACTTTGTCCCAGACCCTCTGGAATGTCGGGCTATGATTGCTGCAAACTACCGCTGTCCCTCTACACTGCTGGTGCGATTTGCTAATGACAACATTGATCAAACACAGGAGCTTGAGGGGTTACTTGCGGAAAGGGTAGTGCAGCTGCAAGAACAGCAAGATGAACAGCAAGCAAGGCAACAGCAGCAGCAGCAGCGGTTTAATGAAGAGGGGGAACAGGGAAGCAACAATGGAGCTTCTGACGCAAGTACTAGTAGCAATGGCTGGGGGTCACCCATATCACTACAAGCAGGTGTCACTCGAGTGACGAGCAGTCACCCGAGTGACAACGCAACCACAGCAGCAGCAGGGTGGAGCAGGTCATCTGCTCCCAACCGAGGTGTGGATCGTTACCAATTAGACACGTTGGTCCTTCCTGGTACTCATCTTACGCCTTGTGGTGGAGATATCACATGGGATGTTGGGCCTGTGTATACTCCTGTGGATGCTGTGTTGCAAGCAGCTAAGGCGGGCTCACAGGCTGAGCTGAGGCAGCTGGGGGCAAGGTTGATAGCTTGGCTGGATGGTAACACTAGTACAAAGAGGGGGAAGGGGGATGGCAGGACTGCTGCTGCAGCCAGGGCGGTGAGTGGAAGCAAGGTATGATGCATTTGAGATTCGGTCATTGCAGAGCTGCCGTGCAGCTCCCACCACATGACTCCAACGCGGAGTTGCTTAGTGTGTTGAGAGGATTAAGCCAGCAGCCTTAACATTTCATAGTTGCTATCTCTCGCAGTTCCTCACCCCACCCCACTAAGAAAGTGGTTGGAGTCATGCTTGGGTGCTGCACGGCCCAGAGGGCTGTGCAGTGGTCTCTCTTGATATGTTTGGCATGGAGTGACCTGTTGATTTATACAACTGGTGGGGTGCATGAATGCATTTCCTGTGCGGCCTGGGGTACTGCCTCTCCGAGTAGTGAGTAATCGTACTCTTGGTTGGTGGTCTGGAACTCCATTGTCTTGGGATGCCTAGTCCTATGGTGTGTCTGGTCCGTTTCGACCCGACCTAGCAGCCCTCTTGCGGCTGCCACATAGTGGTTGTTTGTATCTTTGTTCATCGCGCGGCAGCAGGCGGCTGACTTTAAAGGCACTACGTCCACCACAGCATATTGTTGCGGCTCTGGTGGTCACTAAGGGGCAGTAGTTAGTAGGCAGTGCATGTACTGCTTGGTTGGTGGTCTGGAAGCCATTGTGCTTGGATCCATCCGATGGTGTGTTTGGTCGTTTCGACCTAGCAGCCCTTTGCGGTTGCCACACCTTAAATGTTTGTTGTTGTTGTTGTTGTTGATTGGAGCTACTTATGCAGGCGTTCAGGTTTGTCCTGCGGTATTTGTATGTATCTTTGGCTGTGTGGAGTGAGACTAGCGAGAGGAATGTGTCAGCCAAACCTAGGCTATCAATTTGTTTGTCAAGGGCGTGAGTGCTAACAGCCTGTATTAAGACTGTCCAGAGCTCATCAGAACAGGCAACCAGCAATGTCTCTGCGCGCCTGCACTACCTCTGAATGTGCAGTCCATTGCCGCCAACTTCAACTAATGGCTGTTTCCTTCTGGACAGCTGGCTAATACCTAATCTATACACTGTCAGGCGTGAGCAAACATGGAGCGGGTTCATGAGCTCGAGACGGCTGGCTTCCGCGGCTAGCGTAAGTAGGAGGCATCCGCACCTAGAACAGTGCATGCCACCCTCAAGGGCACACAAAACAGTAGAGTAAGTGCTCCTTGTCCTATAGCTCGATACCCTACGCCACTCAATTACCCCGACCTTTGTTTACGAGCTTGAACGCGGAACCGAAGTCAATAACGGTCAGTTGACAGTCCGACTGATTCAAATTTTAAGAACAGCTCCAATAGAGTTCTGGGGCCGATTCGGCAAGTCTTGGGAAAGGGCGGAAACTCCTTCCTGTATCTTGCCTCCCTCTCCTGTAATCAGCAGAAGGCCGTCCACGCCAAGAGCCTGTTCTGCCAGGTCGCACAGGGCCCTTTGATAGGCAGACATGCAGGACTGAGAGCCCGTTCTTCTTGGCCCTTAGAAAACATGCTCACTTTCAGAAGTCTCTGCAGGACAATACTAGTATGTGCACGGAACGTGGTATATGTCTTTCTGTTGTCCGTTTTGGCTGCTATAATCTTCGAGCCATGGCTCGGGACACCTTCGTCCTGCCCAAGGAGCCTCACCTTGCCCCCTGACAGAGTCTGCATTAAGCTCAAAAACGCCGTGGGAGGTGGGAATGAGCACCATATGTCGACACATCCTTGCTTCCATTCCACGCTTGTCGGAGTTTCTCACTACGTCCATTACATGCGGGTGGCCAGCAACAACAGCAGCAGAGATTACTTCTTTATTCGGGACAAGATGGCACTGTGGTACCTTCAACTTCCATCCAAACATTGTATGGACAAACAGTGGAGGTCTGCTTCAAGCCTGTGCTCTCAACTGCAGCGTTCTGTGAGAAGACCGATTCCTTTGGGGAATTAAACATGCAGCTTAGCAAAGAAAACCAATCGAACGCTTCCAGCCAGCTAGGCCCAGTGATCTCAATCCACCAGCTGACTTCTGCTGCCATGCTTCGAAGATTGAGTGGATTCATGCGTACTGTGCTCTGGTTGCTCTCTTTGGGCTTGATAAGAGGAGACGCGTACTTCTCTTTGACTTCTGCTTCCATGCAACTCTACCCATCTCCACTGGAGTCGCCATGTTACCATCTCCTGCACAAGGAGCATGTTACGCACGTTACCTCCAAGTATCGGTTCCGGACACTGGGTGTAACCCGGCTGCGGAGAGCCTTTGTCTTCCCAACTTCCGTGCCGAGGGCCCTCAAAGCGTTCTGTACCACGCGTTCCTTGCGTTTTTGATGGTACGATCGCGTCAGCAACATCAAAACATTGCCAAAGCTTCGCCCTCAAAGCGGCAGTCAAAGCGCAATCGATTCTAGTATAGCTCCCGGTCAGTTCAAGCTACCATTTCACGTAGGGCGCTATAGGGGAAGCCCAGAAAGCTGTTGCATCAAATACGCATCAGAAAAGTTATCGCTGCAATCAACTAGGATCCTTATGTCTGCTCAGTGTTTCAAAGCGCAATAGTAGCCACTGGTAGCCTAGGAAGATAGATTCTGACCTGACGGGAGCCATCGGCGAAGCTAAGGCAAGGTTGGACCTGTACTAGGGAGGTTGCGCTTCATCTACAAGCATTTGAAGTGTTTTAGCAAGGTCTATGGAGTCTCTGAGCAATGCTAAGCATGTCTTGAGTGAGGTTAGAGGCCTCTCGCGAAGGAAGCGTCTAGGCGCGTCAGTCTGAGCCGGGGACCGGCATACAGACCTGTCCCAGGAGGCTACGAAAAGCGTCTTAAACACATGGCATGCCATCCTTACATACCTAATACCATTGAGCAGCTGTTACATGAGGTGCAACGTGCAACTTGCTCCACTTTCGCAGCACATGCTCAGCAGAGCATGCGAAGGAAAACCAGCTGGCCCAAGAGCGCAAGCATGTGCTTAATGACCACAAATGAATGATAATACATATATAGAAAGGATTGTGTGGCCAAAGCCCATTACCTTGGCGTGTGCAGAAGGATATTGTGGGTCTGTGCTGGCAGCGCCCAAAAATCGCCCTCAAATCTAGCCCAACCTGACCTATACAGCACATGGATCTCTCCCAGACGATAGCTAGAGGCATATTAGACCCAAAAGCATTAACTTGAGTGGCAAGCGTGCGTGCGAATGCATTGCAGAAGAAATTTGGCAATCTGCACTGGGTCACCGGCACAGGCCTGCAGGGCGCCTTGGCTGAAAGTGCAAGATTGGAGGCGACAGTACACCTTGATGCCGTTGTCCATTGGCCCCCAAACTTTACCAGCGTCATGAGGGGTATGAATACTGTCTCTGGAAGCTGTTACCTGCCCAAAACCTTATTTTATGCCGCGGGCGGTGGAACCGATACCAAGACCCAAACCCTGAAAGGCACACCCTGACTGTTTCTGGATGTCCTGATGGAGTGCGCACTATCTCACCGTCTCCCGCGGCCCCAGAGGCACGCATGCCGGTTACGAGGTCAGATCAAATGTACACACCAACCGGGTACAAGATTTTGCAGCCAGCAGACCTTCCCCATAATCATACAAAAGTTTACCAGGTGCCTGATCCGACAAGGCCATGGCAGATAGCAGCTCCGAGGCTTACAGAGCAATGGCTGCGCAAAAGCTATATGAATCATATGTTTGGATGCAATACCTGTAGGATTGTGGAGGTGTATGGTGCTGAGGGGTCGTCATGCGGGACCTTCTCCTTCCCATGTGCGGAGGGAATAATTGGAGTGCTTGAAAAATATGTTGGTTTTTTCACATCATTCCGTAATAACCAAATCCGCTTGTTGGCCCCCTTCTTTGGGCTCATGCTCAGCATTGCTTGGATCAGCCCGTTGCTTAGCTTTTGCAGGGATGTGGTTTGGAACGTGTGCGCGTACATGCCATTTGCTTTGGCGGCCATGTTTGGATGTCTTGTCACAGTTATCACACAGCAGGTTTGTAAGCATGTCAAAGGGGCGGCCCCAGTGCTGGCCCTGGTGCACGCCTTTCCTCCACTTCTAGAAGGTGCTGAAGGCCCAGATGTACAAACAGACCAGAACGGTCGTGCGTGCTGTGTGTGCTGTTGGGATGCACCACCCAATGTGCTGCTGCAGCCATGCAACCACTTGTGTTTGTGTAGTGCTTGCAGTCAGCAACTGCGTGAGACACAGCCAGAAGATCTCTGTCCAGTCTGCAGAGGTAGAGTGAGCTTGCACAAACGTGTGTTTGTGTAGCGCAAGGGAATGATGCTGCCATGGTATGCATATGTACAGCTCCTTATTTGCTGGTTGCTCCACAGCATATTCATGTCTTTTGATTAAGTGGTCTGTCTATTAGGTCAGTGGTCTGAGAGCCTTGACAATGCTGATCCTGTCCAATGTGGAAGTGTACAGCTTATGGCTGCCCAGGGCCTGTCATTCTTTGAGGGATGGGGAGGTGTTAGTAGCACACGGAACAAGAAGAACAAAGTGTATGATGCATCCTAAGTAGTTGAGCAGCCATCACCCGGGCACTCAGTTGGGTCTGGGTAGAATGGGGAAAGGGGGTTACCAGTCATAAGGTTTCCTTGGTTTGTCGGTATGAATTTCCCAGCTCCAAATGGCCTGCCGCTAAACATCCGATCACTCGCGGCACATGGCAACATGGTTTATGCGTATGTGGTCTGGAGCCCAATTGGTATTGGTTTTGCTTGCATCCAATGTTGTCTTTGGTCGTGTTGACCTAGCAACCCTCTTGTGGTTGCGACAGCACCGGGTGTGTTTAGTGTATCGTGTTTGTGGGCATTTGTACTCATACAGAGTGCCTAGCTGGGATCATTGTCCAGCCATATATAGGCTCCGCCAGCAGTGTAGGTGCGGGGCCTGCAATTTTATGACCGATGGTGGGACTTAGCAGGTAGTGGGTTTAACAGGGTGTGAGCTTCAAGAGTGGCCGAAATGAAGGTGTAGGTTGCCATTGGTGAGTTGGCCGAGAACAGCCTGTGAGTGGCAGTTCTTGCTGCTATTGTCTTTCTGTCTTGAAGGCATCTTATGGGCTGCTTTTGTCTTTTTGTTGCCGGAAGGAGCATCACCTATCATGGTCTAAGGTGCCATATGCTGCTGCGATGTTGCTGTGATTCTGCCTGATACAGGTCAAAGCAGCTTTGAGCTATGCTTCAAATACACTGTATAACATGAATTGTGCACGGGGGACGTGTGGGGCCAACTTGTAATCTGTATTCTGATATTAGACTGGAACCTAAGCAAAGTGATGATGATAACTAGTCCTATGAGTGAAGTGCTGCTGATTTGTTTTTGGGTGAGGTCACGCCCATGGGCGCTGTTGAAAGCAACTGTAAGGGTATTGCGTCCTAGTAGAATTAGCTCGGGGGGTGCCCATGATGAATAAGGGTTGCATGGACCTGTGGAAGCAGCAAGGACTCTGCGAAGGACATGAGGCAGAGCATGTATGTGGCACTAGGTCTCTTGCTGCCATTACTGGGGTAGTATTGGCTTGTTCCAGTGCAGACACAGGAGCCGTTACTTTGAACAACAGCTCGGCTGATCTCTTGCAGATAGCCACTAAACAGCTCCAGATGTGAACTAGCTCCTTCCACTTAAGCATGATTGGCGAAGCATGGGGCCGCACTGATCGGTCACTGAAGTGAGGTCAATGGTGACGACGCAGCACGCAGGCCGTCCGGTTGTGTCCTCGTAGTGGCTGCCACTGCCAGTGCGTGTTCATCGGCATGGTCTAGCGTACATTGGAATGGATCCGGTAGACAATGTGTGGTTAACTCCGCAGCCTTGCTCAGCCTATCCCATACCCAGGCTCGGTGTGACAAACCTCGGGCTAGAGTAGGCTTCCCTGTGACGAATACGTGCCCGTAGTAGGATAAGCTGTGCTGCTTCGAACGTTCAACGCAATTCTACCCTTCTATGGGTTCGTTGCTGCAACGAACAATGTTGCATGGCTTTTGTCTGGCGCACAGCAGAAGTAGTTCCGGGTGATCACCCGATGCACCGATGTCTCGTCTGACCACCGATACACAAGCCCGCTCGGCAAGCTCTCCCTTTGAAAGTAGTAGCCATCAGCAAGCTAGAACGCGGAAGGCTGCGGGTGAGCTGGATTACTCTTAAGCTATGCGGCACCGTGTCTCGGAAGTTTGTTATGCAACTATTCGTAAGCTGTGGTCTCTGCAGGTACCTCTGCACGGATCATCATGCCTGAGCAGAAGCACGACTGGGCCGGGCTATCTGCTGTGTTGCAGTCCGGGCCCTCACGTCCCACCCCCCTTCTCTGCTTGCTCCAAAGGGCAGCCTTCTGCATCAATTGTTAGCTAAGGTCAGAGCCATCCTCCCTTATTATAAGGATGATGTATCTACCGCTATGGACTATGCAGCCGCTAAGCAAGCCCTGGACTGCGAGGCTGTCTTTCACCTTGGCAGGCTGGTGCACTGGTTGCAGCAAGCTCCCTGCATGGAGCTTCACAGCATGCCCTCACATTATTCTGAACCCCTGAAGATGGACTGGCTCTACCTGCTGGCATCCCTGCACGATCTGACTAGGACCATGGTTGGTGCGGAGAGGGTTGTCATGGTTGCCTGTGGCGAGCAACTTCTATCTACAGGTAGAGTTGGGGAACGAGAAAGTACTGCACCATAACATTGCCACCGGGGCTTATGTACTGGGGCATATGGAACTGTAAGCTGTGCTTTTGCTGTGCTTCACTGTGGAGCAGCAACCTGACCTCTGTGTTGGACTGTCTACATCATATTTGTAATACTGTGTTGCAGACCTGTGCAGCAGCGCATGGTGCTTTTGAGCCACCTGACTGAATCAATGGTGTGGCAAGAGAAACCAAGTATGCCATGCTGACGTTTCATAGTGCACCATCTTTATGAGGCCAGGCAGGATGGAAAAGGAGTAAGCATACATTCCCCTTGTCAGATTTGAAGTGCCAAGAACAGCTGCTGAACATGAAGAATATTGGTAGTAATTGACCAGAGTTGTTTCAAAATGTTCATCAAGTTGACATGCCCAAAACCAGTGCCTTCCAATCACTTCAACAGTCAACGCTGGTTTCTAACTTAACTCAATAATGTATAAGTCACTTGCTTTATAGTTCTGAGTCAAGGATGGTAACTAGAAGTGTGAAACATCAAGACTACAGGCAGTGGTGGCTATCAGCGATGGGCGGCTGTCGACCTTGGTGGCTGCACTCTAAGCGGGGCTCTTGACATTCTTCGCCTTGCAGGCCTTCTAAGCAGCACCACTGCGCTTCTGCAATGGCTCCTGGAGAAGCAACCCATGGGCTTCCTACCAGCCTCAGCCACGCTGTGGCAATTGCTCTCCTCTTTGATGCCCCTGTGTGAAGAATCGCTAGCAGCAGGTGCAGCAGCCCCCGCCCCTAGTCCCCGTGCTATCGCCCTGCCGTTGAGCCTGTTTCAGCTCGCGCCTTTGAACCAGCAGTTTCTGGCTCTGCTGACTACACAAAGGCATCCTCACTGGCCAGCTCATTACAAGAGGAATGTCCCAGGTGTTATAAAGGTGTTGCTGCAGTGACAAGCGTGTGCTTTTGTGATCGCTGCTGCATTGATAGAGGGGCAGCAAAAGACAGCGCAAGCAGCAGCAGCAGGTGGTGGTGGTGGTGGACGGAGGACAGCAGCAGGAGGAGACAGAGGTATGTTTGGGACAACAGACGTGGAGCAGCAGCAGCAGCGGCAGCAGGGCCAAGGGTTTCCGGATATGTCAAGGGAAGGCCTCTCGATGTCTAAAGCGGTGAGGCAGCTGGCAGCAAGTCCTGCACTGTGGGCTGCAGCATGGGCTCAGCTGGCTGCCTTCTGCCAGGCGATGTACACAAGGCAATACGGCAAGCTAGCAAAGGCCAAGCCAAGCAGCAGCAGCAGCACCACCACCACCAATAGAAACAGCAGCAGCAGGAGCAGCAGCAGGAGTAAGAGCAGCAGAAGCGGCAGCAGCATAGCTGGCAGTTCTGACCTTGCCGGCATGTTTGCATCGCTTCAGCTCTCCTCTCCCCATGAGCAAGTGGCAGCAGTGTTTGATCCAGAAGAAATCTCAGCACGCATTGAGGATCTGGAATTCCCAGGAAAGAGCAGACACCCTTCAGAGGCTGCTGTTGCAAGCTCAATAGGGAATGGCATTCGACCTCCCGGTGGTTTCTTGCTCAAGGTGTTTAGAATTAGTATGTTGCATGACTGGCCAGTCTTCTGCGAGGGGCTAGGTCCCCAGCAGGGCTCAAGCGGGGACTATGGCAGCCGCCCCAGGGAAAGCTATGCCAGTGGTGGAGGCAGCAGCAGTGGCAGCGGCAACAGCAGCAGTGGAGGCAGCAGCAGCAGTGGTGGAGGCAGCAGCAATGACGCGGGCAACAGCCGTGGCGGGGGGTGCAGCAGCAGCGGAGGCAACATCATTGGCAGCAGCGACAGCAGGGGACAAGGCAACAGCGGCAGCAACAGCAATGGTGGCAGCAGTACCGCAATTACGGGAGCTCTGGAAGTTACCAGCAGAGCCTTCACAGGGAGCAGCAGCAGAGGAAGTGTGGCCCCGGCTGCAGCCCTCCAGCTGGTGTTGGAGGCAGCAGTGCTGTTGGGGGTTGCGGATAGGCCCCAAGAGTCCAGCGCTGCAGTGACGCTTCCGTCTGTGTACAATGGCCACCCACTGCAGCTGGGGTCCTAGGAAGTGCTTGCTGTTAATCAGGGGGGGTCTGCTGCTGGATGTGCTTACACTAGCAGCTGTCAGATATGATTCTGGGTCTTTCGGTGACATTGGGCGGGACCTTATCCACATCTTCCTGCATGGTGCTGGCGAAGGTGTGTGGGGCTTTGGCTGGAACGAGCCACCTGCCTAAGCCTCGCAGCAGATTTTGGGCCTCCTGTGTGGACGCTTGGCAGCTGATACGTCCTGAGCTATGTGCATGCGGTGCAAGTCATCAAAGTGCTATGTCCTTGTCCCTTTATTCACTAACAAAGACCACACTTGGATGGGTTACTTATTTGCTCCCCTCCCTGATGTGATTGCATGATGCCGTTGAGTTGTTGTGACTGCCCTGGAGGCATACTAATCTCCATCCATACTTTCTTAAAACCCGCCGGTCAAACCTGATGCATGTGGTGTGCTGACTGTATCTTCATGTCTGCATGTTGTGCTGCAGCGTCCCGTGTGTTGATAAGCGAGTGGGCTGCTACCAATCCAGTAGCCTTTTATGGCCTTACAGAGCTGGCTTGCCGCACACCCTGTGCCTCGGGCTTATCCATAGCAGCTCTAGCGTTCAGAGCACCGGGTGATTGGGCACTCACCAGGCAGCAAGCAGAGCAGCAGGAGCAGCAACATCAGGCGCAAGGGCAACTACAGCAGCAGGCATTGCTGAACACTTGGCCAGAGTACAAGGCCTACATCTCGGCAGTTGCCAGCTGGTGCAAGGCCCATGTGAAGCTCTTCCCAGAGGCCTGTGAGGCAGCCTTGCAGAAAACTAACATTGAGCAGTACAAAGCTCTGACTCCAGCGTTACTGACTATGCTGCCAAGCAATGATGCTGATGGTGCAGGCTGCCTTGGCCTTGACCAGGCCCCAGGCAGCTCAAGTCCTACTTTGCAGGCTGTGCGTTTAGTGCTGCTGCTGTGGCTGGCACGAGCCACGCTGGGGTTTCTGAATTACTGCTTAAACACATTCGCCCCGCAGCACCGCAGCAGCAGGGAATGCAACAGCAGCAGCAGCAGCAGCAGCAGCAGCAGGGAATGCAACAGCAGCAGCAGCAGCAGCAGCAGCAGGGATGGCAACAGCAGCAGCGCCAGCCGCAGCGGCTTTGGTGGGGCATGTGAGCCGGCAAAGCCGAGCAGCAACAGCATTGCAGCAATGAGTCTTGATTTTCTTCTGCCGAAGTGCATGGTGGCTCTGGGTGCTCCTGTGCTTCATGCGCTGGTGAACTTGGCAGAAGACATCTTCTGAGCAAGCAACAAGGAGTTCTGCTGCCGCTGGTTCCGGACCTGCTGCTGCGGCTGGGGCTGACTTGTCTTGCCTCACTACTCGTAAGCGCCTGTCTAGGCTTCCTCTGCCAGGGCTACCAGGGGCCGTAACAACCCAGCTCAACAAGTGCAGAAACATATGGAGTTGGCTTCTGCCGCGCTTGGGAAGTAGAGCTGCTGACGAGCTCACCGAGCTGCCACAGTGGAGCATGCTGGAGGGCCTTGAAGGAGATCGCCTGAGGGCATTACAGGACTTGGGGCAGGAGATGGTGGTGCTGTTTAAGCTGCTGCTGGAGGAGGTGCCTTCCCCACTAGGGTGCAACTTCCCTGGGTGCAGTAACTTGTCTGGCTTCACTGAGGTTGATGCAGCGGCTAGTGTGTGCATCCGCTGCAATGAGGCTAGGTACTGCAGCAGGCAATGCCAGGTGGATCACTGGGAGCAGCACAAGAAGGCGTGCAGGAGGCTCAGGAAGCAGGCAGAGGCAGCAGAGGCGGCAGCAGCTAGTGCAGGAGGGAGGACATTGGAGGAGCAGACGGGAGGCAAGACTGGTGGTGGTGGTGGTGATGGTGCAGACAGGGTTGCCAAGTCCAGCAGGAAGGGTGTTGTATAAGGTTGAGCGGAACAGTGCGGGTATGCAAGGGCTGCACAGCAGTGCAGGCCGTGTCGGTAATTGCTGCTTTATGAGAAGGGTGCTGATCACACCTGATACTGTCCAGGGAACTGTGGAGATGGTATTATTATTAGGGGAGCAGGGTGTTCTGTTCAGGGTTGTAGCAAGTGAGCTGGACATGGATGTGATGGAGTTCAGGCATAGTAATGGTGCACAGGTTGCAACGGCATCACTAGCAACATGTCCAATGTGAGTGTCGCATATACTTGGATGTGTCAGTTTCCAGTTACATCTAGCAGAGCTAAAGACTCCTAGTCCGACTAGAGTGACTCTAGCACCGCAGAGGCTACTAGCGACAGGTCTGCGCGCATGTAGTGCCGCTTGAGGCCATCTGCATAAAGTTGTCGACACTGGCGCCACAACTATATTTATGGGCTAAGTGGCATGTGTTTGTGACTTTTCTAGGTCCCTTGAGTGCAGGCTAGATTGTGCCACTACCAAGCGCGGAAACAGAGATAAAATTGCGCAGGAGGCATCATTGCCTCGCATCTTCCATGCCTGTCTTTTCTTATGCATTTTCGGACTCCAGTCTGTTCCAATGCGCAGGATCAATGAATGCTGTCTTTGGGCCGCAGAAAGTGCCTGCAGGGCCACCACCGGGGCTCAAGTACAAGCCAGGATGGTGTATATATGTGCACTCACTAGGCAGGTGGATTCACCGTCACAGGATTGCTAGCTATAGTATTTGGTGGCTGAAAGCTAGATCGGAGTATCGAACCGAACCGGACCTTCTATGATGACATGCTTTTCTGCTGGCCTCACCAATCATTACACGGGGGCTGGCGGAAGGCAGAAACCGAACAGGATGTAAACTATTGTATTCATCGATCTTCTCAGCATACATAAGTTAGAATCAACAATCTAATCGGGTTGAATAATGGATCTGCGATCGGTTTCAAACTTCACATTCAACTAAGCATGTAACAATGTACCATCCACAGCCATGGATGCACTGCACTTTGCAAGTCCTACCTGCACAACTAAGTCTAAACGTTCGCCATTAAAAAGCAACACCCTTCTGCAAAAGCGCATTCACCACGTAAGCAGTAGCTGCCCCTTCATCTTCCGCCTCCCCCACCACCACCTTCCACTCATGAGCAGGCAGATGCAGCACCACCCACCCCTGCCTCTCCAACATCCAATCCACCGCCCTCCAATACCCCAACAACTCCTTAGGATCACTGCTACTGCACCTGCTACTGCTGTCACACATCAACGCAAGCTTCACCACTTCTCCCTCTTCTTCATCCATACCCTTCTGACGCCCCATACTGCTGCTGCTGCTCCTTGCCTGTGGCACCGCAGCGATATCTATCACCAGCGCCCTGTCGCCTAGTTTCAGTTGCTGCCGTACTTCAAAACCTAGCAAGCTGAGGGTGTCTGCCACCTGCTGTTGCTGCTGCTTGTTACGTGAGGAATGGCGGGAGGCAACTAGAGCTGCAGCAGCATGAGCAGACTGCAACAACCGCTGCGGCCACACTGCTGCCGCCCCCGCCTCCGTTGTAGCTTCAGTGGTCATGTTATGCACGACGATGTTTTCCCAACCCCTACTGCTGCTGCTGCTGAGCTCGCTGTCATTGTCAATGTCCGAATCGTAAGTATCACTATCGCTGCTGCTGCTGCTGCTGCTGCCTTTCTCATCGCAACGAGTCCCATTTGCACCGTCTTTGGCTGGCAGGGACATGCCACTAGATGTCCCTTTCCCAGTGACATTGCTCAAGCTGCTGCTGCTGGTGGTGGTAGTGCTGCTGCCTCCAATGGTGGTCCCAATGCTGCAACCGCCGCTGCTGCTGCTGCTACTGCTACTGCTGCTATTGGAACCTCCGCCTTCCTCCTCACCATCCTCCCATCCCTTACTACCGGGGTAACCCTCATCATTAAGTCCACCATCTGATAACTGATCATCCTGATCATTACTCTCCCAAACATCAGTAATCAGCCGATGTGCCTGATACAAAAGGCAATTACTGGCAATGTCCAAGTCATCTGGAGAGCAGTGGTTTAGTACCTTGAGGAGGGGGTTTAGTAACCAGGGCTGAGGTTCATCTAGAAGAGCTGCTGCCCATAGGAGTCTGATGGCAGCATCTGGGGGACACTGGGTGGAAAGGTCTGCGGCACGCTTGGAGAGATCCCTGTACAGAGAGAGTAGAGCAGGGAAATAGTACTTAGGAAGAAGACAAAACCATTTAAAGGTGTGCAGAGACATGTGGAACATCCCAATAGTGGTTGCGGTCATTGGAGTCTGATGGCAGCATCTGGGGGACATTGGGTGGCAAAGTCTGCGGCACGATTGGACAGATCCCTGTGGAGAGACAGCAGAGGAAGGAAAAACGTTGAGAAGGTTGCAGAGACATAGGAGAAAACCCCAGTATTGATTGGTTGAGGGTCATATTGCCACCGCTGTAGTTTTACGGTCAGAGGAATTCAGAGGAGGTACATGCAGATGCAAGCCGTACTTACATATTGCTCCTCGAAACTGGCAAAGTGCAAGGTATCAAACAATTATATTGCTTTGGTCGATAAGCCCATGCACAACCAGATGGAATAAAAAGGAAATGCATTTAGAGACTAAGAATACGGCCACTGCAGTGAAGGAACCAGGGGGGACAGGGGGGATGGGCAGCTCCTCAACTTCCTGTTTGACTGCAGGCACCTGAACTGTTACCACCACCTCTTCCCTGATGGCCTCAATAACATGCTTTCATACTAGCTGCCACCGCTGCTGCTGCTTCTGTTGCTCACAAAAAAACAGTGAATTCTTGGGTTTAGGATTTAGGGTTTAGGGTTTACTCAGGGTTTAGGGTTTAGTTAGGGTTCAGGGTTTGGGTACACTATACTCCTTCGCAGGGCAGCTGGACTCATGCCTGTGGAATCACCCAACAACCCTTCACATGCAGTACTGAGCAATCCACCTCTTTCATCTGCCTGTACCCACCTGTAACATTCGCAATACATGTTTCATCCTCATTGAGTTTATTATGTAGAGATAGATCACTGCACTGTTTTTGGGCCTCATTAATTTTTCTGCTACTGGTCAGCATGTCAGCTTCTCACCACCTACTTACCTAAAGATCTCAGTGGTCAGTGCCTCCATGTGCACACTGCTATAACCCATATGCAGCAAGGACCAAAGGGCATCACTGAGCTGAGGCACTGTCAATGTGCTGACTGCTCTGGCCATATGGCGACACCATGCCTACAAATAAGAGGACAAGCGATGGAAATCATTGATGACACGGGGGCTTCTGTTTGTAGCATGGAGCACATAATGGCGGCAGACCCCCGACTGCAGATCAGTTCTTGTGGGAATGGGATGTTGGGGTTAGTGCGGTCCTTTGACTTCCCTTCTGAGATGGGGAGTGGGTGGAGGAGGGTAGAAATGCGAGCGGAGGGGGGGGGGCAGGAGGGAAAGGGGAGCGGAAGTGGGTGGAGGAGGGGTGGGAGGGGGGGGGAGGGGAGGGTGGG
>OY744498.1:9395383-9720678 GCA_963556185.1 Pseudopediastrum boryanum
CCCCCCCCCCCCCGGCCCGCCCCATAGCCCCACCCATCCCCACCATAGCTGCCACCCCCAAGCCCCCCCCCCCGTCCTCCCTCACCTGTCACTAAACACCTGCCACACCTCCACCAGTGCCCCAGCAGCCACCTCCTCTGCTGGGCCCGTGCCCCCTTGCCCTCCCCCGCTGCCTCCCAGCCATCTGATGCAAAGTACGGGATGATCAGCTCGCCAATGATCTTAGCAACATCAAAGGCTATGGGGCCAACGTAAGCAAACTCAGGGTCTATCATGTAGCTGCTGTCTGGAGTCACCTGCACAAAGGCGGGAGGGAAGATGTGAGGCATCTGCGTCCAGCTGCTGGGCAGGATGGGTGAGTTGAAAAGTACCAAAGGCCGGACAAAATGACGAAATGGCAGCTTGTTCTTTGCTATGGCCGCCATTTTGGCTGCATAGAAGATCCGCACATATAGGGGTTTGAACACAGGCAGTTTAAATATAAAACTGCATCCTTCTATCCCTTTTCATCTTTACATGTCACTTGGCTAAAGCACCACTTTCTGCTGCTAACATGATGCAGATTCAAATGCACCCCAGCACTCCAGCTGCATGTGACCGCTTTGGTCTTGTTTATTGGCTGCTAACAGACAGTCACTACCTCATTTCTCCCCAGTCCCTGCATGTTCCTTCCCTTATGCCTCCCCTGGTTTCTCCTCCACCCCCCTCCCTTCCGACCTTTGCCAACCCATCCCCAAACCCTCTGGGCAAATCAAGCAACAAGTTGAACCTCTCCCCGCCTCTCCCATTAATCACGCGAGCAATGATCTCAATAGACCAGCTGCCCAGCCTGGCACCATCCCCCCCCCCCCACATCCCGTCGTTTCCCCGAATCCCTTTCTCTGGACCCCCCTCCTCCCGCTCAAGGAGCCAGCCATCAAACCCTTCCCAAAGCAACCGTCCACAAGCTCCCTTTTGACTCAACAATCCTCCAAGCGGTTTCCCTTCCCAACCTCCTACGAATCACCATACTACAGGCTTGTGGACATCCCCATAGACCAGAGGTTTCAGCCTCACAGCATCAACCTCAGCCCCCCTCCAATCTCACTGCCCACTCCCACTGCCTGCCCCACATATCCTCCTCACCGTGCTACCTCCCCTCTGGACCCCCCCCCCCCTGCCCTTTTCCTTCTCTACCATTCATCTCTAAATCCTCTTATCCTTGGGTATCCCCCTGCCCCGACCCCTCCATCATACTAGCCATGTGCAGGTCCCCATAAACCAAGAGCTCAGCCTCAGATTATTCTCTCGCTCCCCTCCCCTTCCCTGGCCTGCACTTGCCTCGCGTGAAACTTGGATACTGCTGATATCTTCCCCCTCTTGACATCCCCCTCCCCTTGCTCTCCCTCCCCCCCCCCCCCCGGCCTCTGATGCTCCCATTCCCCAGTAAACTTCAGCTGTAGTGCCCCTTCCTCCTCCCTCCTCCCTCCCTTCTCCCCCTTCCTCCTCCCCTCCCCTTCCAATCCCTCCGGCTCCTCCCCCTCTCTTTTCTCCTCTCCCTCATTTCTTCCCCCTCCCCTCCCCTCCCCCCTCCCCTTCCCCTCCTCCTTCCTCCCCCCCCCCTCCATCCTCCCACCTTCCCTTCTCCCCTTCTCCCTTCCTCCCCCCCCCTCCCTCTCTCCCTGGCTCTTTCCTCTCCCTGCTCCTTCTCCCTCCCTCCCTCCCTCCCTCCCCCTCCCTTCCATCCATCCCTCCCCTACCCCCTCCGCTACCCCCCTCCCCTCCCTTCTCCCCTTTCCCCCCCCCCCGCTCACCATGATACTCCCAGTGTGCAGGTCCCCATGCACCAGGGCCTGAGCCTGGCAACAGAACAGCTCCTTCAGTTTGAAAGCCGCCTCCTTGGCTGCCACATCTGACTGCAGAGCTGCCACATCAGCATCTAACTGGGGGGAGGTCCACCTGTATACACATACAGACAACATCCAAAAAAAATTGGCCAACCTAATTTTGCCCAAACTTTTCAAGTCTCTCAGGGGGCTTATTAACTTCAAGCTGCAATAACAAAGAAGTGAGCATTAACAAAACCATGCAAACTGCAACGTGTACAAGTGCACCTAACTCATTTCCATGCACATTTGACCCCACTGTTCCAACCTCAACTAAAACAAAGGCCTTTTGCTTTTGAGAACAAGCTGCATGGATCCTTCCTGGGTCTGGCAGGCAGGACATATAAGACAGTCCATTGCAGAGCATTCAGGCCGTGCAGCGCCCGCGCCATGACTCCAAACTACTTTGTACGGAACTATCAACCGGCACTATCTTGTTCTTGGTATCTGACTCACAAGGTCCCCTGTGTCTTTCCACCCAAAAACCCTGCTAGCCGACCCAGGGGCTTCTGTTCATCCAACTACCTACACATCCGCTAGCTTACAGTAGCAACCCCTAATACTCCAGCATCATCATCGACAATATGGCCTGCCTACAAAAGCTCCCTGACGTATGAGCCTCACCTCCCAACGTCCACCTACAGCTCAAAATAGTTCCTACAAACACCCCGTTCTCCTTGAACCTACAACTCTCCCCTCACCTTACCTGTTCAGTGGTGCAGTGGTATAAGGGTCTGTGAAAATGACCTGCTCTGTCAGCGCACACAGGTCCGGATTCACATACTTCACAACCTGCGCCTTGAACGCCCTGGAATCCAGCGCCAGCAGAGACGTCTTAAACAACGTCTCTGCCAAGAACACCCCCGTATGCTGAGCCACCTTGGGGTAAATCTCCCCCGCCACAATCCCATGCCGCAAAATCTTCGCAGGGGGTGCCACATATTCCATCACTATAACCGCCTTCTCAGAATCGTAAAGGAAGACCTCCGGGACGTGCTGGGGGCAATGCTTCCGCTCCTCTATCAACGCCTCCGCCTCTATCCTGCACCTGTCAGTGCTCAAGGGCCAGGACTCCCCCACGCACCGCACAAACGGCAGCGACTGCTTCATACACAAACCCCCAGAAGGGCCCTTTATGATGAACACAAAGTTAATGTTCCCATCCCCAACCTCATCCACCTCCCAGCTGCTGCTGCTACCTGGTGGCCCCACTTTAACAGCCAAGTCCGGCCGTGCTTCGATATAAGCAACTACCCCTGGCACGTCTAGCGCCTTCAGCTGCTGCTGCTGCTGCGGCTGATCACAACCATTTGCTGCTGCAGCAGTACCATTTGCTTCTCCCCCCGTTGCCGCCGCTGCCGTCGCTGCTGCTGCTGCTTTGTCCGGGCTCCATAGTCCTAGCTGTTGCATGAAGCCTCGAACATCATGGCTCTGCTGCTGCTTGCTGCTGGTGCCGACGCCTGCAGCAGTTGCTGCTGCTGCTGCTGCTGGTGGTGGTGGTGTTTTTGGCACGAGTCCCTTTTCTGTGATGATTGCCTCAATGAGATGACCAGGTGTGGCATCGAAGCAGGGGTTCCACACCTGAGACAATGAGCAGGGATGTCATAAACGTATCCCAGGTTCATCCCGTTATCAATTCCATCAGCGGAATCATGATGAGCCAAGACATAAGGTATGTGCTGTGCTTCCACGTTCAAGCCATCCATATTGGATCCCTCTGAGCCTGAAAGGCGATAGGGTCAACCCAAGAAGCTATTATCTGCGTTTGCTTTGAAAGCACAAACCATACAGTTACCCGCATATATCATTCTTACCGCTTTTTGGCATCTTCTAGTGTGTGACAAATTATTTGTGGCACTTTGGTACTTTGGTCGGACCAAAATATTATGTGCTGGGACTGCACTTCCTCGCTGGCAGAAAACCCCTTCAAAGCCCCCATCAGCCCCACCGGCTACTGTGCCTTCCCACAAACCCCCACACCCTCATCACCTACCTGTATCCCCTCAGTCACCACCCTCTGCCCCTTGAAGTGTGTGATCTCCTCCGCTGGCCGCTGCTCAATCTCAATATCAGCCCCTGTTGCCAACTCCGCATCCAATGTAGTGGTAGGTGCTGCAATGAAGAAGGGGATGCCATGATAAGCCGCTGCAATGGCCAAGCTGTAAGTCCCAATCTTGTTAGCAGTGTCCCCATTGGCCACTACTCTGTCTGCTCCAACCACCACAGCATCCACCTGGCCCAGGCTCATGAGTGCTGCTGCTGCTGAGTCACAGATGAGGGTGGCGGGAAGCTGGTCATGGGCCAGCTCAAAGGCAGTCAGGCGGGCACCTGCAACAAAAGGAAAAAAGAGGAGAAGTGTGGAGATTGAAAGGATGCATGCTAAGGCGTCGCACAAGAATTACAGTTATATTAGCTATTTTGCAAGCCATTTCAAATTCATCAAATGTGGGAAGAAGAAACTTGGCAGCTCTCAACCTCCCCCCTGTCTAGATCAAGCATCCCCGCAGGCATTGGAGCTAACTAAGGGGGCCTGCCAGAAGCAACAGCTGCATGACATCACGATTAAATCTGCAGGTCCTCCCCTTACATCTTCCATCCATGTGCTGCTAATACTTGCAACCTTCCAAAGAGAGAGCAACTGGCTGCAACCCCAATGGCAGCAGCGTCCTGCACATGAAGTAGCTCTCCCAATCACCCCATCATGAAGAAGCTTACCCTGGTTGTACGGCCGCGTCTCAGTGCAGTAAGCATGCTCCAGCTTGCCCTGCTCTGCCAGCGCTCTGATGACCCCCAAGGCAGTGCCATAGCAAGCTGTAGCCAGACTGCCTGTGTTGCAATGGGTGAGCACACGCAGCTTGCCACTGGGGCGGCTCCTGCCACGAGCTGCTACTGCTGCTTGAAGCGCCTTAGCACCATAAGCACCAATGGCCTGCAACAGCCAGGATGGAATACTGAAACTGTGTAGCAGGAGGGAATTGTGTGGCATCGAGCACCATGCTTTGGGTACAATGTACCCCCAACCAGGATGGGGACTTGTGTATGCCCTGCTCTTGAAAGCAGAGACGTTTTTACAGCAGCAGCTACATAGGTATGATATGCTGAGGTGGAATAGATGGGAAGTGGTTGCCTCGTCGCTTGGCAAGTCAGATCACGGCAGGCAATCAGGTAATCATGCCCAGAGCTATGTGGGCAAAAGGGCAGATGCCAGGGGTGCATGAGTGTCTCTGCTTGTGTCTTACTATGATGCTCAGGGTCTGAGAACCTGCGACTTCCTACGATGGGGCTGAATCAGGCTTCTTGCTGAAAAGTTTTTTCTGGTGGGGCTAGCCCACCAAGAGGGTTGCCCACCTTATTTGCTGCGATATCATCCTCCATCCAGGCCTCCGCTGCTGATACCACAGCCTTTGCGACGGTCTGTGGAGTTGCTCCAGGAGCTTCTGCGGCCTTATCAGCAACGGCCTTCAGCTTGTTTGCTGAGTCTGCCAAATTCACTGCGGTTGGCCGACTGCGGTAGGAGGACACGATCAGTTCTCCCATGCCGTGCGCTACAAGCCGGTAGCACAGATATAACCCATATACTTCAGGTATGTATGCGGTTCCATGCGACTCCATGTGAGCAACAAGCATGCAACAGAGACAACCGGAATTCTACTGGATGCGGGCCTGCACGGTGCCCTGCAGTGGGTACGGGTCATTACCTGGTCACAAGGTAGTCCATTGTCTTGTGCACATCCTCCACGCATTCCTGCGTGCTGCTGTACTGAGTACCTGTTCCTCCGTTCGTAAGGTGTACCGCAAGAGCCAGTGCACCGGTCACGCCGATGGCAGGTGCACCGCGGACCACCATGTCCTTGATTTGTTGCCATGCTGCTTGGGGAGTAGGTACATCCAGGTACACTTGCTCAAAAGGCAGCAAGCGCTGATCAAGCAGCTTCAAGCTGCCCTTTTCATAGAGAATCGCTTCAAGTGCCGACATTTTTCGGCTACACCAGCAAAGCTCGCACGTGGAAACGCCAGCAACGCATTGCAGTACCTTAGCTAACCAAATTCAGTCTCCAAACACCAGCTGGAACGCGGACGCCACTCACTCAGTGAACAGAGTCACTAGAAGCACTACTTACTCTGGTCACGGAGCTTGGGAACTTTTTCAAACTGTCCGACCGGTCCGTTTTGTTTGACATGATGCCTTTTAGCAGTTGCTACTTTCTCCTGACAGATCCGTAGGCTTTGCGATTGTCTCGCTGTAGTTTTGCCTCGCTGACCAGGCGGCATCAGGCCTTATACGCGTACTATTCTGTCTTTGAAACCCGTTTCAATCAACAATCAAGGTGTCCCACGGCAATATCGCCAACCGCTGCTTCAAAAGCCGAGATGGACCATGAGGGCAGCGGTGGTGGGGAAGGCTTCTCTCCTCTAAGAGTACAGGCCCAGCCAATACCTCCAGGAGAAGCTCACAGTAGGATGGATTACCGACTTGGCAATGAGTCATGCAGATGGCCAAAGCTGGAAGACGTGCAGGCCGGCACGTAGCTATATCGGAGCCGGCACCTGGGCCTCCTCCAGCAGGACCAGAAGATGAAGCTTGGGCCTCCTCTGTGCAGGTACGCCTTGCAGCAGCTATTGAGTGACAACTTTGTGGCAACAGCCCATCCATACCATGTGAATGAAGGTGGACGTATTTCTATCCCTTGAGGGTGGCGTTATTAAGCAGCAGCAGTCCCATGATCTTGCATGCATGCATCATCTTCACCATGCCACAGCAGCAGCAGCAGCAGCAGGTAGCGCAGCCTGAGCAAGGGGATGCCTCTGCTGCTGCTGCTATCTTCTACATTCCGTACCTCGTAACTGATGATAGAGAGAGTCTACTCCGTGCTGTATTACAACTTCCTAACATGTGCTTACTGTGCTATGCAGTACGCGGCAGCTGAGGAAGCTGCAGGCCCATCAAAGCGGGTCGGCTTTGAATTCCCAGTCCAACCAGCAGGTCCCTCCACCAGTACAACACCTACCACAGCAGCAGCATCAGATCCAGCAGCAAGTGGCAGCAGCAGCTCCAGCACAGCAGCACAAGGCGGCTTCATGGGGGTCTCCAGGAGGAAGCAGGAGCAGCTCCAGAAAGAAGCAGAGTAAGCAGGAGATCTTCAAATCGGTTCAGGTCGTTATAGCAGCTGCTGTCAAGATTTGAATTGCAACATCTGAGTCATTTGCATGCACCTGGGTTACAAAATTTGCTCACATGTGTCTGCTTATGTCTGCTTGCAGTTGCACCGGAGACTTGCAGACCTGATAGAAGTTGAGCATGTGATGACTAATTCACTGCTCTTGCAGGATGGGTGCCAAGCACAAGAGCAAGTATGATGAGCGCGCCTCACAACAGCAGGTGAGGGGGGCGGGGGCAGACTTGCTGTCAGGCACTATGGGCAATGGGCAAGCACATATGCAAAGTCCATAGGTTCCAATTTTTTTTGTTATAACAAAACAGACTGTCTTACGGAATGGAAATTGCCATACTAGTGAGAAAACACAGTACCAGATCATTAGCTGAAGTGCTCTGTAAAAATGTATGATTTGCTATGCTGTCAGGTGTTTGACATCCCTGAGCTTGAAGAAGAAGGCAAGGAGGACTTGAGCCGAGTGGTAGGTTTGGGAGATGTTTGTTGCACCTCGGTGTTTCTGTGACAGCTTGGGGAACGGGGCCTATGACACTTTCTTGCTGCAGATCATGAAATGTACTATGTGGAGATTAAGAGCTGCAAGGTAGCTCTCAATGACATGATGCAGCATGCACAAACATTTGTTGCAAGTGCAGTCTGCACCAGAATCAGCGCCATGCAGTGATGTGTTGACCTTGTTATGACAGCTCAATAGGTGTCTCCAGCTACAGCATCTACCTCTTTACGCATGCATTTCAGATGGCAGTTTTATATGGGCTGATGCTACAGCTCCAGTTTATTGATAGCATGTTCCCTAGCCTGTATCACAAGCGTATTGCATTGTCTGCTTGCACAGTATGACATAATGGTGTTCATTGTCCAAAGGTCTTGTAGATTGCTGCCAAACACACAAAGAACCACTTGCTATCTGACTCATACACGGTATTCTGATGTCTATCTCCTCAAGGTTGCTTCAGCTCCTCGGAGCACAGCTGCAGCCCGTATGCTGAACCTGGTGGACCTGAGCGCACAAGACCAGGGCTGGTCAGCTTCACAGCAACAAGCTGCAGCAGGGGCAGGGGTGCCATCACAGGGGGGCAGGAAAGAGGTCCTGGACCTGTCTCTGCTCACAAAGTGCTTGCTGCCATCCAGCCAGGTGGGCCATGCAACCGGCAGCTAGGGCATGCCCATAGTCCATGTGTTACCGGTATGCACAAGTATTGTGGTCTCAGAGGTGCCGTGTGGTGTATCAGTCCATGCGCCTCTGAGCTGTTCCAGGGAAATCAGACAGCAGCAGTCAACTCACCTTGTGTGTAATGTATTTTGTGTTGCAAAAGAGCGCTTGCATGCAGCGGTGTGCTTGTTGGAGCAATATTGAAGCTCACATGTGCTGGTGCAGCAGCTTGAACCTTCAGGCAGCCTGGTCATTTATCTGTGCAGTATTGCAAAGTGATGGAAACGATATGGAAGATTGTTTATAAATCCAGCCTCCTTACTTCTATCACTGTGTCAAGTGTGATTTTTGCCTCAAGCACCGCTCCAGCACTTTCAAACCTGCCAGCAGCTTGGCATTGGGATTGCCACATGGCATTAGCAAACGCAGAGATCTCAAAGGCTTCGGAAGGCAAAGAATACCATTCTGGATCCAGCAAGCCCCTCATGTTGCTGCAATTCTTCCCAGGGAAGCAATTAATGTCCTGTGTGTGTATGCTGTGTCTTTCCCCAGGTGGAGGAGGCGGATGAGGTGTGGGAGCCGGAGCTGCTGTTCTCCAAGCTCAAAGCTGCACTGAATGCAGAGGGGCCAGCGGGGTCAGCAGGAGAGGGGGCTGTCGAAGCACATTGATTTCCTATGAGCCATGACAGAAGTGTCCAGCAAGTACGGCAGGTGTTGATGAGTCAAGGTGGCAGGCGAATTTTCCTGCTAGGTGTTACACTAGGTTCGGGTGATCTGCCTGCTGTGGATGCGCCTCAGCTGTTGCACCGTACTTTCACCTGTTTTGAAGCATGTGGCATTTCTTCGGGGTTGTTTTTGCATCAAAATCAAGTACCAGCTGAGCGGGGCTGGATGCAAATGCAGCAGCAGCATCTGCAATGCAATCAAGAGGTGTGACAAGCAGGTCCAGCAGCCCTGTAGTAGCTCTGAGCGAGCGAAGGGAGCCTCAGCCAAGCAGCAGCAGCAGCTCTGAGCCAGGCCCTACCTGAGGAAGCAGCTATCCCATTGGAGTGGGAGGTCGTGCTTTCAATAGTTGTTTGCTGCACATCTACTTGCATGCATTGGAGGTGGTGTATGTCATGCCGTCAGAGGTTTCTCAATTCTTCAGGAAAATGTAATGATGTATGATGTGCGGCTGGTTTCTATGCGGGGTCGGCATGTAAAACATGTGTCAATTACGGTGGCGTCTGTTGGTAATCTGGTTTCTTGGCGCCGCCCCGACCGTTGGCCCACTCATGAAAGCTCAGAAGGAGAGCTCTTCTTGTGATCAAGAGCTTGACCTGCCAGCTTCAAGAGTGGAAGCATAGCTGTTGCTCTGATGTTCGACCTCACTAGCAGCCTTTGCGGTTGCCACACCTTAAAGTGTTTGTTATGTTATGTTCTGCTCTAATAGCGTGCACTATGGGAACAGTCCGCCCTAGATTTCGCCTAGAATCAGTCTAGATCTCGCCTAGGCGTCTAGGCACAGCCTCCTACACTGCCTAAAATCTAGACACAGCCCCTAGACTGCCCAGGTAATTCTAGGCACCGTCTAGACCCAATCTAGGTCCACTCTAGGCATGGAAGCAGTTCCACTGGGACATTGCCTAAGCTTTCGTAGGCTGCTAGTTCTGTCTGCTCGTTCTCACCGCAATGAACACTTTAAATTGCAAGTATGCTTACATTAGTAAACAGAACATCTTTCACCCCAAATCCTGGCAAGTAGATCGCTAGCTGTGGATCTTCCACACAAGGTGCCCTGTACTGGCTAAAATTTGCAACATATCTAGATGATAAAACCACATGCATATGCTGTATGATACAGCAGTCAGTACCAAGTGCATTTACATTGGGCATATATGCAAAGGCCATCTGCACATAATTCATAACACCTGCAGCAGCAGCAGCAGCAGCAGCATAACCTTACTATCCAGCGGGCAGAAGCAGCAGAGACTAGTACAGAAGCAGCACCGCTTGCAGCAGGAAGCTGGCAAAACATTGGGCCAACAGGAGGAGAAGGAACCATGTGACAGCTAGGAGCAGCTGCATCGGCAGCTAGCTGCTCACCTGCAACATTGGACGGATGGGCACAAGCAGAAGAAGATCAGCGACAACAGTAGCGGCAATAGCAGCAGGGGAAGACACATAACCAGCAGACTATTGAGCAGCAGGGGCAACACCAGCAGAAAAGGAGCCAGCAGCAGCAGCCAGCAGCACCAGTAATGGAAGAAGGCCACACTGCAGCAGCAGCAAACCAAAGGAGCAGGAGGGGAAGCAGCATGAAGGGACTAATGACAAGAAGCAGCACGAGGAGCAGTTACGCCAGCAGTCATTTTAGGAACTACACCCCCATACAACATACACGGGAAGCTGAGCACCTAAAACTAACCTCAAACAACAAGCTTTATGATATGTCTGCAGCAGGACATGTTGGCATGCCACTGTCCTCTGCTGTAGTTGTTTGGTATGGTATCCAAAGCAAGGCACCACTTTCAGCAGCGCTTCCAAAGACAACCCCTGTGATCCCAACACAGCATGTATTTGTTGAAAGACCACTGCACAGCCTTCTGGGCCAACACAGCATATATTTGGGGCTGGCAGTAGCAAAAGAAGCAATAGGGCGCAGCAGCTGAAGGAGCAGCAGCAGAACTAGGAGCAGTAGGTGCCAGATATTATGAGAAACATCATATCACTGATAACAGCAAAGCAGCAGCAGACACTGCTGCTGTGTTGCTGATGCGATTCTCGTAACCTTTGTGCTGCAGGTGCCATTCCTGGTACCATAACTGGTAGTGGACCTACCTTACACATCGCTAACACATGTGTTAGGTACATCTCATTTGTTGTAATACACACATGCATGCTAAGCCGCAACGGCATGGTCGCTTGACTGCATGAATCAGGGCATTTGCCAATCAAGACACTACGCATCCTTGTGATCACAACAGATCCCATACAAGCAGTGCAGAACCGAAGGAGCCAGGATTGCACAGCCAAGCAGAGAAGGTTTGAAGTGTTATAACTTAAAAGCAGATTGCCATGTTGAATCTCCTAAGCGGCCCAAACTGCGCTAGTCAGAAGCTTCTTGTGCCAACGTCACTCCCGCAACTGGCATATATTGCAAGAAACTGAAGGATAGCAAGATGAGTTCTAGGGAAGACTGGAGTACCAGGGGTAAGCAAGGTGAGCAACCAGCTCCCAGCCTACCTGCTGCTGCCAGCACCCATGCAACCCCAATTAGCCATGGGCTCAGGTAGGTACCACACGTAGTCTGTGCCAATCCATGGTATCCATCCAGCTCCGTAGGCCCGTTAGAACGCTGGTGTTAAATACCATAGGAGGTCATGGGGCCATATGGCTTATGCTTAGGCTGTCTCTGCTGGCTCAGAGTGGGAAAATGCATCCAGTGGCCCAGCCTAAGTTGCCACCACGCAGATGATACGAGAGTCCTTTTCATGATAAACCCATCATAAACTCAGATGTGTGCTTAAATGAAAGGACAGCTATCTGGCTAGAAGTAGCTCGACCATCACTCGACACATGTGGAACGGTCAAGTGTCTGGCGGCCACGGAGAGACCTCGAGCTTTTGAGTGAGGACATTAGGCTCTGCTGTGGAAGAAAGAACCGCTCATCTGGTGTCCTGGCACTAAGAATGAAGAAGACAAGAAGAGTGCCGAAGCCACGGTTTCAAAGCGAGTGACTCCAGGTGGGCTCCGCCAGCCTTCACATGCTTGCCCAATCAATTGCATCCAAGGAGTTATGCTGTGAACTTCATGCATTTCCCCATTCTACATGGTTTCATACCCTGCTGTATGAGACACGTTGTATACATCAGTGCCTGCACCAGACGGTGACAACCACAACCTCCGAGGCCGCAAGCGGATCAAAATGATGCTGTTTTGAGCGAAAGTGTAGGCTGTGTTTTGCGAATGCTCGCCCAGAGCTGGCGTACATTCTTGCCACTATGTGTGTTGTCGAACCCTACCGCCCAGCATGCTATCAGCCCCCAAGCATCCATTTCAGTGGATTGCGGTCGAACGCGCACAGAAGTGCAGCTCAGACTATCACTAGACCCGATTCGTCTGTCCTGGAGCGTCCACGTCATGCATGCTCTTCTGGTTTCCTGGACATCACAGCGACTCGGCAGCCAGCCAGCCAGCCAGCCATATGGAGAAACCCAGGCCAAGCAGTTTGTACCTTACGTTTGAAGAGCTGATCGTCTTCTGCACTAATGTATCGGATCTGTGCATGTTCCGCTAACTGACGGCTTGCCAAGGCAGCAAGTAGATTCTTTGGGGCTTTCCTTTGGCTGGCCAGAGCTGGTTGAAGGCTCCACCAGTTTCCACCAAAAGGTATACCCCAGTCTGGCTGATATCCTTAACTTCGTACCTGATACAAATCAGCATTTTTGCGCCCTGACCAGATGCTTATCTCACATACCAGAACAGCATTGCATACCTTGTTGAGCAGGGCTGACATGTTGACGAAAGGAAGCACACATTGCTTACATAAAGATCACCAGCAGCATGGCATGGATACCTGTCTTGGGACCTGTCGTAGCATGTCGGTCCAGAGGAGCAGTGACTTGCGGCCGTGGTGAACTCAGCAGAATGACTGCAAAAGTCAATGCAGCAGGAGTTTTTTCACTTATCAACTTTGCCTGGCCTCTTGTCGATGGTGCACGGTGCAGCAGGAATTGTCCCATTTGCCTGGACCCAAACCTGCTGCCTGGACGTTAGGGGCAGTGTGGCATGCCGTTGCATCTGGACTGAACAGCAGATATGTGGCAGTGTTGGCCATATGCAGCCATCCCTCAGTGCATGAACTTTTTGCTTGATGTTTGGTTGTGACCATTGCTTTCTTGTGTATTTTTCATGCAGATCACTGGTACAGAAAGGGTGCATGGTGCCACCTCCTCAGCTTTTGCTGCCGTCAGGTCTGCAGGATTTGGCAAAGACCTTCAGACTTTCTCTGAAAGGATTCCTGGTGTGGACAGGCTGGAGCTACCTGCAAGCAGTCAGACATTCCTCCGGCCCTCAGCTAAGGGCTGCCATGCACAACAGCAGCAGCAGCGCCAGGGTTCCGCATATAAGGGGCATGCTGTCCTCTCATCCAGATCAAGTATGCATGCGGTACAAAATATAATGCAAGCGTCTGCGTTTCCTATTTGCAGTAACCCCAGCATATGGGCTTGGGCTGCATTGCAGTGTGTAGATCAGACATGCACCTTAAGGGGGCACCTGTCGTATTTGCTATGGCAACCTACAAGTTGCCATAGCAAAATGCAGTAAGCCCGCAAACCAAGCTGTAATTCGGCATGCATGTATCAGTGATTGGACAGGTTTGCATTTGTGCTTTTGTAGAGGCCCACCAATGTTGCAGTCTAATCCTCAGGGGACATGCCATAAGAGATTGTGGTACAGGTATGACTTCCGTTAGGGCTGTGGCACTTTGTGCTTTTACACGGAGTCATGGTAACAGCCAAGGGAACGGTTGGTCAATAGCGCTCCTTGTGCGCATTGTCTCCTACTACTTGCATGTATTCAAGGTTGACACAGGCAGGTGGGGTTGTCACTTCATGAGCTGGTGGTATGGTTATTGTACAGCTTGTCTTAACTCGCTTGCAGAAGTGGTTTTCTGCAATAGCTGTTGACTCTGGGAACTATATGTTGTGTGCTTTTGACCTTGGTGGTGTAATTGGTCGTGTGGACTCCATTGTCTTTTGCATCCATCCGATGCTGCGTTTGGTCGTTATGAGCTAGCAGCCCTTTTGCGGCTGCCGCACCTAATTTTTGTTTGTTTGTTAATGATGTCCGTGCTATTGTTCATGAGTGATTCTGCTCTGTGAACACCTCTTGGTTCTGGCAGAAGATTTTTGCTTGGGGGTGATCCTGGTAGGTCACCTTCCACGGTTCTACTGGTCGCTTTGTGCTATCTATTTATCTATAGACTATTAGTGGTCATTATCGTCCCAATGCAGATAAGAACTCATGATGCCAAACGATTGGGGTGCTCGCTAGAGATTGATACTGTTTGCTGCTTGCCTTCTTACTTGTTACAGTTTTGCCATTCAAGTTTGTGGGCATGGCATTTATCAATGTGTGCTTCCATGCTGGCAGGGGTTGAGTGCCACAGGTTGGCACTCTTTGCCTTCTGGCAGGCAGGGACATTGTGCTACTGGCAATGGTAGGGTTGCTTGCTGGGTAGCTCTAAGTACTGCTGTCGTGTGTGGGTGTGAGTCTCAGGACCAATCAAATGAACTGTGAGGTCATTGTGCCAAAACAGATTAATCTGGAGGTTCCTAGAACCGCAGGCGGCTAGGACCCCTAGACCTTGACAGCCTAGATTTACCTGGATCTGCCTAGAATGCAGGCGCCTAGACCGCCCTAGACCCCCCTGTGTCCGCCTAGAATGCCCCTAGGCAATCTAGCAAATATAGGCAGGTTCTAGGCGAGTCTAGGGTGATTCTAGGCCGAATCTAGGGCGGACTGTTCCCATAGTGGTGAGAATGCATGTCAGCAATGCCAACAAACGAAGATCTAAGGTGTGGCAACCGCAAAGGGCTGTTAACATGTATGCCTAACCACGGCCTCACATTCGTACCACAGCCAGCAATCAATGGGCCTTGTTCGATTCGCTTGAGTGCACCCATGTCAGAACCAACAGGAAGTGACACCCTGGAATCAAGCATGCAGCGGTTAGCACAGAACCCCTGCTTTGTAAGCCAACAAGGGACAGCCCCAACTTACGTCATATATGAGGAGTATGCCAAGCCAAGGAGCATGCATACAAGCAGCATGTGCCCTAGATGCAAGACAAAACTGCTATTAGGTTACCCTTGAGCATTTGCACACACCCGCACATCCCCTCCTTCCAGTTCTTGTCAATGGCAGGATCAATGCCTGCATTGATACGCGACCCAAGACTAGCCGTCTCCTTGACCATCACTTGCAGCATGCATGCGGATCGTAATCTCCCGTTGGAGCTCAGCAACACCACATCAACTGCATACATCAGAACATACAACAGATCCAAACTACCGCTACTACCACACCCATCACGCTGAAGCTTCCCATCTGCATGACAAACTAGCTTCACCCCACACCCTTCCGCAATTTGAGCCATTGCCTGCCAAAACGCAGAGTCCATGATCATCTGAACCCCAAAGGAGCAATAGGATCCCCCTGCCGCACCCTGCCATGCACATCAAACCACTCAGACGCCACACCACCCATCCTGACATGTTGGTATGTAGCTCCTCTATCTTTGCTTGAACTTCGTAAAAGCCTTGACCCTAAACCAAGGGTGGGGGCAGGCCCTACCATGATGATCACCATGCACCGCTGTCAAGACTGGCAATGGGACACACCACCTTACAACAGTTTCCCACCCAAGGCCAAGTTTGCTCTAGCATAACCTCATCGTACTGGAGCCAATGCAACTATTTACCAGTATGGTCCAGCAAACACAAGCTTGACTCCTGTGCTTCCTCTTTTACAGCTTCATTTCCGTGCCACAGGGCCAACAAACACAGACAAGACTACTGAAACCTGCTGTTACCAACTTCATTTCCGTGCCACAGGGCCAACAAACACAGACAAGACTACTGAAACCTGCTGTTACCAACTTCATTTCCGTGCCACAGGGCCAACAAACACAGACAAGACTACTGAAACCTGCTGTTACCAACACAAAAAAGCTGCTTTCAGGCCAAAAAGCTGCTTTATCCCCCCTTGCTGAACTACGGACGTGGGCATCCATTCTCTTCCAACCACTGCACCACATCAGGATAGCCAGAATTCTTCCCCACACCTGGCCCCCAGGGACACCCCTCATGCTTAGCCCACATTAGAACCTCCAGATGACCATGCAAAGCTGCTTCATAGCATGTCATCTCATCCCATGGACAGCCCTGCCCCCGTGCCCACTGCAGCATAACCAAGTCCCCTACTATAGCTGCTCCAGCACATGTGCTCTCATCCCAGGGGCAGCCTTCTTCCCTGAGCCACTGCAGGACCTCCAAGTGCCAAGATTTTGCTGCATATTCGCATACATTATCGACCTCCAAATGCCAAGATCCTGCTGCATACTCGCTTACATTTACGACCGAGCTGCACTGCTGCTCCTTAAGCCACTGTAGTATCTCCAGCTCCCCAGCTTGAATTGCTAATTCAATGGCACTCACGTCATCCTCGTTATCCGTGTCCCTGCACCCCTCTTCCCAAGCCCACTGCAGCAGAGTTAAGTGGCCACCTTCAGCTGCGTATGGCAACGTCAGACCCCAGTCGCAGCCCTGCTGCCGCAGCCACTTAAGGACTGCCAGGTGGCCATTACGAGCTGCCCTCGCACATCCATCCTCGCCCCATGGGCACCCGTTCTCCCTGGCCCACTGCAGCATATGCAAGTCCCCTCGGGAAGCTGCATGATCGCATACAGCACCATCCCAAGGGCAGCCATTTTTCTGCAGCCACTGCAACACCTCCAAATGGCCTCCCTCAGCTGCTGCTCCGCATGACTTAGTTGCCCAGCGAGGGCAGCCCTTCGCTACTACCCACTGCAGCAGCTCTAGGTTGCCTGAACGTGCTGCACCTGTAGTTACATTATCACTCCACGGACAGGCCTCCTTCCTCAGCCACTTCAGCAGCTCAAAGTGCCCACCCTTAGCAGCGCAATAGGTAGCACTTCGATCCCAGGAGCAGCCATTGGTTCTGGCCCACTGTAGCAGCTCTAGATGGCCCCCTTGAGCTGCGCAGCCGCATGTTCTTCTATCCCAATCACACCCCTCTGCCCTGGCCCACTTTAGGAGCTCTAAGTACCCCCCTGCAGCTGCTTTACAGCACACCCAGCTGTCCCAGCTACATCCCTTCCCCCTGGCCCACTGCAGTACATGTAACTGCCCACCTCTTGCAGCTGCCTCACAAATTCCTCCTTTCCAGCAGGTAGTTGGGCAACCATTTTCCATAGACCACTCTAGTAACTTCAAATGGCCTTTGTTGCCTGCAGCCCAGCACACATCCGCATCCCAGCTGCCGCCGTTCTTCCGCAGCCACTGCAACACCTCCAAATGGCCACCCACAGCTGCTGCTTCGCAAGTGTTCGGACCCATTGGACACCCCTCATGCCTTAGCCACTGAAGCACAGCTAGGTGGCCCCCTGCTGCTGCTGCATCCCTAGCATAGTAACCCCATGAACACCCTTGCTGCCGGCCCCATTGCAAGGTGGTTAATTGCCCCCCTTTGGCAGCTGAGACCATAAGCTGAGTCTTCTGCTTAGACCTCAGGCGCTGGACGCCTAAGGCTGGTAAGGACCATGAAGGAACTTCTGCAGAAGGGTCGACCCGGTTGCAGCGCTTGCCAAGTTGTTTGTCGACCCACTGCTTGAAGTTCTTGCTGAGAGGTCTGACTAAGAGCACAATATGGTTGAAAGGCAGCCTTGCGAAGATGGACTCGAGGGACGGCAGGTCCAGCTCACTAGGCAGGGCATCACACATTGAAGCAGAACTGGTATCAAAGTACAGAGGACCCCTGTAGAAGGGGGCTCAATGCTGAAAGCGGAGTGGCGTTTAAGGACTGTTCGGCGGACACCGGTATGGCTGAACGACACCATACACGCAGCAGAGGCAAGAACTTAGGAACACAAAAAATGAACGCCGTCTTAGTAGAAGGACCCCTTTGTATCAATGGTGCTCTCGCTCAGCCACGCGCCACTAGTACCGCGACGCTGTAGTAATGCATCACTGCACGTCGGTACGGTATCCTGCTAGTGGTGGCAGGCGGAGCGGCACAGGGTGCGAAATCTCGGGAGAGGCCTGGCTGTGGCAGGGGTCGCAGGCTCTGGGCGGTGAGGGAGCGGGGGAAGGGTCCTAGAAGGAGCGTTGGGTGGTGTGGGAAGCGTGCGTGAAAGCTGTCGTGCAATTCAAGCTGACAGGCGTGAATCATGGGGGCAGGTGAGCGGCCGCAATGCTTCCGCCATAGCCAACAACAACACAGACTATCACATCACAGACGCACCTCACCGTCTCTGATCATCGCAACCGATACCTCAAGATGTGGTGCGAGTTTAGAAGCATGGCACACACGACCGAAACAATCCCTGGTGGGTCTGACGAGGTTGCACCCTTACCCATGTCGATTGTGCCCACTGTAGTCGTGCTCATTCATGTTGTGAAGTAGCGAGCGTGGTGCACAGCGCACCCTAGCACCTCACACAACATGAATTTTGCGACCATCACATGTGCACCAGCCGCAGTCAGCCCAGCTGTTTTAGACAAACCAACAAACAAAGATTCAAGGTGTGACAATCGCAAAAGGCTGTCAACATGCAAGCATAACCATGACCTCACACTCATACCACAGCCAGCAATCAATGGGCCTTTCTCGCTTGAGTGCACCCATACGTGTCAGGAACATCAGAAATTCGAATCCTGAAATCAAGCATGCAGCAGTTGAAACAGAACACCTGCCTTGTAGGCCACCGAGAGACATCCCCAACGTACGTCATATATGAGGAGTATCCCAAGCCAGAGAGCATGCATACAACATAGTTGCAAGACAAACCTGCTAACATAATAAAACAAACCAATTTTAACGTCCGGGTCCAAGGCCGGAAGTCAGAATGACGCATCGGACGGCCTTGCAGCGGCGGTGTTGCCCAGTTGATCAGACCGTTCGGCCCATCGAACAGACGAATCCATTCAGACAACGCGGATACCTGTAACCGTTTTCTTGAGAGGCCCCGGCAACGGCCATGCCAGCCCCGGCAACGGCCACGCCATATGATAAAAGCGGAATCCACCCGGCCTGTTGCAGGTCTAAAGCTCTCCCACCCACACAGATTACAGATTACAAAGTGGCCCCACAAAGGGGCCGCCCGTGACGGAGCCACACGAGGTCAGCGGCACGTCCACCCTCAGGGCAACCAGCAGCAACCATTTCACAATCACGCCCTGTAGCATAAAACACTTCGGCATCCCCACAAGGCCGGGATCAACCCACCAGCGATTGAACCACCTGGGTCCCACACCCTGTCAGGAGAAATCCCACCCTGCGGTCCCTGCTCTCGACGACACTGCACCCCCACAAACCGAAAAGCAGAACCCCCTGTCGAAAACCTTTTGTACACGCAAAGCCCACACTTTCATCGCCTGAAGCAGATCATGCCGTTACTGTCTTGATCATTCCCTGCTGCCTGGCAAACTCAAAGATGCCGCCGGCATCAATAACAGGACCAGCCTGCACAATTTGCACAGGAAGGTTCAGATGTATTGGCACTCTAAACAGGACAACAATACTTGTGTGTGAGTGATGAGCCCAAGACAGGCAGAGCAACGCGGACGTGTTGCAGGCCACCGAACCCTCCCTTTGCATATGTTGAAGGAGTACTCCTTCTCAACTCTATCAGCAGAAGGTCTGGCTGTGAACCATCAACACCCCAGAAGCATGCCAGACCTTGTGCAGCAGATGCAGGCATTTGCTGCATAGATGGGAAACAGACTGGAGCCGGAGCAGCAGTGAGTGCAGAAAACTAAGGCGAGCACTCATTACACCCCACATACGTCCATGTAACTGCCATGTGCAGCTAATACTACCCCAGTAACTGATTACAATGCACTCTAACTAGTTACGCTCGCTTTTGCAAATTCCTACATGACCCAGTCTCAACTTGCCACAGTCTCAAGGCAGCTAGACTAGCCATTAGATGCCGTTGACGACAATGAGACCAGTAGAAACGAAAGCAGAGCAATTGGAAGCTCAGCAGACAGTAGGCTTGCAGCAATATTCACAGCAACGTGGCTCACTTTGCTATCAATGAAAGGAAGGCACCCTACCCACGAATCAGCATGTATGCAATAAGGAAGGAAGCATGGGTAACATGCCCCAATGCAGCAACAGAAGGATTGAGAAGATAGTCAGACACCATCCCCAACCCCCACCATTTTTGCTCTAAGCCCGCCTTCCCTCTGCTCACCTCGCCAATTGGCTTCAAGTTATATGTCTTGCCTGTTGTGTTGTTTGTGAGCACGTCCTTCTCCATATCTACTGTCACATCATCTCCTGAAACAGCAACAGAAAGAAGATCACATGAGACGCGGCTCCCAAGAAGCAAATTGCAAGAGAGCCCCAAAGCTCTAGGGATATCTTTCAACCTGCCTGCTTCCACTCTTCCAGCAGTAAGGACTCATGATATACGGTACAGAAACGGAAAGGAAAAGACGTGTCACCTTCCAAGCCAAAGTATATATCCGTTGCTACTGCATGGACGGCAAGCAACCTATGTCTCATATGACCCTGGGGTTTGTTCTATGCATGCTGCTATCTCACATTGCTGCTGTTGCTGCCGCTCACTGCTGCTGGTGCCACAAAGAATTTCCACATCGTGTTACCTGCTAAGGAACCAGCTGCCATCGGGACGTGCCCCTTGTGCACTGCTGCTGCTGCCATACTGCTGCTCCCCTGCAGAACATACTGCTGCTGGTTTATGACGTAGCAGTCTCGCTTATCCTGCTGTTCCTGCTGGTGTGGGGGTATTTTCAATGCTGGTACCAGATCCAATGGCCCCGATTGCAGCCAAAAATGCTGTGCAGTATGTCCATTGCCGCCCCTCCTTGCTGTGATGCATCCTGCAGTGCTTCAATGCTGCCTTGCTTGCCGCTGCTGCAGCCTAGAGACCAAAGGCACAGCATTGCTAGCTGCTGCTCTTCTCACAAGCACTGCCTGCTGCTACAAATTCAAAAGCTTTACATCTGTCTCTGCAGGTTTGCTGCAAACGAGGCTGCTTCTGTGTGCAGAAATTACCACTGCTTTGTCCTACTACCGGTATTGCTGCTGCTGCTGCTGTTGCTGCTGCTGGTGCTTAACCCCTTTTCATTGCTGCTGCCATCGGGTGCCCCTTTGCCCTCCATGGGTCGGCTGCTTCTGTCTACTCCTGCCCCATTGCTCCTTCCAGACCCCAATCACAGCTGTCTTGCTGAACCTTCCTAAGCTCGGTCACACCTGCTCCTGCTTCGCTTCATGCTGCTTTGCCTGTCCTTCTACACTCTGCTGCTGCCCCTTAGCCTCTGCTCCTTTGCAGGCCCAACTGCTGCTGTTTATCACAGCCCCTTTGCTCTCAGATGTATCCTGCAAAGCTGATCCTCACCTGTGTTCATCTCTTCACATATCCGAAGGTCAGTTTCTACTGGGTACAGCTCCCCTGTTGAAATGCAGTTGCGGAAGAAGATGCGGGCATAGCTCTCAGCTACTATGACTGTACCGCCTGAGGCTCCAAGAGCAACTGGGGCATGCTCTCGTGATGAGCCACAGCCAAAGTTCTGCCCGCCAATGATAACTGGGTACTCGGTCTTCATTGACCCCTCAGCCACGTATCTGCAATCATGAGGACAGTGCTGGGCTGAGCAGGGCTAGGACTGCTGGGGGAGTGACTGCTTCAGGCAGAAACAATCTGTAAGATTGATGCAGAAAATGACATCATCTTCAATGTAAATTCACTCACCGCATTGCTTGGTCTATATATCACATGATGCCATGGTGCACACCAAGCTGTGCCACAGCACATGTCGGACATACAGGTAGGCTCAACCAAGGCTAGCTTGCTAGCTCTGGCAGCTGCTTGGTTAAAACGCTGCTGCCACAATGGCTATGCTGATTTGCTGTTGCAACTGGTGGTCTGTATTGAGAGCGCTCTGCTATGGCTGTGGGCCACATACCCATCTGCCTGCTGCAAGGGTGGATGGTGGTGAGCACCCTACCTGGTTGTGTACTGATCATCTGGGAGACCGATCAAAGCGTAACTGCCCAGCTTCTCGTACTCATCGGGCTGCGAGTAGTCTCAATGGGTCAGCTTGCTAAAATCATGGGTTTCTCCTTAGCTAAGGACACCGCGCTGTGCGTGCGCAACTGTCTGAGAGCGCACCTTGGATGGCACCAATGTGAGGTACTCAGCGGGGATAATCTGGTCGGTATCGATATTCTGCATTCGCCACATCCTAATGTAAGTGAAGGTGGACGATGGCCTGCAATACAAGCGGTAGAGTGTGGGACTAGCTCACATCTTTCGTGACAAAGCACTTGCCGCTGATCACGCGAGGTGCCCCTTTTGGGATGTTGACCTTTGCCTGAACACGCACAGTTCTGGCACGGCTGCATGCCCGCACCGTCTGCACTCTTTGCATCTGCATATTGACACTATGCCTACAAGTGCGTGCAGTAGGGAGGATGGCTGGCCCACTGCAGGCTGTTGATCAGCAATGCAGGGAAGGTGGATATAGGTGGAGTGGAGACGGGTATTGGGCGATATCCCTGGTCAACCTACATGAAGCAAAGCAGCTGTGCGAACCCGCCGACGCTTCCCTTAAACCCTCGTACTAAAACCCAATACCCAAAAATCCCTGTGCACTCCGACATGACTGTCTCGCGCTCCTTTTCAGCTGCTTCGAGGTATAAAGGGCCGCTTGAAAGGTTATCCTGCCAATACAAGGCAGCTAGCACGATTCATATGGGTTTGTAGTGGTGTCACTGACACGAGCCATCTGCTGGTGCGAATTCACCTGCGGAACAACCTTGGGGTTTCGCAATACGTTTGTTATACTGTAAATACAGGCCTGTAACGTGTTGCCTTTTGGACGAGTAATTGCCGAAGTGATTGACGTCGAAGCCAGTTCGAACAGAATCAGAGTTGCCGCTAGTAACCGCATGCGCTTTTCGAAAGCATGGCTTGGGCTTTTTACGGTGTATTGAATGCAGGTGAGAGCTTAATTCAGCAAGAAGGGATCCCAGTTCCGCGCCACAGCGCAAATGGAGCACTGAATGTGCACCGGTCCAGCTCCAGTTCCAGCACCCCTGACTTCCCGCCGCTTTGGCCGCAGGGGTCCAGATCTTGGCTTGCATGTTTGCAGGATGGGGCTGTGCTCGCCTGCATCTTGTGGATCAGGAAGTTCTCTCCCGGCAGCTCAACAGCTTCGCAATGCTCATTGCTGTGCCAGCCTTCTTAATCCAGTTCTTAGGGATCAAAACAGACCTTACAGACCCTATGGCATGGAGGTAAGGGTTACTGTATGGTATGTCAGCTTACAAGAACATCTGCAGCCTTGTATCTTTGCTGTCAATACCATAGTATACCTTGTATCTTTGCAGTCTGGACCCTGCCAGCCAGGGGCTTTGACCCTGTTTAAACGAATGCTTGGCTCTTGGCTCACTTGTCAATCACCTGCCTTGACCTATTTGCATGGCAGAATACGCTCACTCCTTGTTTCATGCTGCGGCTGTGTTCTTGCAGAAGACCAGGAGTTTAAATCATCCTGCAGCATGACTTTGACTTGTGTAATGGCTTTGTTTGTGTTAACTTCTACCCCCTAGGCGTCCATCCCCTCTGGGGTGTTCAGCTGCATGCATATGCTTGCTTTACAGGGCTATAAGAGGTCGACTGCGTAAACCTACTACATGCCTTCTTGTCGCCCTGCATGCAGGAGCCTGGGGATCTACATCATATGGGGAGCCATCCTCCAGCTTGGCTGCCTTGTCTGGAATTTCTTCCGCAAAGAGCGCAACCTCAAGGACCTTGGCCGCACCTCTCTGCTGCTGACCAACAACAACACAGGCCTAATTGGCTGGCCCCTGCTGACCTCCACTTTGGGTCCTGGTCCAGCCTCAGTTGCCCTGCTGATGGGGATGCTGGTCAATCTGCAGTTCATGCCCTTTGCAGTCACATGCTTTGAATGGCAGGTGAGTGTTGTCAGCCTTGTCTTTGTCGACTTGCCCGCCATTGCTTGGCCTCCATGAACCTGTATGCAGGCAAGACAGGTATTTGCAGACAGGCATTTGCACTCAGATATTTGCAGACAATCTCGTTTGCAAACAGGTAACTGCAGACAGGTGTCTGCAGACAGATATCTGCAGTGAGGGTTCCAGCTCAAACAAAACAAACAAAAATGTAAGGTGCGGCAACCGCAAAGGGCTGCTAGGTCGAAACGACCAAACACACCATCGGATGGGTCCAAAAACAATGGAATCCATACCACCAAGCAAGAGGAATACCCAAGCAGACATCCAACTACGGACACGGCAAACAAATCACCAGCAGGAGACTGATGGGTGTATCCAAATCAAACACAATCCAGAGCACCAACCAAGCAGGATGTCCAGTAAGTCCACCGCATATGTACCACCCAAGACGGCCAGCACACCAACCAAGGCGAATACCCAAACATGTAGCTATCTAGACTTCAACCAGTTCCTCATCAGACGAATCACTAGGAACATCTGTCTCCGACTCCGAATCAAACAGATCCAAATATTGACCTGCCGGGAGCAAGATATCCGGTAAGTCCACCACATCAGTACCACCGGACTGATGGCAGTACCAACAGACACGAACACACACGGCCACATACTTGACCAAGGCCGAGAGAGGGACACAGCCAGTGGCTGACAGTGCCCAGAAATCAGCATACCTGAGCGAGGACAACGCGGCCACGGGGGGAACCACAGCTGCCAGAAACAAATCTCTAGCCTCAACAATTGTGGGGTGTTCACACATGAACAAACAATGCGCCTCATCATCAACTACTGTGGAGCTACACCGCAAACATGTGCGTTGAGAATGCGGAAGGAGGGGCGGAAGCCAACGCCCAGTATGGATACGCAAATGATGGCAACCAAGACGAAAACGCAAGAAACGTACCAACACACCATGAGACAGTCGACATGAGTAAAAAGAAGGGACAACGCCCAAAACATGTGTACCAACAACCCTGAAATACAGACCAGTACGGGACCCAGGACCATTGACAACCTGGGACAGACGCTGAATGTGCTCAGTGTACCGAGTATGCAATGCCTCATCAATGCCATCAATATCCAAAGGCAGGCAAGCTCGCAAGGTGCGAGTAAGACCACCTTCACGGGGCAAAAGGGGCTCAATTCTGGACTGAGCACAAAATATGGCAGTGGGGTGTCAACAGAGCAAGCATATCCCGCTGACAAGAGGTATGCAGCACCCTCTGTTCGTTTGCTCACGGCTAGGCTCTGGGGAATGTTCTAGGTAGGAGGCTGCGAACTGAATTGCAACCACTGCATGTACCGCTTTGCTCGTTGCCATGCTTAGGGCATTTACATTTATTGTGGATGATATGTGTTGCCTGTTACTCTGCTCTACTGCCATACACATTTTTTTATCTATAACACCTCAGCAAGGATCTAAGTCTCTCTTATCTCAATTCTTCTCTATGCAGGCAGAGGATGAGGCCCTGCCTGTGAAGCAGTTCCCCATCAACACTGTACCTCCTACAACACCACACAGGCAGCCAGGAACACCGGCAACAGAGAGCAAAACACCCAAACGCTTAACCAGTAGCCCCTACACACCCAAGCACCTCTTCTACCACGGGCAACTGCACCTTGTCACAGAGTCTCCTCTTGACAAGCAGCCATTATCAAAGATAAAACCAAGCCCCTTGGCAGCTTGCCCTCAGAACACACCATCCCCATATGGACAGAAGCCCCCCCTCAGTCCTGGGGGTTTATCCTGCAGCCGTAAGTCTCCATCACCTGTGGTACTCCCACCTGGCTCAGGACCATGGGCAGAGGTTGACCTGGCTGAGCAGCAGCCCTTTACACCAGCAGCAGCAGCCGCTGCCGTCCTACACAGCGACAGCGTCTTAAACATGCCCGAAGGGCCTGTGCACTACCACCAGTCTCCTGCTGCAGTACTTGACCCTTTTGGGGGCCATCACAGGAGCAGCAGCAGCAGTCGCAGCACCTTCCCAGGGCATTCTCAGCAGACCCCTGACAGCGTCAGTAGCAGGTCTCCCAATGCAGCATCCACTCCTAGTGGTCAAGCGTCAGTCGCAGGGCAGGCTCACATGGTGCCTTTTGCCGCTGCTACTCCTCCTCTTGCATCTGCCGCCGATGTGATCCCTTACGACAAGGCTGCCAAGGGCAATACAAGCAGTCAGAAGCAGGGCGGGGTAATCCCAGGCGGTGCTGCAACATCTCCTGACCATGCAGCAAGTGGCACCAGCAGTTCAAAGCGTGCTCCAGATGTTCGTGGCATTGCCAAGCGCTTCTTCAACAGGGCCACAGGCACAACAGCTAGCACTGCCGCCAAGGCCACCAGCACCACCAGGAGCAGCAGCAATGACAAAACTCCCGCAAGATCAGCAGCCGTTGTGCTGAAGGAGGGTGGTCCTGCTACTAAAACCAGCAGCAGCAGCACTGTCATTGGAGTGCAGCTGCCACTGTGCATGCTGCCAGCCAATACAGATGCCAAGGGCATGGGCTCATGCAGCGGGAGCTGCTTTGCAAGCGTGGTGAAGGCACATCCTCGCCTGATGCATGTGATGAGTGTCCAGCTCAAGGTAGGCAGGGCATATGGATTCATGCCTGCATCTGATTATGGCTTGTGCCTGAAGGTCTCAGTTGGAAGCAGGCATTGCATACATGCCTGGAGCCCTGGTCTGCAATGTGTTTCTGCCTCGTCTTCAGTGAAGTTGCTGTCAATGCCACACTGCAATGCCACTTGTGGGTCTGCATGCCTGCTGCAGAAGCACACAAGGTGTTTTTACGTGTCTGGAGGGGCCAAGAGGGGCCACTTTGCTGTGGTGATGCTGCATGAATGTATGTTTGCTGGCCTGGCATCTTTACCCAAACTCTCTGCACAGTGGTGATTATACTTCTTACCGTATATGCTGAGTATGCTTCAGGAACGTGCACGAGGTCAGTACTGTTTTCTGCATGCAAGATGAGCACCAGGCCTCTTTCCACGCTCGAACTGATATAGCTTCCAGGCATTCTGCTCTTACACATGCTTCTGCATGCCCCCTCCACTCAACCCACCCCCACTCCAGAACCCTTTCCTGTGGACCAACCTGATTGCTGTGATCATCTCAATCAGTGGATTACGCCTGTGGCTGGACCCTGACAGCCCAAAGAGTATACCAGCACTGGCATGGATTGAGGGCACCTTGAGGTGGGGAGCCCTGACCTGTGTGCCCCTCATGCTGTTTGCATCTGGTGTCTGGGCAAATGGGAAAGCCATCCTTACTCGGAAGATTGCCTACCGGGTAAGTTTGTTGTGGGATAGAAGCTGAGCAGCCATTGGTTTTTTTTAAAGCAACTAGCAACTGCTGCGCATTATGGTTTTTAGAGCCCATGTGGGCCATGGAGGCATAACAAAAGGTTGGCATCTGATTGGATTCATGCCAGTATGCTTCTTGTCTGTTGTTCCACGCTTTGTGGATGCTGTGCATGCAATGACTGCGCAGGGGTCGGTACTGGGCTTCCGAAGGCTTCTGGAGAGTTTAGTTTGTGTGCCAAACAGCATAAACCCACAAGCCCACAATATGTGTTGCTGTTGTGGTTGGACCATCACTTTCTCCCACTTGTCAATTGAAGGTCATGCTGGCAGCAAGTTTCATTTTTTGCCATGTTCTGCCCCCTGTCTCCTGCTCCTGGTTCTTCTCCATGCCACTCTCCTCCTGTTGCCTATGGCCTTCCTGCCAATTCCATCATTCCTCTCCTACTGGTGGCCCCCTTCGTTAAGACCCCAAGGACCGATAGTTGTGAGGTCCAAGACGGCTTCACATAGCGCTTCTTGCTATGGCATTTCATCCACTGTCAGACTGTCTATGACCTTAATCTCCATCCTCACTAAGTTAGCCTGCTTCTTCAAGTGTACACCACAGATGGTGTGTGTGTAGATGTAACCACTGTAACCAAACATGCATACCCTTGCTTCACCCCTCATGCTGCACCAGGTGTTCCTGCTGCTTGGGCTGAAGCTGCTGGTCCTCCCCTGGTTGATGGTTGGCCTGACATGTGCCTTTGGACTGAGAGACGCTTGTGGCCTGGCCCTGGTGCTGCTGACCTGCTGCCCCGTGGCCCAGCTGTCTTTCGTGCTGAGCCAGCAGTACAATGCAGGAGCTGAGCTGGTGACTGGGGTGATCATTATGGGTGTACTGCTCATGCTGCCGCAGAGCTTGTTGGTGTTGCATCTAGCTGAGGTGACGGGCTTGTATGATTACAAGATCCAATCTTCTGTGGTTGCCATTGGACACTGAGGAGTTGGCAATGGAGGTAGAGGTGGAGGGGTCACCAAGTCAGAGCAAAAAGATGCTTGGTAAACTACATTTTGCTAGGAAGGCAGATATACAGGGTGCATCGCCTTAGAGATTGCTTGTGGGAGTGGATTGGATTGGAGATTTTTGTGTCGAGAGTAGTGGGTGTCCATGGCAGTGAAAGATTCCATAACTAGCTGTGCAATCTCCTAGTGATTGAACATTACATTAGTGGTAAAGTAGTGGTTTTCGGCACATTACTACCGGCACACACTTGGTGCCCATTCTCAAATAAAACAGGTGACATTGAGGTCCAGCAGGAAATAATGCACAATGCACAATAAGTTTGTATGTGCTCGCTTGAATCGAGTGATTCGAGATACCTTCAAGGACTGCAGTCAGTGTGATTAGTGGCGATCAGTGAATGGGTTCTGCGCGTGGGCGGAAGCCCACCCACGGATGTAACTATCCTATGGTAGGCTGGCCCAGTGTAATCCTTACACCAATGGGCCCCTCCCTTAATCTTACGCGGGAGGGCACCTCACGCCCCTCCTTGCGTAGCTCTCTCTCTCTCTCTCATGGGTTCTGCGCACTTAAGTGCGGGTCTGCATCTTTCTTTTTGGACCACTGCTTCTCTCATGCCTCCGCACCTATGTATCTGCATCTTTTACTCTCAGATATTGTAGTCCAGGTCAACCCTCGCTCCTTGTCATTCTGTTGTGCAATGTGCATCATTGTGCTCCTCCATACACAGGAGCTGCATACATTGGTCGCTCAATGCATTGGACATTGTTGGAGATGGGGCTGGATGTTGCAGTTTCCAGTCTTGCAACCAGCATTGCCTTGGACTTAGTTCCTTTTGGTGCAACTAAAGGGGGTGTCGTGGCGGATACATGAGAGTTCTTTTCCTTGTCTGGAGGTCTACGCTAGAATGCAGATGGGCCTGCACATGTTTTTCTCACCTAGTGTGTATGAATGCCACCTTTGGCATTTTAGTATGTGCAGTACATGCAAGCTGTTCTGCTTGTTGTAGCAAGCTGGTAATCATGGCTGCTGTTTTCCCTGCCTTCTAGTGTTATTGTGATTGGATATGAGGGCTGGAAGCACGTCCATTGCAGGGAAGATGGTCCTGGCTGCACTGTTACTCCAGGGAGCGAACCTGTACTTAGTATTATGTGGGATGTTTCATGCCAGTTGTTGCTGTTTTGTCTTTAATGCATGCCTCTAGGCACTCTTGTGTTAGCTAAGTAACCAAAACATAAGGCTTTTGTTTTGCTACAATTCCCCCGTGGATTGGCCAATTGCTGGACTGTGATGGGTTTCACGTACAAGAGTTTGGAATATTCGCTTTCTGCCCTTTGTAGCTGCAGCGCCGATACCCTTGAGAGCATGGAGTTTGCCTATGCCTGAATTGGTTATGGGTTCAACAGAATATGCTGGTTCTATGTGCAATTGTTTATGATGGTTAACTGAAAGAGAGAAGAAGCACTGTTGTGTGGATGTTTTTTGCTGGTACAACAAGTCCTTGTATGGTAGCTTGAGCACGTGGGGCAGATGAAGCTGTGAAGGGTTTGGGGGAATGTTCTTTTTGGTATGTAGGGTTTGGGGAATGTTCTTTTTGGTGTGTTTGGTCATTTCGACCTAGCAGCCCTTTGCGGTTGCCACACCTTACAATGTTTGTTGTTGTGTGTTCTTTGCAGTAATTTCTGCAGCAAAACTGAAACGACTGAAGAAACTCACAAAGGAGGAGAGGGATGGCCTCAAGATTATCGTGGAAGAAAGGCATGGTCTAGCATACCACCAGCTGAATGACCAAGTCCAACACTTACTGCTCAACGACGTGTACCCACACTGGGAGCGCCTATCTAATGGAGACCCCGCAAGCATGGAACCCCTCCGGACCCTCTGTCTCGGAACTGCAGCTGATCCCGCCGCCCAAAGGGAGCTTATGGAAGCGCTGAACACTCAGATGGCTGACCTGCTGCTGCAGACTCGGGACACCATGCTATCAGAAGGTCCAACCACCATGACCAACCCAACAGGGCACCACTATCGGCCCAGACTTGTGGCCCTCCAACGTGATGGCCTGATTAAGTTACGAAAGAAGGTAGTCCAAGTATTGAGACAGGAACACGTGGAGGAAACAGAGCTGCCTGCAGACGTGTGTAAAGCACTTGAAGCACTGAACACAACAGCTGAGCGCAGTGGCACCTCTCCTCAACCCCTAAAAGCCTCTCTCAAACAAATTAAACCCAAAATCCGCAAGGAACTACGGGTCATTGACAGTGAGCACCAGACAAAGCGTAAGCAAAATGCCATTGCCAAAAGGCAGGCACTGTATGACCAAAGGCAGAAGATAGGCAACCAAATGATCACTGGCCAATTCAAGGGGCGCAACAGCATGCAGCTTAGGGCAATAAAAACTGGAGAAGACACAGTAGTTACAGACCCAAAGGGAGTCCTGGAAGCCATCACAACATATTATACGCCCAAGCTGATGCCAGCAGCAGGTGCCGGTAGCAAAACTGGACTGTACCACCCATCAGAGCAAGCAAGGTCATATCCCTGGCTACAACCCAACGCCCCAGATACCTTTGACCTGAACACAGCCATCACTAGCGGTGCTGCTCCACGACGATGGCTGCACAATGAAATAAGGGACCAGCAAGCTTTTCAGGCCTGCCTCAAATCCCTGGCTCGCGGCAAGGCCCCGGGACCAAATAACAAATGAGATGCTGAACATGCTGCCTCCCCAAGGACAAGACCTCCTACACGGTTACATCCAATTGATGTGGGCAACAGGCTACACCCCTAAAGCATGGAAAGAGAGCACCACAGTGCTCCTGTTCAAAAACAAAGGCACACCCCTCAAACTGCAATTCTACAGACGCATTGGCCTAGAGATGACAATATACAAACTATGGACCAGAATGATCACATGGGTCCTTGCTGACTATGCCGAAAGACACAACATTCTGAGCTACACCCAGGGTGGGTTCCGAAACAAACGAACCTGCATGGACCAGCTGGAGCTGTTCACCCTCTTGCTTGAGGATGCCAAACTGACCCGGAAAGACATCTATCTCCTTATGGTTGACTTTTCCGAGGCTTTTGACACAATTGACCATGACAAGCTGCTGCAAATCATGTATGACCTGGGCTTCCCGACAGATGCCACAGAGGTGGTCAAAGACCTGTACACGGGTGCAACAACAGCATTTACAACCCCATTCGGGAATACCGAACCAATGCCCATGGACAGAGGGACAATTCAAGGTGACAGCCTCTCACCGTTTCTGTTCATTTTATATCTGGAGCCCCTGCTACGCTGGCTAAGGGTAGGTGCCAGAGGATACATCCCAGGTGCATACAACAACCGAGATACGCTTTTCAAACTGAAACAGCAGATCCCAGATGTCACATATGCGGATGACCTGAACCTGATATGTTCATGCATTGGGGATTTAACCAGCCAAGCTGACAAGGTCACCCTGTATACTGACTGGGGACACCTAAAAATAAACAACACAAAGACCCTCCTCACAGGTGCCAGATATAGGGCTGACGCCAAAGACCCTTTTAATCTGGAGAAGCTCCGGCGTAGCCTAACGATCCCCTGCAACACTCCACGACCCACGAAAACCGTTCCGTTACCTGGGCCTGCAATTCACCATGCACCTTGACTGGTCAGCCCAATATCAACTGACCAGGGATACCATTCGAGACATGTGTCACATCATGAAACACTCATACGCTACAACCTCCCAAAAGATGCGCACCCTGAATACATGCATACGGACAAAAATTCGGTATGCATTCTGTGTGGCCCCTTACACCAAAGCTCAGCTCAAAGCGTTAGACAGCCCCCTCTGTAGGGCAGCCAAAGAAGCATATGGTCTTCCAAACAGTACTGCCACGGCAGTAGCACATGAAGACGTCAGTAAAGGCGGTCTAGGGTGCCCCTCCCTACTAGCAGAGTACAATACTGTACAAATACAGCGGTTGACAGAGGCTCTCAATGACCCCGGACCAGTGGGAGAGCTCAGCCGTACACGCCTGCAGACAGATGGCAGCTGCCTGGACAAACTGACAGCAATGGCTCGCCCTGCCCTAACACACCACAGCCTGAGGCTGAGGCAGGTGATTGCATGCGCAAGCATAGATGTCGAGCTCAAAAAGCAGGGACTTGGCCCAACAGAACTACCCGATACCAGCCCACTCTTGCAAGACCTGCAGAAGATGCAGGCACTTGCAAGCCCCCAACCACCAGACCTCCTCCTAGCTGACCTTCACCAACTCAGACAAGTAGGTATGCACCGACTTCAGGACATTATGTCTTCCACAGGTAGAACTGTCCTTACAACACGACAGCTCATGTTGAAACTGGACAAGGATATCACCGTTAGGACGCTGACCGCTTTTAAACGTATTGCATACATGCTCACTCTCCCGCCAGGCATCACAAAAGAAACCTACTGCAGCAGGCCACCTGTGCAAGCAGGACATGGTGCAACAATCCATCCGGAGTATGCAAGGCTGCTGAAGTTCCACAACCTCATCGATGACATAGACATACGCAATGCACCTCTCCCAGCATTGTGGGCTGCACAGACACATGCCCCAAGCACAGAGCAAGCCCTGACAGAAATTCAGGCTTACCTGTCCTCACTCAGCGCACCACCAAGAGGCCACACTAAAAGCAGCAGTGTGCGCCAGACTGCAACAGACATCACAGCCCCACTGGTGTACCGAATAGAAACAGGCTATCACGTTTACCAGCGAATCAAGAATGAGAAAAGACAGCCCTTCAAAGATATGCGAGAGCAATTATATAACAACTTTGCAGAAGGGCAGGACCAAGTAGAAGGTATAGAAGGTCTGGCAGTGGCGGCACGCCACACCGGACGAGGGCAAAAGAGAAAGAAAGTAGCAACACAGAACCAGGTCATTGTGCGATGGGCCCCAACAGTTATGCAAGGATGGGTGGTGGAACTGGCTAAGCAAAAGGGCTATCACATTGATGATGCTCCAGAGCACGCTCTACAGCCAATGACCCATCATGAAGTCTGCAACACACCAAACCTCCCGACTGAATGCTGCTGTCCTAACGCCCACCTGCCAGCACGACGAATCCCTGCACGTACAACCCTAGCACATTGCAGCATATGTAGCAGACGATATCATATTGATTGTCTCCCGCTAACCCATCGCCCTGCAGGGGACATATTGGAAGAGGATGTCACGACAGGCTGGACCTGCATTGAATGTAACAGGGATCAGTATGCCACTAAAGGCCTCCCTCTTGATATAAGGCACTACAACGTCCATTGGAAGCCCAGTCGAGAAAGTGAGAGTGACCTCATCGCACATAATCCAGTTGTTGCTGAGATGATTGCTGCTTACCGGTTGCAACAGGCAGCAGCAGCAAATGACCGGTCCCCGGCAACTCCTGCACTTGGAGAGCTGGCTCAAGCTCAGCAAGGGTTATCGGCACTGCAGCAACAAGGCGACTACTACCCCGATCACCCTCAAAGATACAACATCAACATTGGACAGCAGTACAGCAACCTTTTCGACATGGACACATCACCAATGAACCCCCATGCTGATATCCACCCCACAGGAAGACACGAAGTCTTTATCAGAGAGGTAGAGATGTGCATAGATGGACAAATGTGGATAAAAACGCTCGCCTGCATATACACACCAGATGGCAAATGTCGCTACACCCTCACCCCTGAAAGGACAGCAATACTGTACCAACAGTACTGCCACAGCACTCGCCACAAACCAAATGTTATGCGGAAGTTGAAGGCAGGTACCTTTCCCCAAGAACTGTATGCCCTCATGTGCAGGTACAGAGATGGAGCACAGATCAAAGATCACAAAGCCATTAGGAAGGTCCAAATAAAGAACCACTGGGCCACTCCCCCTGAGGTGTATGAGGCTCTCAGGCAGCTCACAGACATAACAAAAGAGAGATTCGCAAGCCCACTCAATTACAACCCAACATTTACGATGTACTGGAGCGCCCACAAAAGGGACCAAATCTTTGGGGCGAAATGGGATAGCTACAGATATAGGTGGACCGGCGGAAGCGTGCACAACCCAGAGTATGAGGATGAAGACCTGAACAAGAACATGGCTACTGCCATAGCAGCGGCCCGTAACACAACAGCCCCTGTCTTTGGCATACATATCCTGCCTGCCTGGTCCGATGCAAACAGAACTGCCTACCTTGCATGGCTACAACACTTCCCAGAAAACTGCATGCATCTCCTACAAATACCCCGAAAACACTTCAGGTTCCAGAAACCCACAACTTGGGAACGGGGCGACATGTATGCAGGAAACCCTAGATGGGACGTAAATATCATTGTCACAGGCAACGCAAAGGGTTTTGAGGCCCACCTCCCTTACTGGGAGAGCGGCTACATGACCAGGTTTCTGCAAACGCTGCAGGATGCCATTAATCAGTCCCTGCCGGACGACAAAGAGATACAAGACATCAGCATGTACTACAACCCCCCAAGCAGCAATGCCCCGCCCAGCACATCTCATCAGCCAACATTGCTGACGCCAAAACAGCTCATCAAAATGGGTTACCCCAAACAAACAAACGGCTCTGAGTCCCTCCGGGACGATTCAGCCACCAGTCAAGACCCTCCAGCCATGGTTGACGCCAGCACTACACTGGATGACCTGGAAACGCAATTAGCCACTGCCCTACCAACAGCCCCACCCCTCCGGTACAATTGGAAAAACTATGCCTACACAGATGGTAGCTACAAGCAAACAAGCCACAAAACATCACCAATGGATGCAGAGTGTGATACCCCAGGCATAGGGGCAGGAGTGTACTTCCCCCCACAAGCAGCCAATGAGGACGATGAACGTGGGGTTCCAATTGTCCCTGCAGGCGACAGCCATCCCCAGAACACCATAAACAGAGCAGAACTGGTTGGTATCCTTGCTGCGCTGAGGCATGGAGCCCACATGATAGCCACCGACAGCCTCAGCTCAATGTACCAAATCAAAAAGATGCTGAGACGCCCACAAGATCTCCTAAATCACCAGCACTGTGAGCTAATTAAAGAGATAGTAACCGAGATCGTCAACAGGGGACTGAGGACAACCCTTCACAAGGTCAAGGGCCATGCTTCAATTATCGGTAATGAAAGAGCGGACGCAATCGCTAAGGCGGCTGCGACAGGGGACACCTCCGACTATGAGGAATGTGAGAAGTACGAGAGTCCTAGTAACAACAGGTTGACCCAATATTGGCCGCACAAGACCCAATGGAACAATCGTTGGTCACGGACCAATAATGGGCAGCGCACGTTAATTGACCGTTTCAAGCGGGTGAACCCTTTGACAGACCTTCACGACTCGGTACGTCATTACTGCCACCAAAAGAGTCGCTTTGGGATGGCAAACAGAGCTACCTGTTATTTCGAGGCTTTTAAAAGGATTGAGGAAAGACTGGACCTGCCTGCTAGCAACGAGTACATGACCTCGGGAAAAATCAAGTATGCAGAACGTAAAACCGCTTTGCGCTACCGGTACGGGACCATGTGGACAAGGAAAATGGCCTATAGGTGTGGACATGCACCTAGTAGCAAATGTCTCCTGTGCGGTGACGAGGATGGCGGACACCACACAGCCTCAGGATGCCCAGCTTTGAAAAGAATGTACATCAACAGGCATAACAAGGTCGGCCGACTAATCATGACAAGAGTGTTAAGGGGACGCAAAGGAGCATTTGTCATTCAAATGGACCTTGGATCAACTGAAAACTGTGCAGAAGACGGCATCATGGCCCGCCAGTCTAGAAACATCCCGTGGGAGCTCCTTCCAAGGGGACTAAAGGAGGCAGTGCAACAAGCACAAGGCACCACCGACAAGCGCCCTGATGGTATGCTATACAAACCCAAGAATGGAAACAACCCAGCAGAGTACTGGATAATAGAGGTCAAGATCTGCAGGGATTCAGACCCAACAGGCCAGCAAAGCAAAGCTGATTATCAACACCAAGTACTCATTGACAAAATCAAAGACATAGACCCCACTGCCAAAGTATGGTACTATCCCTTGCTTGTCGGAGTTGCAGGCACCATATACAACAGTACCACCATGAATCTTCAAGCCCTCGGTATCAAAGGGCAAGCTCTAAAGCAATGCATTTCAGAAGTACATACTGCAGCAGTTAAGTCCTTACACAGCATATACACAACAAAAAGAAAACTGGAAAAGCCCAAAGAGCCTCAATGGCACAGGAGGAACTACAAGAAAGTAAGCTAACAAAGGCGGGTGGGCGGAAGCCCACCCACGGATGTAACTATCCTATGGTAGGCTGGCCCAGTGTAATCCTTACACCAATGGGCCCCTCCCTTAATCTTACGCGGGAGGGCACCTCACGCCCCTCCTTGCGTAGCTCTCTCTCTCTCTCTAATTTCTGCAGCATGGTGTTGGGGCAGATGGGAAATTGCATGACATATTAATGTTCGTTATGTCTGCTGCCACCTGAAAGTGATGGTTGGCATGACTAGACCCCTGAAGCATTTCTGGCTTGTGTTTGTATGTCGGGATTGAGCTTGGTTTGACGGCCCTTTAGTTGAGCTGGGCTTATCTGGAGGAATTGGGATCATGTGCAACAGCGCTAGAGGAGATGTAACTACAGGGCGAAGCAAGGGCACGACTGGTGGCTCCGGCACTGGCGGGCATTATTTCTTTTCATTTGTGGCCATGTCGTGTGAAGTTCAACCTAGCGGTTTGACCTAGCGGCCCTTTGCGGTTGCCACACCTTAAATGTTTGTTATGTTAACTGGGTCAACTGGTCAGCACATGGCAAGTCGAAATGGGCTGGCCTGACATACATTGGCTAGCAATGGATCTAGGGTGGGCTGGTGGCAGCCATTGTGTGAGTTTTGGACAGGAGTTTGAGTACGCCGTTGGAGCCTAAGTTGGCTCCTTGTGGGTGGCGCTGCCCCCACCGGCGCCCCGCTCTGATGGGGCCATGTGGTAATTGGTATGTTATGTTGTTGTTCAGAAGGCTGATGATGACTTTGCGGCGGTGAAGTGAGTCGCGTTGGCTCATTTGAGGGTTGACAGAATTCCTGCATAATCATAACATAACAAACATTTAAGGTGTGGCAATCAGCTCCAATTCTCTAATGTATTCGGTCGGCCTGCTTTGTAAGGTGCCCGAGGCTTGTACGCGTTTTTTTGGTTGAAACGATTGATACGGTTCCGGATCGTCGCTTTCTCTGACATGGCATGCCGGCCCGTGGGCCCCAGCTGCCGACTGACAGACTCATCACTCGTGATGAAACTTGTAATCTGTAATCTGTACATACAGTTTTGGGATTAGTTGGTTAGTATTAAAAGGTAACATTGAACAAGTGAAGTTTGTTGTAAGTCACTAGGTGCGGGGCCTATGGCACTTATTGCTATGGCATATCATGAAATGTAATAATAGTAAGTCACTATACCACAGGGTCTGCTGGTGGGCAACTCCGCATGGCGTCCGGATGCCCCTGCCATTAACACTCCCGAAAAAACGTTCCCTCGCCAGTCAGCACCCACTATCACACATCAAGCTCCCAAAAAGCCAAAACAAACGCAAGGACTGGCAAAATCATCTATTGATGAACTCGCATGCCACAACAACAAGACACAACGCCATTGCACCGTTGCTTACTGCTGCCTTGCCTTTGCTTGCTATGTGATGCTATATGGCAGCCTCCAGACTCACAGGCAGCCATAGTTAGCACCTGCAACGCACCCCTAACATGCACCCCTGCTGCAAGCAAAGAATCTGATAGCTGGTGTATCTAAATGCATTGTCGTCCTGCTGCCCCTTTGCATGGTCCTAGCCCTCTTCCTGCTCCTCAGTGGCCTTTTTCAGCTAGTGCGTCCTCCCATGCTCATGTCACCCACATCTCCTGCTGTTTCTGCTAATCCAGACCTTCAATCAATTACTGCTACCCAGGGCTGCAGTGCTGGTGCCACAGCTGGTGCAGCCATGCCTAGCCTGCCACAAATATCCCCTTGCCGCCCATGTTCTTTGGTACTATACTTGCATCAACCTGAATTGCTGGGGATGCTGCTGATATTGCCTTCCTGCCCACCAACTGCAACTTTTTCCTCCTGGTACCTGCTGCAAACCTTCTTGTGCTCCTCCCAGCCTTCCCTCTGGCAAGTCTCACTGCAGTAACACACCCTCTTGCAGACAGCACAGTACCCACCACGACCTCCTCCACCACCAGCCCCACCCATGACCAAACCTACTTCAGTGCTCCCTTGCATGACCCAGCAGTTGTAATTGCCACAGCAGAAGCTGATCGGGGCAGCTTGATGATAAACCTCCACGATGTTATTCATTAGTAGGTTAATTGAATAGATGTAGCGAGCTGCCAACACTGCAAAGTATGGTCCTTGTGTCGGCTCATGGGCATTGATGCTGTCTAATGGAAGCTGGAGCGAAGGAACTGCCCTTCTCATCTGCACTAGCAGTTCGTCAGAAGCAGCATTGCCAGTAAGTAGCAGCTGATCCGGCACCTGCTTGAACACCTTCTCAAAGGATGCAGCAGTCTGAAAGAGGCCACCGAGCAATGTCCCAGGCGGGTCCTTTCCCTCCTCCGTATCAGCTAAAACCTGCTGCCAGAAGTCTGCATGCTGCCGTAAGAAGAGCGACTCTGACTGGAGCATAAATTCTGGCTTTGTCGCAATGCAAGAAGCACCTACGGCCATTATCAATGCTGCCAGGCCACCCTTTGTACAGAGTGCTTGTAGGCCTGAATACAGCTGGGAGGCAGCTGAAGCCTCCACACGACCTGCTGCACTAGCTGTTGCATCTTCAGGTGCCACGGAAGCTTCTGGTGCTGGTGCTAATGCTCCTCCTGCAAGCGCTGCTGTCATTGCTGCTAGCGGCTCTAGTACTGCTTCCCCTTGAGCTCTTCCTCCAGCTCCATCTCCTCTTCCTGCTGTTGTCCCACCTGCCTCTGCAGCTGCCACTGTCAGCGCTTGCCCTCCTGCCCTTTCTCCTGCTCCTGCTGCTGCTGCTCTTAATCCAGCTCCTGTTGCACCTCCTCCTGCTGCTGCTGTGCTTGCTGCCTCTTCTTGTGGTAACCCTGCCCCACCCTCTGCTGCGCCCCTAGCTTGCTGCAGCATCTGCTGTAATACATTCTTAACAGTGGGTGGTGCGGCTGCTACCAGTGCCTCTGCTAGCTGCGGATTTCTGATGCACTCTAAACTGATCGTCCCCCCCATCACAGCAAAGGAATGGACAGCAGTGGTGGCCCTGGCAAACAGCTGCAACCCAATCCAAAGGAAATCCCGGCAAATCTCCCAAGTCACCTCTTGCTGGCAAGAAACACGCTGCTGTTGCTGGGTCTGTCCATGTTGGTGTCTCTCCTCCACTGTTGCCCCTGATTCCTCCTGCTGGGCGGAAGTGTGCTGCTGCTGGCAAGCACCGCCTTGCAGGATGGTAAGCTTCCCGTCCAGCAACTGAAATGCATGCTTACTCAGCAACAACATCAAGTAGAAAGGTTCCACTCGAGCAGCAGAACCCAGGAACAGGACCCCTGACACCCTCACAGCCTTCACACTAGACACCAGTGCCCCCAGAAGTGGCATTGCAGCAGCCATGGAGCTTGCATGTGCTGCTGGGCTGCATCTGCTGGGGTGAGTCAGCAACACCAGCAGGTAGAGGGGGGCAAGAAGGGATCCAGTTGGCTCTTCTGTCAGCACCAAACTCCTGCTGTTGCTTCCTCTCCTGCTTGCATTCAGCTGAATGGTGCTGTCCCTGCTGCTGTTATCACAAATTGCACTGTGGCAACTGCTGCTGCTGATGGGATTCCGACTGCCTTCCCCACCGCCACTGCTGCTCCTGCCCTTGCCACAGTCACCGACGCCATTACTGCCTTCATAGTTGCCGCCGCCATCACCACCACCACCACCGCCACCGCTGCCCCCACTGCCGCTGATGCAGCAGCTGCTACCAACCCTGCCCCTGCCCCTGCCACCTCCACCGCCCACACAGCCACTGTCCCCACCGCCGCTGCTGCTGCTACCACCACCACCACCACCGCCGCCCCCATCGCTGCAACCGCCCCTGCCCCCACTGCCGCTACTGCTGCGGCCACTGCCACCGCCACCTTTACCTCCACCGCTGCTGTCGCTGCTGCCACCTCCGCCGCTGCCACTGCTTCCGGGGCCGTCACCGCCACTGCCACCGCCGCTGTCCCCACCCCCGCTGCTGCTGTTCCCACCACCGTTGCTGCCGCTGCCACCACCGGCCCCACCGCCACTGCCCCCACCACCGCTGTCGCTGCTGCTGCTGCCACCACCAGCCCCAACGTTAGCTTTGCCCCACACGCTCCTGCCGCTGCTGCCACCGCCGCAGCTGCCGCTGCCACTGCCGCCGCTGCCGTTGATATTGCCACCACTGCTGCTGCCGACCTCACCACCCCCGCTGCTGCTGCTGCTCCCACCACAGCGGGCACTCCTGCTGCTGTTGCCGTCAGTACCTCCCTTGCTGCTGCTGCTCCCAATAGGTCCCTGGGCTTGCTCAGGGTGGTTTGCATGCTCACTGTCCCAAGTACTATGGTGTCTGATGATCATCTCCAGCAGAACAAACATGAGGGGGGTGCTCTGGATGCCTGGGATGGGCTGAAGGTGAGAGAGGGGGAGGTGGATGGAGGGGACCGGGTTGTTGCGATAACCTGAAGACACAGCAGAAACAGTTCCGGCAGCAGGAGGTCCATATCAGTCCAGCAATCTCATGATGGCTGACAAGATAGTACATGCTATCGGTATCGACCACAAAGAATGCTACGACAGTCAAAGACTCAGGCCAGAATTTGCAGCTCCCACCTGATTACGGCTACATGGATTCTTACTGCACTAGTACACATTAAGTAAAAGGATCAGGGCTCAGTGCACAACATAACCAATTCTACCTGTATCTAAATATCATGGTATGGCAGCAAACCATGGAGGGCATCTTTAAGTTCACATGTTGACAGCTACCCCCTGAAAGCCCATGGCATGCCGACATGAACCATCCAACTGACCATCTCTTGCGCTTGTAACTGCGGAGTGTGGTCCGACTACCCACGGACACCGCCGGTGAATGCCCAAGGCACCAGGCGGATACCTCCGCAGGCGGCCGGGCCAGTCAGGCTAACACTGGATGACGGTTTCTTAGATGGAATTTCTCGTACTATGTACTGTATCTAGGCATATGTTGTCATGCGTGCAGAAGGCAAACCGTATTCTGTTCCACCTCGCTGTACTTTGACAGCTTGAGGTGCGGGGCCTATGGCACTTTTTGCTATGGCATATCACTATAAAAGGTAATATGAATGATAAGACTGTACTCCTGCCTGCACATCAACCAGCTGCCTGCATCTACTCACCTACGGCTAGCATCCTGCCCGGCTGCAAGGGCATGCCTTCCACCATGGACAAAGGCACAGCCTCATACAACAGGCTCTGAAGCACCAGCAACACCAGGCTGACTGGCTTAACTGTCCCTGCACTGCAACTGCTACTGCTGCTGCAGATACCAGCTGAATGTGCTATGCTACTGCTGGGTTCATCTCCTTGGCATTTCTTTGCTGCTGGTGAAGCTGCTAGCTCCCTTAGCAACACACTGGCCTGCTCGCCGGAGTATTCTGTGATAAGGCTTGTCTTAACCCCTGGGTGCCTGCTCCTGCCTGAGTCATCATCCAGCATAACCTCATACAGCAGCTGCAGCAGCAGCTTACCCCTCTGCTCTAGCAGCTGTAGCTTAGCAGCAGATGGGGCCTGCTGGAGCAGACCAGCCAGCAGCAGCAGCCAATCATGGGCGGGCACGATAGCAGGTAGGCCAACGGTGCCCATCATGGTATACAGCTGGTTCTTGTGGCAGGGCCACATCAGCAGCAGCAGCTCAAGGAGCAGCTTCAAACGATTGGCTGTGACATCTATAGCTGCTTCTGATTCTGCTTCTGTTTGTCGTGATGCTCCTGGTACTGATGATCCTGCTGGTGCTGGACCTCCTGCTGCTGCTGCCGCTGATGGTGCTCCTGTTGCTGCTCCTGCTCCTCCTGCTGCTGCTGCTCCTGCTGCTGCTGTTGCTGCAGCCCGCGGTGCTCCTGCTGCCGCTGCTGCCCGGGCTGTTCCTGCTCCTCCTGCTGCTGCTGCTGCTCCTGTTGCTGTTGCTGCAGCCTGTGACGCTCCTGCTCCTCCTGCTGCTGCTGCTCGGGCTGCTCCTGCTGCTGTCCTAGGCTCACAGACACCGCCCAAACCCTGTCCAGCAGGTGATGCCAGCCCTAGCTCCCTCTGGCCACTCCTCCTGGTGCTGGATCCTTCTGCACTAGCTGCTGCTGCTGCTGGACTCACTGCTGCTGCCTCCCAGGGATCTGCCATCTCCCTGCTGCTCCCAGTACCTAAGGCGCAGCTGCCTGCTGCCAACAGTAGCCACTCCACAGTAGGGCCCTGCTTCGTGTCTGTTTTCCGGCCTGCTTGCGGACGCTGCTGACCATTGTAAACATCACCCGACCCACTAATCCCACCACCTCCATCACCACCTCTCCCACCGGCTTGCCCAGCAACGGCATGGCAGGTTTTGCTGTAGCTGCTGCTGTTGCTGCCATCATGAAGACCTTCACTGCTCCCACTGCTGCCACCACCGTTCTCATCTGCCTTCTTGTGTTGGCCGCTGGTGTTAGGACAGCTGCTTCTCCCGCTGGGGCTGCTGCTGGTAGTAGGGTTCCCACCAGTGCCATGCCGGTCCCTCCTGCTGCTACTATCAAGATAACTCCCGCTACTTTTGCTGCCTTGGTGTTCTTGTGCCGCCCTGCCTTCCTCGCTGGAATGTATGCTGCCAGAAACAGCCACTGCTGCCTCCTCCTCCTGCTCCTGCTCCTGGCCGAACAGCAGACATAATGCGACCTGCTTCCCGGGCTCTGCTATGTGTATGAACTGCAGGCAGTCGAAAAGGAGGACGAACCCTGCTGTTGATAGGCTTGAGGTATTTGTAGGACTCACAAAAGCAGCGTGGTCACCCGGCACCCTCTCCCCACATGCCGGTGACACCCCCTGGTGCCTCTGGTGTAACCCAGCAGTAAAGCTAGCTAAAGCATCCCACAGGAACCAATGGAATCCAGAGCCATTGAAGGAGCTCCAGATGGCAGCAAGGGTAGCCGGCTGCTGCCCTAACCACAGCATAGCCTCTTCGCTGCTGGTGTACATGAGCTTGTGCTGCTTGTGACAAACTGAAAGAGCAGGTAAGAGGGCTATTGCAAGAGAGCTTGCTTGTAACATGTCGAAGGTGCTTTCCGGGGCAAGAGCTGGCTGTTTCTGCTCGGATCCATGGTTTGTAGTGTAGCAGATGTAAGCGAGTTGTAGCACGCTCGGGGCTGCAAGATGTAGCATGCTCACAGGCACTTGGCCCACCCTGAGACCACGCACTAGGTGTAGGACTGGGACGTAGATGCGGCTGTACAGGCGCGTTAAGGCGTTCACAGCATCGGCAGTAGCGTTTGGCTCTGCTTCAGTGAAGGGCTGTAGCGTCTCGGTCAGGGCAAGGTAAAGGCGCAACAGCCCTGGAGAATGAAGTTGTGGAACCCGAAAATGAGGGGCATGTTAGCAAGCAACAATCAGGGACAGAAAAAACTTCACATAAAGAAGCTGGTATTGTGCTGCGTTGGTGTTCATTGCTTTCACAGCTTACATAGCACCCTCTTGGGATGGCATACCAAATAAGTAAGTGCGCGAGTATGCCACAGAAATATGCAGTCCATGCGCTCCCTATTTCAAGTTGGAGACAGGGACAACAAACCCCTGGCAAGCGCTAGCATCATTCACCACCAACATGCGCCCTTACGCTGCTGCAGGGAAGAACGATTTCCTGGAGGCCTCACACATACTTGTCGTGTGATTATGCTCTGTTCTCGAGTCAAGGCTGGTCTTGATTGGGAAAATGTGATTGAATATTTTTTCCTTTGGTATACAATGCTACAGGTGTACTGGCCCTTCATACTGCTCAGCTGCCAAACGTACCGTACAGGTACCTTAGTTTCCAATGCACACAGTACTCTCCAGCCACACAAGATTACATGCTAGCATCACTCACCAGGCTTGGACAGATCACTTGCTGGCTGCACTTGCCCCAGGAGAGCCGAACCTGCCGCAGGCTCATCCACAGCAAGATAACAGCCGAAGCCTGCCAAAGCCATGAGTATGTCTGCGGCAGCAGACCAGGCCTGGTACGCGGGTCCTTCTGGATCATCTGACAGCTCCCTTGGTAGGAGAGGCAGAGACCACAATAGGAATTGGAGCATATGTGGTACGAGGCCAGTCTCCACGAGAAGGAGGTGCAACTTTGTAGCCCTGCCATGGCGTCCGCACTTGGATCTGTAGAGATCCCCAATGGTCACTGGGAACCCTGGACTGTGGCTCCAGAGATGTCCAAGGCGTCGTAGGAGGTCAAAGAGCTTGGAGCTCGTTGCGCGCACATTCGTTGTGGTTGGGCCTTCAGGCAGTTGGTGGCAGGCTTTCCGGATCTCTTTACACAGGCTGCGGACTTCTCGCTCAACCACGCTTGCTGACACCATTGCGACTTCATGGGTTTATATATGACATTCAAGGTATCTTTAAGGATGCAAGAAGAGCTCATGCATGCCAAAATCAATATCTCGGGGCTGACGGTGACGACATGGTGCCCATGACGTAGACCGGTGCCAACCAGTGCATGTTATATAGACAACATCTCTCGTTGTACATGACCGTAATCCTTCGTCATCTGGGTACCGCTACCTCGTTCTTAGTGTCTGGCCCCGGTCTGGAAGTGGGTAACTCCGGGCGGATGGCTTTTCCAAGGTATTGCTATCATGGGTGCGACGCGGTCTTCCGTACTGCATCCCCCCGGCTGACAGAATCAATGATAAGTCAATTGTGACATCTGCCTGGACATGTACAATAAGTATACTTCATGGTCAAAAAGTGGTATCTAGCAGCAGTGCTGTGACGCTGCTGGCAGGATTGTCACCAACAGCAACCCCTACCGGCCAACACCAGGGAGCATAGCAGCTGCATTACCACCCAACAGCAGCAATCAGGGGGGTCCTGAGCAGGGACAGTGCCACAATTCTCCTACCGCTCGCTGGCCCCTCCGCCACCGCTGGTGTTGCTGACTCACCCCAGTAGATGCAGCCCAGCAGTACATGCCAGCTCCAGTGGCTGCTGCACTGCCAGCTCCATGGGTCTTCCAAATCATGCAGGTGGGGGCCTTTTATCCCACAGGTACATTAATACCGTCATCTGGGCATGATCTCAAAGGTTTAATCGCACCGCCTGCCATCAGCAGCCTAGCCCGCCATCATCCATAGACATCAAGATACCACCATTGCATAACAAAACATGAACTACAAACAATCACAATGCACGTTCACGTGACAAAAAGGCTGAAAGTTGCATTCATAATGCCGGACTTAGATTTCTCCTCATTCCAAACCAAGGAAACAATCAGATCAGAGTGAAGACCAGAATGAGGTCATATTCAATGGAAAGAATCACTGCAGACGGAGATGCCGCCTAACAAAACGGTGCAGAGCTTGTATCCTGCCCATCAAACTGCTAGGTAAGCCTGCTACGCATCAGTGTTTCACTGGACTTGTCAGCAATATAAAAAGAAATTCCTCCCTGCAATCAGGTGGGCCGAATGAATAAACCAGACTCCACCTGGCTACTGCAGCTGCTCTATATACCCTCTGCCACAGTGTTCAGACTAAGCCAGCGCAAGAAGGCTATTGGCATTAAGCATGTATACAGCAGTTGAGTCCTGTACAGCCACAATGGCAGCATTAACACGCTCACAGCCACAAACCTTCGAAGAACTTGCCAGATGACTAGACCAATCTTGGCAGCAGAAGGCAAACCAAGGTTCTCTTGAACATGACTATGCCTATATCTACATATAGCACCTAACCACGCAGGGCTCCTTGTGCAGCATCAGGCCCCACAACCTCAAACTCGTAGATGCCGGTTGCCCGTGCTATCTGCAGCACCATCATACTTTGTGGTAGCAAGAGGATGACCCCCATTACAATCATACCTGTCACCAGCTCAGCCCCTGCATTGTACTGCTGGCACAAAACGAATGAAAGCTGAGCACATGGCGAGCAGGTCAGCAGCACCAGGGCCAGGCCCCGAGCATCCCTCATGCCAAAGGCACAGGTCAAGCCCACCATGAGCCAAGGGAGCACCAGAAGCTTCAGGGCCAGGAAAACAAACATCTGCAGACAGAAGGCGTGCCACGCACCAGCAACAGCAAATGAGTACCTCCGCTGATTGCAGAACAGCTCACTTTCAGGTTGTTGTATCTTTTGCAGGAATTAAACATGACTCCCTAGTTGTGAGCAAGTGTGTACATGACCTGCTATGTCACTGTAGCAATTGCATTTATGCCAACCAGGTCCAGCATGACAAAGTCAGAGTCTCAGCATGTCTCCCCCTTTCTTAAAGTGCACTGGATTTTACCTGTTTCATTGTGCTTGGGTTGAGAATGCTCTTCCCATACACCCATACTCCAGAGGCAAACAGCAGCACTGGGATACAGGTAGCAGCCCCCCATCTCAAGCTGCCCTCTATCCATGCCAGTGCTGGTACACTCTTTGGACTGTCAGGGTCCAGCCAGAGGCGTAATCCAGACACTGAGATCACTACAGCTATGAGGTTGGTCCAGACAAAGGGGTTCTGCAAAGCACAGAAACCATGGAAATCTGAGCAAGGAGAGCTAAGAGTCCAGGTGTGAGCTTGAAATTGCTGGATGGATTATTCCGCTTCAGCATGGGGTTGTGCTGCAGCATGATCAAAGATCTGCTGCTTGATATTATGCCAAGTAAAGTGGTATCTTCACCATGCACTGCTGCCCGACATTCATACATGCGTATAGACCGGAAGTGTGCTGCACCCATTCTACACTCAACAGCTGCAACTCCTGTGTAATCATATTAAACAAACAAAAAGCAGTTGCTCATCCAAGCATTGCAGTCATGTTGTTCTTAGTGGCTGCTAACTGCCCATGCTGTTCAATACCTACCTTTATCTGCACTCCTACAACATGCGCCAGCTGTGGGTGGTTCCTGACAAAGCGCACAAAGTAGCTGGTAACACCAACACCTGAGACCTGCAGGTCACGCGTAGTCAGACGCTGCAGCTGACAGCCACCGCTGTCAGACATTGGGCTAGGGCCACTTATACCATTGGAGGCGGCCCCAGCTGCAGCACGATACTTGCTAGGAACCCGTGGAATGCCGGGTAGAGCAGCTGCAGCTAGTGTTTGGGACTTAGTCAAGGCCCCTCGCCTGTTCAAAGCTGCTGCCCCCTTGCCAGCGGGTCTGAAGGAGGAGCCCTTTGCTAAGACAGCAGAGTCCCAGGGCTTGGAAGTGCTAAGGTCACAGACAGGCTGATTTGAGCTGTCATCTGACCTCCCATGGCCGCCAGCAGCTGAGCCATCAGAGGCTTCACACGGCCCAAGCTCTGCCGGCCCAAGAACATCTGCACTGCTGTTATCTCCACCAGTTGAAGTGCTACTGCTGGGTGCATCGTTGCTTGTGCTGCTGCACCTTGTGCTGCTCCTGTTGAGAGGCTGCATGCTCTCAGCAGCTGGTTCAGTACGGAGGGCTGCCGCCACTGTCAGGCACTCCACGTGTGCCATAGAGGTGAGGCTGATGGCGCTGTCTGAAGTGCAAAGGGTGCCACTGCCCACACTCAAAGATCGCAGTAGTCTCTGGTTATGATGCAGGTGGTGAAGGTGGTAATGGACCTGGAGGGGGTCATACTCTTCTCCAGGTGCTGCCCGGATCGGGAGGCCAAAACAAGATCTTCCATTAGCTCTGCAGCAAGGACAGGGGATGATACACTGTCATGGTGTCACACCACCATATAAGGATGTATGCATTGCTAGGTAATGTAGCATGCATCAACTCTAGGCTGTGAACTATAAGCAGCCCAAAGTAACTCCGGCCCCAATTGTAATGCAGCCCCCTACTCAGGCCAACCAGACAGCAGACCCCTACGCAGGTCAGCCACACAGCTTGACAGCAGTCGCATCTAGTTAAAGTCAGGAAGCACAATCACGCATCTTGCAGGACCAGTTGCTGGAGACTTTGCTGTACACATCCTGGTTTGGCGATTAACACGTGCTACCGCTGAAGCAGCCTGTACTAAACAAACAGCACATCATTAGGATAGTTGTCTTACAAGCAAGTGCAATGCTGGTAGTAGCAGGGTGGCTAGCCACACACTTCCCACAGGTGCCGCACAGGACATCAGTGAGTTTGCTAAGCATTACCTTTCTTCGTAGGAAAGCGCATCCTCCGTGTCAGGAGTACTTGCAGGGCCCTGGAATGCAGATACAGACAAGACACACAGCGAGCCGTTTTTTGAACGGCCTTGGCCATCTTCTGGGGTCAGCTCCGCACATGGCAAGAGCTTGGGATGGCCAGGTTGCCTTCGCAATGCAGGCTTCAGAAAGGCTTCCTTGTCTGGCAGCTCTTTGGACAATGGACCTGCTGGTGCAGCCGCTTGCTTGGTGGGAAGCTGTGCAGCAGCACTCTGCAGGAGCAGTACAGAGACAGGAGTTGCAGGGCAGCCGAAGCAAATGTGCTGTAGGGACTAGAATACTTGACCATTGCCACTTTTCTGTCACTACACTCTGCAGCAGCCACCAGTGCCAGCTCACTTCAGCAAGCAGTTCTACAAGGGAGCAGTAAAGCACTTAGAAATTTAGGTAGCACATCTGGTAGCAAGGCAGTTGATGTTCCAGTTCTTGCCGTTCCCAATAATGTAAAACCAGCAGGAGCTTACCCCATCAAGCCATATCTGCCATTCAAAGAAGGTGATGGCAAACGGCATGAACTGCAGGTTGACCAGCATCCCCATCAGCAGGGCAACTGAGGCCGGACCAGGGCCCAAGGTAGCAGTCACCAGGGGCCATCCAATGCAGCCAGTGTTGTTGTTAGTCAGCAACAGGGCATTGCGTCCAAGTTCAGCAATGCTGTGGTTCTTGTGCATGAAGGCCCACAGGGTGCAGCACAGCTGTATGATGAATCCCCATAAAACAAAGAGAGCCAAGCTCCTGCAGATCAGCAACAACGATAGGTGAGCGATAAAGACATTGCCCTGAGACTCAGTTGCTGCATGAGTCCATGATGCTCGCTACTTAGCACAGGCTATCCATAATAGTGTACGGATACCTTGTATTCAAAGTAGTATAGATGTTCATTTATTGAATTCAACTGCATGGCCTGCATGTTGGAGATCAATTACCTCCATGCTGTCAGGTCCCTCAGGTCGCTTTTGATGCCCAGGAACTGCAAGATGAAGGCCGGGATTGCAACCACCATTGCAAAACTGTTCAGCTGCTTGGAGAATACTTCTTGGTCCACCAACTTCAGCCGTGCACAACACCACCCAGCCAGCATGCAGGCCAGGATTTGCGCGCCTGGGGAGTGATATGGTCATGACATTAGCTTGCATCGTACACTTGCAGCGATGCCGACTGCAGTTGGCACGTTATTCATATGTCTGTTTCATTTCAGTCTACAGGGTCTACTGTACTCACCAGCATTCACCACACCCAAGAATACCCAGGCCATCTCGCGAGGGCATGTGCGTAACCAATGTAACCCCGATTTTTCAGCGTCAAACTCGCCAGCTATTTATAAGCATCACGACGTTTCATATAATGCGTTCTCAGCTGCATGCAGGGCCTCCCCGGTATCTGCACTGACTTCGGGTCGAGCCCGACAAGCATCCTCTTGGGAAGGAATCTCCGACATCTGTCACTTACGGCCTTTGTGAGCGTGTGGTATGGAAGTAAGTGGTCCTTATAAACTGTATGAATCATGCAAGCACTCATGAAAGGCTCCAAACAGGGTAGCAGGGGCTCTTTACCAAGGAAGCTGACCAGTCAATGAGTGTCACCGAGTTCCCGAGTGTCGACAGCGTTCAAATATTCAGTCAGAAGCAATATCAGCATGATAGCTCAACTTAGGCTCAACCCTGACGTCTACGGATACCCAAGTCCTACGCTACCACCCCCATCACAGACGGCGGCTCGCTGGGCTAACTGCCGCACTAAGACAGACTCAGCGTACAGACATGCACCCCACGCATAACATACTGACATACCAAACTTTCAAGGTGTGGCAACCGCAAAGGGCTGCTGAATCGAAACTACCAAACACACGATCGGATGGAAGCAAACACAATGAATTCCAGGCCACCAACGTAGAGGGATCCCCAACCAGGTATCCATCTGGGGAGCTTCAACCAGTTCATCATTAAACAAACCAGACTCCGAATCAAACATCTCTAAATTTTTGGCGATTGCACTCACCGGCCTCTGAGCTTCAAATTATGTTGAAAGAGCTTCTAAGTATGAAAAATCTCACTCCTTCCCCGGAGCGCTAAAGATCAACAACTGGACACTGTGCTGGAGCAAGCTGAATTATGAAGACTGGTTGCAGACGCCGCTGCTGGTTGAATGCTGGTTGGCTATAGGCTTCCCTGACTATTTTAAGAGAGACCACAGATGACAAGATTGACACATCCCCGAATCACGCCATAACCAGCATCGGCCTGAATGACCCTATCAGCCATGCGGCAAATCATATGGCATTATCCGGGGGCCTTCATTGTCAACAAAATTCAACATAACCAGGGGCGCTGCTCAAAGTGCAAAACTCAAGGGACATAGCATCTCGCGGAGAGAGCTAGCTAGCACCAGTCAATCAATCAAAAAATGAAAACGCGAGACCAGCTATGCTAGCACGAGCCGTACACATGACAAACTGCAGCACACTGCACTCCTAACAGCTCTCACTCTCACATTTGTGGTCCCAGCAAAACATAGTCGCCAAGGACCCAACGGAGCTGCTTAACATAGCAGCCACTCCAAAAAAAATCGCTCACATCACAAAGCTTGTGGAATATCACATCACATACTATTTAGTTGACTTCTTAGGCCGCACACCGTAACACGTGCTTCCACCTCTGCACGACGTCACTTCTTGCCCAACCACCTGCTTTCATAGCCACCTGCACGTGCACCCAACCATCTGCTGCACCCTGAAACGGAAAAACTACAGTCCAATGGCCCAGCTTCAAAACATCAACCAGTGCAGATGTCCAAAACAACTCTCACTATCCATGCATCTACACACTACAGACAATTGCAACTAAGCCAGCAGGGGCTCCCAAGGCATCTCAGGCTTCCTGTGGGCCCAGTTCTCTGCAGCCCATGTGGTGCCTGGAGCACCCTCTACCACATGCATTGTATACGAATGCCGTGACACGGGTGAGTTGTTCTCTTGGCTGTAGTGCACATTCTCCCCATGAAGGAGCACCAGCGTCCCAGCAGGCACCTCAATCGGCTCGAACTGCGAGAGGTCATAGCTAGGGGCTGGAGCAGTGAAAGACATGCTGCCGTCAGCGCCACGCATCCAGCGACGGCTTACACCCTGCTTGTGAATCCCCTTGAGACCCCAAAGACACCCGTTTGTCTGGTTGGCGTCTTCCAATGCCAACCAGAGGCCCATGCAGGACATGGGTTCTGTGTACAGGAAGGTGGAGTCTTGGTGAGGCACCACCTCGCCTCCGATCCCAGGCTGCTTGAAGATGTACATGCTTTGTACTGGCAGCGGCTGCTGGTATCCTAAGCTGCGGAGGATGGCTGCCATACGAGGGGAACGAGAGAAGGCTCTGAAAACAGGATCGAGGTCATGAAGAGCATGGCCGATCTTGTTTATTGAGAGGGCTTTTGGTGCTGTGAGGTTGCCTTGTTCGTCAAAGGCTTTCTCTTCAAAGAAGAAGCTGATGTTGCTGGCGCTGTCCACAAAATACTGGTCCTTTTTGTTGGTCTGAGAGTCATCATAAGTGGAGAAGATGGAGATAGTAGCTGGATCAAAACCGTCTACAAGCTCTGTTGCTCTCTGCTTCATGGCAGCCACCTCCTGAGCAGTAGCGAATTCTGGCACCACGAGGAAGCCATCTTCTCGGTACTTGGCCACTTGCTCAGGTGACAAGCCACCGGCAGTTATCTGCGTTATTTCTGCCATGGAACGCAGTCGGAATTGCCTCTGGGATATACTGCCTTTTGCGAGCAACTGCCTCTGGGACGTTTGGTGTCTACAGATACGGTCCGTAGGTCTAAAACCGAGTTGCATGCTTGGAGTAAAGGACTAGAAGAGTACGGGCAGACAAGGTGTTTTGATCTAATCCCAAAACGGTACGTATATCCAATTGCTGAGGGCACCAAAGTCTCCGCGAGGCTCGTAACGAAGGTGATGTAACGAAGGGTGCAGATGCCTGAGGAACTTGGGATCCAAGGCAAATATATCTGGATTCCGTGAGGACAAACCGTCATTGAAACTAGTCGTTAGCATGCATGTCTGCCATTATGCACCCTTAGGTGTGGGCCAACAAAGTCACCTGTACTGCTTTGTCGGGTGCGACAAGTACCTCAACAGACAAGCCTGTTCCACCATAGCTACTTCGGCGAACTGCACATCTGTCAGTTCCAACACTACGCATGACTCAGAGCCCAACAACTGTAAAGAGACAGGCCACATCCTTACACATATGGAGAATTGTTGCCATCATCCCAGTGAGGTTGTGAGGTGAGAGCAGCAAGTGGCGCCAGAACCAGAGATAAATCAAGAGCGAAGGGCAGCGCACACATGCATGCCTTGAACTACCTGTAGTCCAGATACTAGTCAAGATACGTGCCCCTGCAGTTTATGTACACTGAAGCTGTTGATGAAATACTGTTCAAATCAATGGAAACCCAAGGCAAAGATCCCGCCCTACATACACAGAGGGATAAACATGATAGACATGGACAAGCATGGACATTCACCAAGCCACAAAACAAGTAACCAATAACTGGACCCACCCCTTCGCAGCCACAGGAACCAAGGAGGGACTTGCCGCAATGTCCACCAGTACGTAATGTCTTGTGTATGCATACCATCAGGGCCCAATCGTCCAAGGATACTCACAGGCAGGCCATAGCCACTCCTGCAGAGACTTTACAGTCTGTATGAACAAGCCGCAATAGATAGAAATCTCGCTCTATCTGATGCACCAAACAAGTTACAACTCAAGCGGCCCCACATATGTCCAGATGCCTCTCACAGTAGGCATACATGTTGAAGGATCAACCCAGGGTAATTCCCTCTGCCAGCCACAGTGGCGATACAACACACATGGTGTGTAATGACAAGAGGTGCTCCATGCTGGATGTGCCTTCTTTGTAGCTAGCACCAAAACCCACCCCCATCAAGTGGGCTACAGAGAGCTATCTCTTACAACCCCTGCTGCAGGGGTAAGATGTGTTCTCACCAACTGCTGCTAGATCTGGTTTATCAAAGGAGGTGCAGCCAGCATCTACAACAGCTGCAGCAGTGCAGCCAGGGCACCCCTGTGGTTACCTTCCCTGAACCCTGGAATAACCACTACGTTGGGACACTGCATACCGGCACCACCGCAGAATGTGCACACTCAGCCATCTGCTTCCAAGGCTGCCTGGTACTTTACAAGCAGCCCTTGCCAACCATTTAAGGCCCTGGGCTGCCAACGTACCTCGCCTAGCTGGGTGCTGTACTGATAACTCTAGGCTGCTGCACAGCCTTTGTACTGACCCTGTTTCAAGGCCCTTTAACATAGCAGAGGGGTCAACATGGGCATCTTCAACATTCAAAGTCCCTAAATCCTAGGACCTGGTACCATTGGACACTAAAGAGAAGCAGCACTTACTTTACCGTGACCTCAGCAAGAAACAGCTGCGTACTCTTGCCGTAATTGTCTATAGCCCAGTACCAGAGCCCATATGCAGTGCCTGGTTGTAACAGGGCCTTGCTGTTGCAATTGCGGCTTACAGACTCTGTGTTGTTGGCGGTGATGTCAAACACTGGTCGGTAGCCCCAGGCAAGCTCTTGAACCACATCCTGCACCAAGCGGTACAATACTAGACCAGGCTTGTTGATCTGCATGGAAAACGCACAATATATATGTTCAAGTTTAGTGGAGGATACATTTCACATAGCGCAACTTAGACACTGTGGTATTTGAGGCCAAGCGTCCATGCATGGTCAGTGAAGTGGAGTTCCCTGGTGCCTGCAGCTTCTCATTTCAGCAATCAGCCCATTGGCGGCAATCCCATGTATAAATAACCACCAGAAAGAGCAAATCTGATGACAATACACTAAACATACTGTTGTGTTCAGGTATAGGAGGTGTGAGGCAGCTGCATGTCAAGCAAAGTCCACGCTCTGTAGTCTTGTCAACTTATTTGGCGGCCTTGACACACGCACATGAAGCCACATTGTCATTTGAGTTCGGTCCCCTGCGATGAGAACTTATGGACCAGATCTATTGATTACTTTGGCAGGTTGACCACTGACCTTAAAACTGAAGGTGATGGTGGAGGTGGTGCTGGACTTCACCTCTGCCCAGGTAAAAGCAATAACTGGGCTGTCCGGTATGGTCACCACAGTGGTAACTGGCTGCAGAGGCGGTGGTGGTGGGTCAGTGTTGGACTCTGGGCGAGCAACCGTGAAGTAGGGCGGGACTTGTACATTGGGCACATTGTCAGGTATGGCTGGGTTGTGTGTATTATTGCAGAGGTTTATGGTTACAGGTTGGCAGGGGCTTGGTGGGGTAGTCTGATCGACTAGAGGAGCAGCACAGCTGCTGGTCCAGCCTTTGTAGTTTGGCAGAGTGTCTTCTGCAATCAGATAGAGGGTGTGCTGCGTGGATGCTGGTGCTGGAGGGACTGCAAAATTCAGCAGGCAATAGAAATTTGAGGTGTGTCATGAGCTCAGAATGAAAATGCAAGAGGCCATCGAGTTATTTACAGCTTTCCAGGGTTATCATTGCTTTATGTCCTGAGCAAGGCATAAAACTGCTTGGCTTGCTGTTGACTGGGTCAACTGGTCAGCGCATGGCAAGTCGAAATGGGCTGGCCTGACACACATTGGCTAGCAAGGGATTTCGGGTGGGCTGGTGGCAGCCATTGTTTGAGCTTGGACAGGAAATTGAGTATGCCGTTGGAGCCTAAGTTGGCTCCTTGTGGGTGGCGCTGCCCCCACCGGCGCCCCGCTTTGACGGGGCCATTTGGTAATTGGTAATTGGTAATTGGTATGTCCCAATAGCAGGTTTGATGTACAACAGCAACGTGAACAAGTATGTAGCAGTAGCGCGTGGGACCCCATTCACCAGAAAACATGGCATTTCAAAGGAGGCTTGATGCCACTATAACTGGCGCACAGACTGCATAGTAGCCTTGCATAAGTGCTCCTGCATGAAGCATGGCCTGCCATCCGTAGAGCACCCACTCTGTTCTTACATGGGTCTGCAGGATCGCTCCTGTTGTTGCACTGCATGTTAGGGGAGTTAGCCAGGCTCAGGTAAGGCGATGGAGGGAGGGTGCCCACCAGGTCAACAACGCTGCTGGTGCTGCCGTTGGTGCTAGCGAGAGTTATGCGTCCGTTTGACACAGCCTTGCAGTACTCTGCACTGCAATTGCATTTGCTAGCACTCAGTAGGTTCGCACCCGAGCGGAGCTCAGGCAGAGTTGGGGTACCTGCAGGAGCACAACATAGAGAGCAGATTATGAAGACATCGCACCTTTGAATCTGCGATCTCAAACACGGTAAGAAGCAATGGCCTGTGACAAAACCATGCGTACTGCCGGCAACGGCATCAGTAGCAGTATCAATCAGTGACATTTATGGAACAGCTGGTGCAACAGACCAACTGGTGCTGGAAAGTACACTTTTTGCAAACTTGGTAGCACCCAATAAGGTACATTCATTTACACACTGTAATGTAACGATTTCCAGCTTCTAGCTCAGGCAGTGCTTCTTGTCCCTCACCTGTGATGCACGCTGGGTTCCCATACACAGCATAGTTCACGGCCCCGGGCTCATCAATGCCCAGATCCACTTTCATTGTGAAGCTCCCCACCACTGGGTCACTAGTGACAGACAGCAGCCGTGTTCTGGTGAAACTGGGGGGCCCATTGTCTGGCACCAGCAGACTGGTTACTGCAGTTACCCCTGGTGACACATCTACGCCTGCCTTGACTGCTAGGAGGATGCTGTAGTTGGTACCTGGCGAGAGGCCTGTAGCAGTAGCACTGTAGTAGAAGGGGCCCTGGCTGGCGTCTGGTAAGAGGCTCACGCCACCTGCAAGGCAAGAACAGTGACAGCTCTTCACCAACCCTGCAGGGTTCTTGAACAGGAGCACATGTTAATGGAGGTAAAACGGAAATGTCTAATGATAACAGCAGCTGGTTAAGGCTGGCTGGCAAAAGTGGATCAAACTCGCCTCAGCCACCTCTGCATGATTGTCATTTTATACTATACCTCAAGCAACTCTATCCAACTCTATGAACCACGCTCACTGTACTCACCCTTGATGACATCATCTGGTGAGGGCGGGTTGAGTGCCAAGTCCATGCTCACACTGGGCTGTGCCAACATAAAAACCTGGTATCCCTGTGTCATGTTTGCGGTCACAGATAGTGCGGTATCATTGAGGACTTGCCCCTGTGGCCATGTGTCTTGATAGGTGTCACGGACTGCCAAGGTGATGGTGTTCCTGCTGGCTGCAAAGGATATATCTAATGTGGTGGTACCAGGAGAGAATGGGACCAGACGGTTGTCCAGGTAGGCGTAGGTGTCATACCCTGCAGACACAGGACAGGTCAATGGTCAAGCAGCCGAGGGTCAACAATACATTACATAATCCACCTCATGCAAGCACCCCAAATGGTAAGACTGTACTCCATGTGAGGGGGGCCAGGTCAAGGTCTGAAGTGCATGATATGCCACTGGAACATTCAGGGAAAGTCGAGCTGTATAGAGTCGTTGTTACTCACCCGGGTTTGATGGAAAGCCAGACATGAGAGTAGCAATGCCGGCATTGGCAGTGGTGATGTTGGTGTAGGTGCGCTGGTTCAGGTCCATCAGGGGGCAGGTGGCGCTGCCAGCAGCACTGCAGTTGCTGAGCAGGCCTTGAGCCCATATTGTGCGCTGAGAAAGCAAGCAGTAACGCAAGGTATTGGATCATAAGATAAACTGATTCTGCAGGGAGGTAGTTTATGTAATGAAATTGATTGCATGCATTTAGCAGTGTTCCATCTGACTGCTCAAAGGATGCATGTTGTCCTGTACATTTGACGGCAGGTGAGGGGCCACCACTGATGGTCGCTGTTTTGTTACATAACATTGCCTTGGTACCTGCACGAAAATGATTTCATGGAGAAGGTATAATCCAAGTTAAGTGGAGCTCCCAAGTGCCACAGCATACCTGATCATAATTGCGTGCATCGCACTTTAGCAATGTCAGTGTAGCACCCAGAGGAGTCCCCATCTCCTCAATTGTGTCACCAGGCAGAGCTAAGACATTTGGTCCCAGTGCCCATGCCAGCAGTCGCTGCAGTACCACCACATTGATGGTCGTAGTGGCGGTCAGAGGAGTACTGCCGGGGAAGGTGACTGTAGCTGTCAATGTGCAGCTCCCAGATACACCAGTGCTGGTTGCAACAGCCTGAAATCCACCACCTGCATAGACACACGTAGCCAATCAAGGCTTTGTATGCATGTTCTTGGTAAGTGGATCGCTGCTACTTTGCAGACAGTAATGCTTGCGCAGTGGTGGAAAGTGTGCAGTTGAAACACAACAAGCACCAAAATGTGCCACTTCTGTTGTTTTCAACATAAGAGGGATTTCAGGCATGTCATAGAAGGCAGTGGAATGGAAATTTCTGAGCTGCAAGGGGGCAAACATGGGAATGCATGAGGACCAGTAATTTGCCTGCTTATTCGCTGAGAGTGTTCATTGAACTGACCTGCTGCTGCTACAACACTGCATAATGCCCCGCCAGACGTCACAGTAAAGCTTGCTCTGTTGTCTTGGCTGAAGTCGCGAATGCTGCCATCAGTGAAAGAAACAAACACACTCAGCAACGCAGCATCTGGGAGGTCAATGGGTGGCTCTGCTGCAGAGTCTGCTCCGCTGGTGATGGTTGGCAAAGTGCTGCTGTTGCTGCTGGCAGTCCCGGCAGCCACTGCGGCAGCTGCTGCTGGGCCGCTGGCCGTTTGAAAGGGGTTGGCAGTAAAATTGACGATGGTTTTGGGGGATGGCAACCTCACGCGAACAGAGCCTGCGCCTGAAGCAAGGGGGATGCTGCAGACTGACCAAGAGACACTGAGGTATGGCTGGCAGGTGGCATTGGATCCTACCTGCAAGGGGGTAGCAACATGTTCTTTGCTTTACCACATGGCTGGGCCCTGCCATCGTAAGAGGATGCAGAAGTCTAAAGCTGGAGCTAAGATGAGCAGATATCACGCATGCAGTAGGGTGGTAATCAGCTTCAACTCTTTCTAGTCCTGCGAACTGTATAGAAGTATGTCTGAAAGATTGTACATCCAATTCACACTAACAAAGCATCACAGACTACTCACAACATTAGCAGAGGCAGACAGGTAAATTGCATTTGTCGCTCCGTGACTGGCCTTACCGTTGTGTTGATGTTGACACGTGGCAGGTTCAGCACAGGGTCATTGTTCAGGTAGAATGGCAGCCGACCAGTCACGCCAGCTGGCAGTCCAGCAGACACACTGCTCCGCCCGCTGACGTCCATGGACTGCCCATCACTGAAGCTAGCATAGCTAACCACTAGGGCACTGCTATCCTCCCATGATAAATCTTGAGCTGCCTGCCAGTACATGGTGGGGCTGCTGCTCAACAGTGGCTGCCCAGGGCTGAAGGCAGCAGCAGAGCCTGAGGAAGAAGCCACTAAACGAACTCCTGTTGTGGCTAGGGCGTCCACAGCAAGCAAGCAGACGGAATCTGGCGAAACAGCCACGGGTGTTGACGGTACAGGTGCAGGAAGGCTGCTTGCAGTAATGACAGCAGTACCTGGACCCATACCTTTGATGACAGAACCCAGGACCATTGCAACGGCAGTGTCATTACTGGAAAATTGCAGATACTGAGTCACATCTGCCCCTCTGATGGTGTCCTCTGCTTCTGCACCACCATTGCTCCAGTCAGCTATAGCACGTATGCGTGTTGACTGATACTGGTCTGTACAGGAAGGGGCCAGGGTAGTGGTGTCTGCATTGATGGGGAGCACTTTGTTGAGCACCGGATCCTGCAGTTGAAGCTGGGTGGCCTGGGGGTACCATATACTGATGAGCACCTGCGATGCATTTGAGCCCAACACTATCAGCAGTGCTTGCATGACATACAAGGTAAGCATACTTCTCTGACGTTGCAAGCTATTGAAGCCAGCTGAAGAGCAGGAATAATTGGTGCTGCGCTTCAGACAAGACGGGTAGCTTGCATCAACCACCCATGCCTACATTAGAAAGTTGCTCATCATGTCCCAAAACTGCAACACCATCTTCCAGAGCCTGTCCTAGGCCACATTGTGCCCTACCTGTTTACTGAAGGTCCGAAGCGCGACGTTTACTGCCACAGCTTTAGCTGCCTGCCTGTTAGCACTGCTCACCACCACCCTGCAAGTGGATCCCAGGGGAGGTGCCACCGACAATGCTGCTCCTGAGCTGCTGCCCCTCACCAAGCTACAAGCTTGAACATCATCATCTTCAGGGCCAAAGGTGCTCACTGTCACTGCATGTAAACCATAAGCTACCTGGCCTCCTTGAAGTACAGCTGTGTTGAAGATATCATATGCTTCCGACCAAGCCCAGATGCCAACTATGGAGGAGCTAGTGATGTTCAGGTCTCCTGTTGCTGCACCTGCGCCTCGGTAGTCGTAGGCCTGCACTGCCACATTACTGAAGCCAGGGTTGAGGGAGGCAGAGGGACCGTTGGGCCACAAGGTGGCGGAGCGCCCGATAGAAAGGACTCCTGCATAGATATTGCTGACCGACTGGCGGACCTGGAAGGTGACTTCTACTAGGGGTATGCTGCTACTGCTGCTGTACCTGTATATGAAGGGGGGCAGGAGGGGATAATTGGGTCCAGAACGGGAAAGGCAATGCGACTGGAAAACGCGAAGCAGCAGGGTTCAAGCAGGCAGCATCCTAACACTGTCATGGGTTGTCTGCCTGTCTGAATATGAATGCAATTTATACCATAGCATACCTACAAGGCATGAACACATGCATTTGGTGCAGCAGAAATTTTGGAGTGCTCCTCATGCACTTTTGCAAGGTCTGCAGAGGCAGGTAGGTGGTTATCACTGCAACTTACTCTGAAGCTTCATGGCCTGTTGCCCTTCTGCTCACAGACAAGGTCCTGGCAGAGTAGCTCCCAGCAGGCACCTGCACACATCAGGAATCAAGCCTCTTACAAACCTTCTGAACGATTAGGTATCATGCCATATTTGAGCTCTGACTCTTCTTAATTGATTGATGGACCACTCAGACTTCTAAGAAGGAGCTCTGACAATGCTGGAAGCTGCCGGCAGCTTCATCCATTTTGACTACATTGAACAAGAAAACAAGAAAGCATTGATATAACAATTGCCAGAGCAGCATGAATGCAGGTTTATATGGAAACCAGGTGGCTCCCATGCTGCATAAATGCAGCATGATGCCAAATTTACGGGATCCAGACAGTATAAAGCTGCGCTAAGCTTCGTTAATAAGGCGACGCTGCGTCTTCCTTTTTGAAAGGCGTAGCTAAGAATTTGGCATGCACCTCAGAAGTCGACTTACCTGGGCTAACACTGGATCAGTTACAGACAGTGGTGGCCAAAGGGCGGATGCTGTAGCAGATACAAACTCCAGGACATTGCTGTTCCAGCGCAGGGGTATTGTAAAGCCTGTGATACCTGTACGAGTAGGGTTGGCTGCAGCAATGCTGACTGTGATGACCTCTCCAAAGAAAACAGGTCGGTAGGGCAGTGTCAATAAAAGTCCAGGTTGGCTACCGGTGTATGGTTGCGGGCTTGGTGGAGCGGTCAGAACCAATGAGCTGGCTGTAGATGTTGCCACAATGCTTGTGCTGCAAGATTCAGAGGTAGCTCAAATGAGGCATCATCTGTGAAACCATTATATCAGACACCATGGAGTAGTGGTCCATGATCCAGCAACTGTGGACTAACTGTTGCAGCACTCTTATACATTTGCAGAGATAGTTGCAAGTTGCGGCAGCGTTGCAGTCCTGCTGACTCCTCAGGCAAATGAATACACCAGGCAAAATAGGGGAAATGGCTACCATGCTTCACAACTGGATTTGATGGGATGAAATGGGCACCAATTTCTATTATTGCAGATTAAATGCTCACTCACCCTACCAAAGCTTGCAATGCCACAGACACCGTAATGCGGCCTGCTGCCGGGAAGTACTTGGCTGCCACTGTTACTGAGCACTCTCCAACACCGCTTAATGGATTGATGCTTGACACATCACACCCTGGCAATGCATTATTGGCAGCTGTGGTGATACCACCAGGCAGGGTGACCTCAGCAGAATAGGTCAGCAAGGGCTTGATTGTGAGCATAGTTCTGTCCACCTACAGTACAGCAACAAGGTCAGCTCGGTCTTTTCCTGTCAGCTAGGAAAAATGGTCCCTGAAGCATTTATACTACACAGCCCTTCTTCACATAGATAGACAGCAGCAACAGAGCCAGCACGGGCACCACTGCATCAGCACCCCTTCATCAACATAATGTGACATCACATCCTTTCAGTCAGTGTACAGCTCACCTGCGTTCGGCCCGAAGCATCTGCAACCTGGAATGACATCCTCAGTGTAGACCCGACCTGGCTGTTGGTCTCAGGCACAAGGACATAGCTCCGTACAAGTTGGGTTATGGTTGCAGTTGGCAGCCTGCAAACAGCAGCCTATCAGCAGAGGGGCATGCCACCGGCACAGACGTGTGCATCGTGTCAAGCTGCATGACACAACAAGACGGCCACGCCGTTCAGGTGCACAAGCTTTGCTGCTCATTTATAAAAAGAAGTCAATGTAGCATCGATTTGCTCTGACACGAGCTTTATACAGACCAAAATTGGGTGCCCAACAAGTACCAAGCCCTACTCACGGCTTCACAAAGAAGCGACTGCCGCCTGCCACAGCCAGGGTTACTGCACCAGCCTTCCCTTGCAGCAGAGCTGCACGGCCAAGGGGGGGCTTCATGAAGCCTGCCATTGATTGTTGCCACACGACACCTGCTCCGGCATTACTGCTGCTGTTGGGAGCTTCAAGCATGAAGCCAGGGCCCAAGGGGTCAAAGCTGAGGCTGGGTTGGAGTGGTGCCAGGAACTGCTCAGGCAAGCAGGAACTGGACGTCGCTAGAGGTTGCAGCAAGACAGGGGTGCTGCAGCAAGATGGCACAAGTTGATCAAAAACTAATCTTTCACTTATTAAAAAAGGCTTTTGCATGCGCAAAAGCTATGCATCGCGTGCATATATCATTACTAAACGTTGACGTTTAAGTTCACGGAATCCAAAACCAAATGCAGTTGCACCAATTTTTTTTTAAATATTCATTGCAAAAACTTCAACGTTCAAATCAAGACACGCGCAAATTAAAAACTAAAATAAATTGTAATTGAATTGCAGTATCAGTTTTGCAGGAGGAGGACCAGTCAGCATAATGGAAGCCAGTTGATGGGGATCTTAGCTTTATCTTTGTCGCAGTCTGAAGCAATCTGTTGCCAGCAGACATCATGTGAAGCTCTTGTGTCAAAATCCAGAACACCGGGGTCAAGCACATTTCTGCAGAAAATCAACCGCTAACTGGTCATATGCAACGTGGCCTGCCATGATTTTCCAGAATTGTCAGTTTGACATACATAATCTACAGTGGCCCCAATAGGCACAAAATCCTCACCTGACCAATGTGCTGTTGTTTGGACCCCGAGGTGGGAAGTCCCCCTCCTTATCTTGTGCCACGGCATACATCACCATGAGATCCCCATCAGCAACACACAGCATGTCCTGAACCCTGACATTTGCTGTACTGACTGCTAAACTGCCTGTGAAGTTTGCAAGAGCAGTGCTCTGTGTGGCAGCCGCCTCCAGCACTTCTTGCTGTGTAAGGGCCGGGTCTGATGCCTTGCGAGCAGCAAACCTCAAGCGGCCAGGCTTGGATATGTTGGCTACAAGTGTGAGGTTCATGGGCGGTGTGAATGTAGCTGAGAGGGCTATAATCACAGGCGGTGTGCTGTCTGGAGTCCGCACAGACCTGCAATTGAGGCGCCATGAAAGCTTACTCAGCAGGTGAACATAATGCTGCTATTTGAGTGCTGCTGCTTATGCGCATGAGGGCTCACCTTCCAACGCTGGCATATTCTGTTGAATTGCAGGCATAATATTCTCAGTTAAGGGAGGCACACAGTAGCTAACAGTCTGAGATTGCTTCTAAATGACATTAGCTGCCACATGCTGTTCCGGTACTCAAGCCTGCTTGGCCAAGCAAGTGTTTACACTTTCCTAGAGTCTTGTGATACTTACATAATGTTAGTTACGTTCAGCTGTTTGTTTCCAGCGGCATCAGTAGCAGCCAGATACACATCGTAGTACGTTCCTCCCGTGAGGTTCACAGCTGTAAACACCCTGGCTGCAGCTGCCAGTAAAGCTGCTACCGACTCTGCTGTAGCCGCTGGAGCAGGGCCAATACCTTTGCCTGCATACACCTGGCACCGCAGACAACACCAGTATGATTGCCGGAATATGGGGTTGGGGGTACAAAAAAGACCCAAACTCATATATTCTAATCAACAAATGATAGGTTCTCTCTGCATGCAGAACATGAATGTGACTGGCACAGCTTGGGACCCCAGATCTGCAGCTAAGCAAGTGTCTATCTGGTACACGAACCTGGTTTGGTGTGGGCATTGATGATGGGTGCAGCATGACCATGTAAGCCAGGCTGCCAGCCTCGTCCAGTGTTGCACTGATGTTCAACCAGGTGTCACTGATGGCAGCAATGGATACAGCTGGAACAGAACAAGGACAACATGACAAACAAGGTCACCACCATGCCATATGGTAGGCTAGTGCAAAGCTGATCCAAAAAGTATAGATAGCGGTGCCATCACTCCATGTCTCTGACCACTGAGGCAGCTGGAACAAGCATTTAAAGTTTTGACACACCCTTGCTTGGTATCAGCAAAAGGAGCTGTGCAAAAGGAGTTGCCTGATTAGGTTCTGCTCCAAGGATGGTTGTGCAGACGGACATATGCTGTTGCAGGGGCGGACAGACAGAGTGCAATGCGGCTATCCACTATTTTGAAAGTATTAGGAGGTCCTCCAATAGCTGCAATGTGTGAAGTGGAAAGAAGCAATACCTGTGAACAAGGGTGGACGAACATCTGGTGCAACAAAGCTGAGGTTGGACAGCAGCTCTTGCACATTGCCAGATGCATCCTGTGCTGCTGCAACCAGCAGGTAGCTTGACTGGCTTGGAAGCCCTTGGTTGTCCCCTTGGATAACTGTCCCAGTGTCCTGACCATCAGCAATAGCTGCTGGAAACAGTGCGCTCATGTTGGTTGCAGTGAGCACATCACTGGCATTGAGAGCGGGTGAAGGCCAAGGTGCATCGCTTGGCAGTAGAACCCAGCGCACGCTGCCGGCTTCGTTCAACGTGGCTGTAAATGCTGCAGCACATGTGTAGGTTGTCCTGCGGCATTGCATCGCAGCACCTTTTTAGCAGAAGCAGGAGCAGATGGTGACTGGTACCTATCATATGAGCACATCTGATAAAATATGTGCAGGTGACCTGTGCGGCATGCTTTACTCTTCAAACATGCTCCAGCAGTAGTTACTCAGGCTAGGAACATGTAAGCAGACTGCCCATGCCCTTTACTTTCCCTTACAGACTTGCAGTAGAAAGATGGCCTGACCACCTGGCACACCGAAAAGCATATGTACCACACCATGCCAACTGGGAGGTGTATCAGTCCCAGCTCACCTTTCACATGTCACATTGCCATCTGTTCCTGCTACCATAGCCAGGGTCAGATCTGGTGGGGTGATGTCTAGCGTCTTGAAGGTAATGCTGTTAACGCTGGTCTGCTTGTTCTGCTGCAAGGTACTATCAATTGCAACTGCACATAGGGTATAGTTGGTCTCGCTCTTCAATCCTGGCAGAATCTGTTGTGCAGCAAGACTATCACCAATACTCAAAGTGCCGGTGCCATTGACAGGTACGATCCCACCAGATGGGGGCTGCTCCAGGAACATCTGCATGAGCAAGGGGAGACCGAGTTGAAGCTTGGCTGAAGTACCCTGCCAGAAGATCCCTTTTTGTGTAAAGCTTTCTTCACTTGTGCAAACCAAGGAAGGAGCTGCAGTTGGGCCTCTGTCCTGAGTTACAATATGCAGATGCTGTGTGCTCAACAAGACTGGCCAGTGTACATGGCAAATTGCACTTTGTGCTCCGTTTTTAATAAAGGGTAACATAAGAACAATCACTCTAATATGCGGCTCTGAACAGCCCCTCCACGACCCAGGGACCAAGGCTGCCTGATACCCACGTACCGCTGCAAACCCTGGGCATCTTGCACTGCTTGTTTCCAGGATCTGCCAGTACACCCGCCCAGGCTCATCCAGTGCCATAAGTCCAACTGCACTGCTGCCAGTGACATTGGAGACCGCCAGCTGCATCCAGATGGGTGGGTCTAGATCCCCAGTCTTCACTGTGGTAATGGTGAAGTCTTGCTGGCAGTTGCCATAGAGGTCTTTGGCGATCATCCGAACTGTGTAGTTGGTCTTGGCAGATAAGCCATTGAAGGGGCCCAGGGTGACGTTGCTGTTGCTGCTATTGACAGGTGTGGAGAAGATTGACAGTGTTGGACCCTGGCGCACGGCAGTACCAGAAGAGGGTGAAATGAATCAGACAACCCAATGGAGGGTGGACAGAGCATTGTAGGTGTTCACAAACGGAGCCACTGAACGCACTAGCAACTGGAGCTTGCGCGAGCATGGCTGATGTACAAGAGCACAAATACAGCGGTGGTCCTTTTCTGTCATGCGCTTTATGGTATGAGTGTGAGGTACCTGCACTTCCACAGCTGAGCAGAGCAAGCAAGACGAGTTATTACCAGAGAACCAGCTAGTTCCCATGCCCACCTTCCAGTCTGGAGCACAAGTGGGTGTTGCTTCCACCTGCTCAGCCTGTGATGTCAGCAGTACAGCACCATAGATAGTGCCCGGCTCATCAAGGGCCACCACCAGAGAGAACGACGTGAAACCAGGTGGGGGCTTGTCCACAATGGTCAATACAGGTGGCGTCACATCCTTTGTCCGTACCAAGGCTGACCAACGGTCCTGGTTGCTGCAAGAAGGGCATGCATGAACTTGGGGCATGGTGCAAATCAAGGTTGTTTACTGCTTGGCAGAAGGCAATTGATTGTCTCCATAATTAGACAGGTACAACAAAGAATGGCTCTATTTCATAGATGAATGATAAACAAAACGATGTTGCGGGAAACTTCGGGGGTTGGGGCTTTTGTGGGGCTTCATGCGCAATACAAAAACTGCAGCTGGCATAGTTTCATTGCAGGTGACGCCAACCGCACGCATCTGTGAGTGTGCCTCACGACATGTGAAAAGCATTTGCCACAGACGATCATACATCCAGTTGACTGAGGACTGACATACTACTCACTCTTCCAAATCAGCAGGCACCACCATGACATGGTACAGTGTGTTGTCCTTCAAGCTAGGCACAAGCCTACTGTTGGCATTGTTAATGGTCTCCACTGGTATGCATGCGTTGTACACCAATTGCTCCTTTGCAGGGTTTAGCCAGTCCTGGGCCACACCAGCAGTGTTACATGGGACGGAAGTAACACATGGTGGTTCAAAGACAGAGCCGGTGTCATCAGCACCCACATCAGGAGGCAGTAGCCGGCTGCGGTTGGATTGCAGGAGGCGCCGCCTGTGATGCAGGTGGCGGGAGCTGGCCTTGGTGAAGGTGGTCGCTGAGCCTGGGGCCAGTGAGGTCTGCAATGGACAACATGAAGAGCAAGTGGCTTCGCATTGATATGCAGCATGCCTAAAATGACAATGTTCCTATGGAACCCCTCCAATAGCCCACCCTTCCTTCGAACCCCTTCACACAGGCCTAAGATGTTTGGTGCAAAACAGGTTTCAGCCACTTGCACCAATCCTTAAGCATCTTACAGCTGCAGCTTCAAGGTCACTAATAAGCACATTGTCTGGCTTGTCTACTTCCTACTTGCCACAGGTCATACCTGTGTCGCCTGGTCCTTGAGTTCTGTTACCAGAACGTAGCTAAAACCCGGCTTGTCCTGCTGGATCCCACTGATCACAAAACTGTCTGCGCCAACAGCAGCTGAGGCAGACATGGCTCTGCTGGGTTGGGGCGCACTGCTTGATGGAGGGGTGGCGATGGATGGCAAGGTTGTGGCCTCCCCAAGGTCTTTTCCATCAGAACTCACAGGCAACAGTGTGACCTAGCAAGCAAAACAAATGCAGCATTAAGCATAGCACTTCTGGTGCGGATTGACATTAGCTTTCAGCCAATGCAGCTGCAGCACTGGGATGCAGGCACAGTACCCCCTAGCAAGTGCCAACCATCTCCTGCAGACCGCACATGCTTGTAAGGTAAGCCCATTATGGCACAACAGGCACCACCAAGAAAACACCTGTGCCACATGTTATTGGGGATACGTGGTAAGGTTTGCAGACTCCATTGCAGAATGGAAGTTGTCATCACTGGGCTAGTTTGTGCTGGAGCATCCCTTGAAGTACCAACGGATTGCAGCCGCCACACATACATGCGGGGCATGCCTAGTGCGGCCTTACCGCATAGCTTGTGTCTGGCATGATTGCAGACTTGCTGTAATCGCATAGCTTTCCAAAGCAGCTGTTGTCCACTTGGCATGGTAGGGCTGGTGAGCAGCTGCAGTCTGCAAAGCCAGTGCCACCAGGAGTCGCCCCAACCAGACAAGTGTAAGCAACATTAGCTGCAGCATTGGATACTTGGCCCAAGGCTACCAGACCATCACTGAAGTAGCCCCGGGAACTGCTGTTTAAAGCTGCAGGGTCTGGCAGCTGCAAGCACAATCGAATGCATGCAAAAGATGACTGTTAGTAATGTCTGCAAAGCTGCACAGGAAGGTCCGTGAAACACAGCATCAAACACTCGAGCTTGCACAAGAAGTCATGTTGCATCTGCATCTGAGCCTTGCCGGCCACACAGATGGAGCAATCAATTCAGCAGCCCTTGTGTCAGTACAATTAGAGGTACAGATAAGGCCAGCTTCCATTCCTTGCCAATTGGCTTTTGCATGGTTCTTACCTGATTTGCAAAGACAGCGTAGGTGTTGCCAAAGCGGGCAAACATAAGGGAGTAAGAAACAAAGAACTTCACAGTGCCAGCCTGTTCAAGACGAAACTTCAGCACGAAGCCTCCCTCCCCAACAGCTATGCTGGAAGCATCCGCAGGTGCCACACTTGTGTCTGCAGTTACAATCCTGGGAGCTCTTGAGGCCCAGGCTGGTCCAGTTGACACCTGCAACAGCAGCATTGCAACCCCAATTTATGCAGTCTGGTAGGGTATATCATGGTCACCAGCAATTGCTGTTTGAGACCCTGGAAATATGATCATGTGTGCATAATGTAAAAGAGACTGCAGAGGTCGAAGAACAAGCAACAATAATCGCTCTCGGCCAGTAAACAATGAGGGCAGTTCTTACCGCGAGTACTTGCACTGTGCTTGTTAGGTTGCTTGCCCCAGCAACCAACAGCAGTTGGTATGTTGTGTTTGGGCTTAGCTCTGGGCACCTGGAGCAACTGAGTGAGCCTGCTGCTTGTGCTGCTGCACACTCCCCTGCACTGCTCTGTGGGCCTGTGGCAATGGTCAGGGTCATATTGACGTTTGGCCGCCACACTGGCAATGTACCGCACGCTGCTGCCCTGGTCTGCATGAGAGGAGAAACCAAGGCAACAAAAACAGCTTTGCTGACAGCACTAGCACATGAGACTGGACATGCATGCAGATAGGTCAGTTTCCTGACTGTGCATACCCAGTTCAGCAAGGCTAAAGACCTTCAATTGATGCTCCAGATGTCCTTAATTATCACTAGACATCGAAGTGGGGTGATGGTAAATGCATCATGCCATGGGCCGAGTGTGTATATGATGTACCGGTTTATGGTGCACCTGAGCTTCAGCAGCTGTACAAGATGGCAAAGATGAACTGATTGCAATGTCGTGGACCGGAATGGTCTACAAGACAGTGACAGAAGTAACAGCAGCTTACCTCTAAACCAGTGCCTGCTTGCCCAGCTGCTGTTGCTAGGATGGCTGCCCCATTAGCCGTTGCTGACGCTGCTGCTCCTACTGCTGCTGCTGCTATGTCCAGCAAATGCCGCTGCGAAGCCTGGCCTGGTAGCAGCACGTAATACACTAGCCCAGCCTGGGTGAGTGCCAACTGGACGTCTATGGACGTATTGCCTGCTGACAAGAGCTGCGGCCGGTATACAAATTCTAGAGGCACTTGGCTGCTGTTGCTGCTGTTGTCTGACACGGGCACCACAACAATGCCCCGCGCTTTCTGTCGTGGGACAATGGTGGATGGCAAGAGGATGATGAGAAAGACTGCAAGAGCTATGCACATCCACATCCACCAGCAGCAACTGTTGTAGCGATAATGCCGGGAGAGCCGGCAGTACCTAGCAGCAAAGGACAAACTTATGGTCAAAAAATCAACAGCCCTATCTTGTCTTGTGTGCCCCATTGCTATCATCATTGTGCACCTTGAAACCATGCTGCAGGAGTGAGACCAACCCATGCAAAGTTGCATTCATTTGTTGAGAGTAAGTGTGCTTTTGACAGGCCATGGTGATATGGACTTTCTTGTGCTATATAGACGCTATGAGCTTGATTAGTGACACAATTCCAATAAGCAGAGCTGCTGTGAGTCCCCGGGGCAAGCACTTGGCAAAAGGTGCAGCTGATCCCTGCCACAGGTTTTTGTCAACTCCCCCAAGCTCGCCAGCATCTAGCTGTCTCACCAGCACTCCGCTGTTAAATGTGGCGTGGGACTGTGCACCAACATGGGCCGCTGCTGTGCTGTAAGTGCGTTTTGCAAAAGAAGGATGCGGGCATCCCTGTCCTCCAGCTGCTGCTGCAGTTCTGAGACGTCCTCCACATAGACCTTATTCATGTGGCTGGTAAAGTCGTTCAGCTTCACGGCAATTTCTCCATCAAAGTCTGCCTCATTCTGATCTCCTTCACTCTGCTCCAGCTCCAGCTCCACCTGTGTGCAAAAGAGCAGCACAATGTTTTGCAGCACATACTGTACGCAGGTTGCGTCTGGGCACAGGCTAGCTGCCGGCTGCAGTTGACGAGTGTCTATGACCTTCTTCTTGTGGACCCAAGACTATCCTGGGGCAACTTGCAGTGTGCACATCATTTGTGCTGGTTGCAGCATAACCAATGGACAAGTAACAGCAGGGTCTAATGACTGACCTCATATCGATCTGCTGCATTAGGGGGACTGCCCTGCATCTGTGCTTGCACAACTACTGGTGGGCTGCGTGCTCCCCGTGGAGAATGCTCTATCTGAGCTCGTTCCCGGTGGTTGACTCTGAGTCTGGCCCCATCTGGTAGGTCCATCTCCCTCTGCTGCCCAGCAGGAACTTCCAGAGCAGCCATGCCATTGCCTTGAGCCCTTCCGCCTCTATCTCTATCCATCACGACTGTGTAAGATGTGACCAACCTCCCAGCTGCCTGGGCACAGCAGAGGCTTCGCCCTCAACTGTGCCCACCACAGCCTGTAACTACCAGTGCTGCCCACGTATAAGCCATGGCAAGCTGATGACGCTCTAGAGAGGTGTTTCCTGGGCTAGCGGGTGTCACTAAAGTGTATGTGCAGGCAAAGCCAAGATCTTGATCTATCCAACAACGGTCACAGTGTTATCAACGATATGAGCGACCCCTTTGGCCAGTTGAGCTGACAGGGGATCCTCGCCACCATGTACCGAGATAAGGTGGTTCAAAGTTGAATAAGTGTGTCCACTGTACCGAACAAGGTACCGCTGGTGGACAAGATCGTTTCCCACTTCTGTATGTGATAGAAGATGCACCGATGTAAACCACAAGTAAGGGGCACCTAAAAGCACAGTCTCAATGACATTGCCATGACGGTCGCATGCGCGAACAAAGATACATGCAGTTATGCAGCTGAAGGCAAGCTCTAGGTCAACAACTTGAACGTTGCCTGGGGTTCAAAGCCATTTTGTAACTCGGGTGACTATGCATGTGTCCGTGTTCACATTCGACAGGGGGAATCAGAGCAGCCCGGGTACCAACCTAGGACGCCGGGTACCACACTAGTACGCCGTCACGTTATCATGGTATTGCGCAGTTGCTGAGTTGCCTGATTTGCCATGCGCTTGAAGTTGCCCGGTATTGTTTACGTCTGATCGCCATGGAGGACGTCATTGGGAGCTGATGAGCTCTGTAATATGACGCGCAAATTCCTTGTTGATTGAAATCAATTGCTAGGCTACACCTTCTGGTGCTTCCTGCACCAAGAACAGGATGCAGTCAGTGACCAGCCCCCGGCGCAAAGGCCTGAAGGAGCGTTTGTCAGCCATGGCAGATGCTGTTGGGAATTTTGCTGGTAATGTAGGAGAAGCAGTTGGCAGGACCCTACAGTCCAGTGCTGAGCTGTTGAAGGACGATGACCTGAGGCGGTGAGGCGGTTGTGCAGTTCGGTAGCTTCCTTCAAGAGCCGCGCCTCTTTTAAAGGAGCCCCATGACGACAATCTACACTATTTGCAGGAAAGGAGCGAACTTGATAGCAAACGAGGCCACAAAAAGCATCTCTGAACTTCAGAAGGGTGAGTTGCACTGCTTGTACCTGCTGAACCTGTACATGAACGATGTCCTTACACATCATGAGCAATAATTTTGCAGGTATAGAGGATACAACAGACAAGTTGAACAAGACGCTACAGCAAGGGGCAAAATCACGCTTTGGGGCTGGAGCACGTCAAGTGAAGGTAAGTTCTGTCTGGAAGTGCAAGGGCACTGGGGCGGTGATTGGAAGCGCTGCATTATGTGCTGTCTGACTCTCCCTTTCAAATTTTTCACCCCTGTCGGCAGAGCGGCAGCAAGTTCATCATAAGCAAACTGTCATAATACACACTTTTGTTAGCATTGTTGACTATCTGGCAAGTACTTTCAGAGGTTCTGATTGCAGTAACCCCTTGTGGCATGTCTGGTTGTTTTGCAGTCTCTGTTGAGTCGCATAGAGCGGCAGATAGCTGATTTCCAGCATCAGCAGCGGCTTGCGGACCTCGAGCTGGAGTTGGCGCACATCAACCGCCAGCCGGTAGACATCCAGATAGGTGACCAGGTGTACGAGGACATGCCACAGGAGATGCGCAGCAGGCTGTGGTATGTGCTGCTGGAGCGCCCAGATCTGGCTGCACCACTGCGGGTAAGCAAGCCGTCTGAACTTGGTACGGAAGACATGTTGAAAGCATACTGAACAGGGTCTGCTGCCCTTGGCGGAGGTGTTGTGTATAAACAGCAAGCGCGTCGTGCAGATATGGTGGCTGGTTGTTTACACTGGTTAGCGTTCTATCCTTTTCGCAGTCAGCATTTCGACGTCGATGGTGAGCTTTGAAAAGGTATTGGTGTTGGCTCTGTCATCCTTGCCGCTCTATGTGTCCAGGATTGCCTGTAATGCCAATATTACTGATGGTGTTTATCCTGCTGCAGCCACTCTGCGGGCGGAGGTCAAGCCAAGCAGCACACAGCATTCGTGGGTCTACTGTAGCATTAGCAGCAGCAGCATCCAGGAACAGCAGCGAGGCAAAGCAAAGCAGCGGCAGCCCAGGGCCAGCAACCCCAGCACCGAAAGAAGCTGCCTCTGCTGCGGTTGCATCTACGTCCGAGGCCAGCCCTTGGCATGTCCAACTGGACGGAGAAGGGCACCAGCAGCAGCCAGGCACAAGCACAGCCAGCCCCAGTGTGGAGTTGAGTAGTAGCTTGTCAGGTGCCCCTGCAGCACCCAGCCCATGGTCGTCGTTTGATGATCCAGAGCAGCAGCAGAAGAACATAGCAGGAAGCAGCAACCATGCAGGCAGCCAGCACAGCGTTAGGAGCAGCGGCCAACCACCTGGGGAAGGGGTAAGCAGAGGAGGCCAGGAGGATGTTACAGAGCAGGCCTCAGCCTCCAGCAGCAGCCAAGGGTTTTCGCATGGAGCAGGAGCATCGGGTGCGGAGCAAGAAGGAGCGACACAAAGCAGCAGCAGTGGCTGGGAGATGGTAGATCAGCAGGTGGTAGGGGTGGTGGGGCCTTCCGGAGGAGTGGAGACTGTTGAGACTGTGCGCAATCTGGTATACAGGCTGGGAGGGGAGCAAGGGAGGACAGGTGCGATACGAAATGATCATCCTGCAGCTGATGCAAGCAAGGGGGAAAATCATAGAGCAGTTGTTTAAAGGAGGAAAGGTTATGAGTGTGCTGACCATAGACGTCCAGTCGTGCCATTGGGTGGTGGACGTACGCAAACAGGCAAAGAGTGCGCGTTTAGCCATTAGATCAACTAGCTAAACATAACATGTCACCAGCGCAGATCCTGGGATCAGGCAGGGGGGATATAGTAAGTGGCCAGGGCTTGCAGGGTCTTGCTGGCAGAGCTTGAAATACAATTTTGCTTTGGCATCAGGCTTCTGCTCATCAGTGTCTGCATAATCGTACGTTGATGCAACATTATTAATTCTCACGTGTGGGGTGAATGCGCTTTTTGTCTGTGCCTTGCAGATTCTTTTGAGGAGCATCGTGCCCAGAAGCAGCGGCTGTTCACGGCCATGCTAGAGGTCCCCTGGTTACCTGATGAAGGCATCCCCAAGGACATTGACCCTCTGGGACATTATGCCAGACTTCTGGATACAGGTGGGTGGCACAGCTTGTGCCAGGATTGAGATGGACAAAGCAATGTTATGCAGTGATCCCTCTAAAGCTGGTCTTTGCATGCCGGTCCGTGCAAGCGAGCGGCTTGAGCGGCTTGACACAATGTTTCTAGACTCTTGACACATTTTAGTGCACCTTACAGGACCGGAGCCAGGTGTTTTGCAACTGGCAAATGGTGCATGTAGATGGTGCATCTAGGTGGCTTTCCCTGTATGTGTCTGTAGCAACCACATTCTGCTAACCCTGCTCAATAAGGGTGCTGCTGCTGGAAGTGGAGAAACCATTGACATTGTAGGCAAAAAGTGATTTTTGGCGCTGATCATCATCATTCATCTCTCCTGATGTGCACAACTGGGTTGGCCATACCTTTATATGATAAGCCTCTCACCTGCTTCCATATTGTCCTGGTGCAGATCACAACCATGTGGATGACATGATCTCACGAGATATAGCGCGCACTTTCCCCGAGCATCCTATGTTCTGTGACCCAGAGGGGCAAGGCAAGCTGTTCAGAGTACTGCAAGCTTACTCACGCTTGGATCCAGAGGTGAGGAACAAGTTGAAGGGCAACATGGCAGAAGGGCCTTTGGCCTTTATTAGAACCAAGTGTGCCACGTAAATACATTAGACGGCGCTGCATGTATGTCATTTATAATTCTGGAACCAATAGCAGCAGCGCTGAGGCTGACTGCTTGGCTTGAGAGCTTTTGACTGCAGGGGGAGAAATATGTGGTCCTTGCAGGCATTCCTGCGGTGATTGCACAGCATCGATGCTCCTGGACGCTTTTGGGGACCTCGTGTTCCTTACCGGCTTGGACAATCTCTAGATAAAAACTAAAATTAGGTCATTGGCCTGATATAGTAACCAAATAATTGGACGCACCTCTTGATTTGGAGCTAGAGGCGTCGAAGCTCTGATATACTGGGCCATTGTGGACTACAGGCGTTGCTTTGCATGGCATGCATTGAGACCCCGTATTGGGTGCACTGTGCTTCTATTGAGTCAGTTGTATGTGCATCTGTTCAGGTTGGCTACTGCCAAGGCATGGGGTTCTCAGCAGGGGTTCTGCTGATGTATCTACCAGAAGAACCTGCCTTCCGGGTTTTCAGCCATCTCCTAAGCGCAAGCGGTGCAAACCTGCGGCGGCTGTACCTTCCCGGCCTCAACCCCCTAAAGGAGGAGCTGAGTCGCTTTGAGCTGCTGCTGGCCTCACACCTGCCTGAGCTGCATCAGCACTTGCTGGCTGCTGCGCTGCCTTCAGTGCTGTATGCCAGCCAGTGGATCATGACCCAGTACTGCTGCCCGTTTCCAAACCACTTCTCAGCACGGCTCATCGACATCTTGCTACAGGTGGGTCAGAGGGCTGCAGGCTGGTTGGGTTGTAAAGGGGTGAGGGGATGGGTGAGAACAGGAAGGCAGCAGCTGCAGGAGTCAATGGGGAGGATGGTGGGGTGCCTTGGCAGTAGAGAGCAGCAAAGTCAATAAGGTTGAGCTTTTACCTAGCTTGAAATGCTATGCGTTTCGCTGCAAGTAGGGCTGTGCTAGTGGGGGTAGAACCACCATTTATCTAGTACCTTCCTTCAGATCGGACAAATGTGTTGATATGTGTTGATATGTCATGCAGATGACCAACGTCAATACGATGCCATTGCCGGCCCAGTATGAAGGTGTATGCTCCATGTGGTTGTGTTAAGATTGTGCAGGATGCACTATGAATAGGTCCTCGGGTCACTGGGGGATCTAAGTTGTTACCAGCCTTCCCAGACTCATATTAGCTTGATGTGTTTGAAGGCGCACTAGAATATCTGCCATGGTCAGCACTTAATAGCGATCAAGGGTCGGGGTGCATGATGTGTGAATGATGGCAATGCAAACGCCTGTTGAGTTACTCTGGCCCCTGGGAAGGGCCCTATAGTCGCCAGGCAATACCCGGCAAATGCAATGTGGCTTCTTGCAACTCCTAATGATTAATGAGCGCATGAAGTGTACCACTCTTTAAGGGATTACTTTTGTTGACTTTGCAGGAAGGTCATGATGGCATCCTGGTCCGCATGGGCCTAGCCCTGATGGCCTTCATGGCACCTGAGCTGCTGGCTATGGATGACTTTGAGGAGCTCATCACACACCTCAAGGTGAGGGGAAATGTACATGGTTTGCCTAGTACTCCTTACATGGACGGTCTTGCGGTGCTTTAGTACGCTCTGCAAATTTGTAAGAGGAGAGATGCGGAGTGAGGGCTGGGTATGCAAGGGGGACAACAGCGGCAGAAGTATCAGTATCTCAAGAATACGAGCAGCTGGTGTGAGCCATAATTGTCCTTACAGTCAGATAGACATGGAGCTAACAATCCCGGGAGGCCCAGTGCAGGGATGTTTGGTTAAACACAGGCTGCAGTGTACGACTAGGATACCAACATTACAAATATGCAGGGTTGCAATGTGAGAGTGTCAAGGTACGGCTAGGTGCGGGAATGGAGGGAGGGCGAAGGGGCCTGAAGAGAGGCAGGCGACTGGGGGGTGCTGACGCCCGGCACAGGAGGGAAGGTAAGAAAGGCTGAGAGGACGGACGGGAGATTTAGGTATGCAGGCAAGACGCCTCAGATGCCTGGAGGAGCTGGCCAAGTACAAACAGACTTCCTCTTGTGCTAACGTTTGAGAGGTGATCTTATGCTGTTTTCTAGATTAACCTTTGGAGGCCCTCCTTGCAGGTTGCACCTCTGTCATGGCCGCTCCACACCTACCGCCGCATCATCCAATCAGCATTAGACAGCGATATCAGTGATGCTGAGTTGAGCGCTGCAGCACAGGTCGTGGCAGACGAGGCCGAGCGCCTGGGGCGGCCCTCTTCCTTCAGCACCTCCTACTTGGAGCGGCGGAGGAGTACTGGGGGCGGCATGGCGCATGAGCTTGTGGATATGGAATCAGGGCGCGCTGAGCTACCAGGGGACCATGTCGAAGAGCTGCTGGGTGGTGATGGCATCCCATGGGTGGGGCTGGGGAAGGAGGGTGGTGAGGGGGTGAATGGGAAGGTGGAGATGGTGGAGTTGGGGGCTGCAGCAGGAGGGGCTGGGCAAGAGGATAAAAGAGAAGAGGCACTGCGGATGAGCAGGCAGCATAGCAGGGCGCAAAGCTTTGTGGTTGTAGGAGGGGGGACTGGGTCAGGATCAGGGGAAAACAGCTCATCAGGTGCTGTGCAAATGACAGCACAGGGAGCTGGGAGTGCCGTGGCTAAGAGTCCCTCAATGCCGTTGCTCCGTGTGTCAGTACCGCAGTCAGCGGCAGAAGCAGCGCAGCTGGATGCGGCTTATCTTGATATGGTGCTGGATCTGAAAGTGCTGATGCCGGGAGGTGGGGAGACAGAAGACGCAGAGGCGCCATGAGCAGGCGTCAAACAGTGGACAGTCCACCTCAGCTTGCTGGTGAGCTTTGTAGCATTATGGCAGAGCCCGTGCGGAGACTTCTGCATCTGCAGCTGTTGCGTTGGTCGAGACACTTAGTGCTGTCCAGTAGGAGCTCTTGCAGCAGCAGTAGCAACCCCTGGTGCTAGTGCACTGCAGGTGAAGAGATCACTTTGAAGGAAGAGTCGTATCTGGTGAATTGGAGTTTTTTGGTGCTCGAGTGGCCCGTTGCCTAATCTGGGCTGGCCTTGCTCTAGGATATAGCACTGCCAAGCTCAATTTGCAGGCTATGTAATGCTCCAGTGAGCTAGTCTTTGGTATCCCAGTTTCTTTGTAGCTCAATGGGAAAAGAGGTTTGCCAGGCTATTGGTCATGCAAGCTTCTCTTCAGTTGCAGGGGAGTTCAGTCTTTCCGAACTGGGGCGTACCTGATTATTTGTAACATTTTCTTGGGAGGTCGCAGAGGTATACCTACGTAGGGAAAGCTGTACATTATAGCAACATGCCTCTTTAACAGTGCAAAGCCTTGCAGTGATCCACTTCACATGTCTTGTGTCTGCAGGCAGCTGCTGAGCTGTCAAGGCCATTAGTAGCTGTTACTGTTAGGTCTGCAAAGGTCCTTTTGTATATGTGTAGTCGCTGTGTATATCCAGTTTTTGACTCTCTTGTGGCATGCATACGCAGCAGGCCTGGGCACTGCTGACCTGTTGGGTGACAGTCCAGCATTGCCGGGAGCATGCATTGATTCATGCACATCCGTCGTTGCTCTTGAACTGCTGGTGAGGATTAGTTGCCGTGGTTATAAAGCAAAACGTCTGTAGTTAGAAGGTTGGTGGGCAGCTTCATATTGGTATCTGATGCATTAATTATACAACAGATACAAGTTCCATTGGGAGGCTGATGCCCCTCCTGAGTGATCTGCATGGTTGGAAGTAATAGTGTCCCAAGGTAGAATGGAGTTAGGAGGAGTGAACTTGGGCAGAGTTGTGCATGTGATGTGAATGGTGTCTTGTCAAACGCATTCATGGTGTCACATACTTGGTCTACTTGGCCCATGCCAGATACTTTAGAGACTGAGGGAGCGAGGATGTACGGCTGTGGGCTGTCTGCGTGCCTACTGTGATCGATAGTGAATCGAGGGGCATTCCTTTACTGGGTCTTGAAGTGCATCTCTAGTCTTGATAGTCTGTTGGCAGCCGTGGAAGCAACGGGAAGTGGCTGCTGCATGCAGACATCGGTGACGTGGCTCACTGTTAGATATATTTAACATGAATGGTGAATGAAGGAATGGCTCACTAGCTGTAGCTGTTGCTTGTGGGAACTTTGGCCTATTAGGTACAGAGAGGGCGGTCCCTGATAGCCACTGTGATGGTGACCCTAACGAGTCAACTAGATCCATGACCGACGGATGCCAAGGCAGCACAATCCCACTTGAGTGTATGCCCTCATGAGGCAGTGAGCTCGAACCACCACAGCTACACTGAAGTAGAGCAGTAGCTACTACCAGATTACCAACTAGCCCAGAAGGGCATCCCATGGGAGCCAATGAAGGCTCATAGGGCCAAGATCACCAGGCTACTGAATGGCCCCACACACTCAGATCTGCCGTGCGCCGAGCAATTCAGTATCATGCTCCACCATGTTGCATGTCGACAATGACCCGTATTCTGTTCCAGCCGCGCTGTACTTTGTGACAGCTTGAGGTGCGGCGGGGCCTATGGCAGTTTTTGCTATGGCATATCATGAAATGTAATAAAAACATCATGCTCCACCACATGCCGTCAGTATGGAGACAGCTGCTCTGTACTTAGCTGGTACACCAACTTGAACCAGATAGAACCACACATCTGCCCAGTGCAGGAATTCCAATTGCCATGACAAAGCTACTTCAGTAGTGCATGTGCTCCAGACCATTTTGCTGCTGTACTAAGTTGGTAGACGTTGCAGGGCATACCATGATAAGCCGCATTGCATACTGCCTCCAATCCTCTATCTCAAAGCACTAGCGCATGACCCCATTTGACCACGTCAATGTGCCAGCAAGACATACCATTAACGGCCTAGCTTCCACATATCCCTGCAGCTGCATGGCATGGTTTCCAAGATACCAAGACAATCTGTGACCTTGTCCATCTGTTGTTATGCTTTGCAAGTATGTAGGAACTAATTATGCAGGCGTTCTGCCGACCTCCATACAGCACAATTAAATGGCCAGCGAGTAGACAGACCCGAGCCATTTGCAAGCCATTAAGAAGCAAGACATCAGCCAAGTAGTCATTGTCTTTGCATATTTCCAAAGATGTGTTTGGTCGATCCAACCTAGCAGCCCTCGTGTGAGTTGCAACACCTTAAGGATACGTGGTTGTTTGTTCATGAAACTTGAAGCATCATGTCAATGACAACAAGCCAAGGGAACACTAAGATGACAAAGTTGCAGCAACCATGAACATGCTGTGGCATGGTTTACTTGACAAAAATGGTGCACACATACAGGGATACATATGACATGCCCCAATGAACGCCCACCACCAGTAGCAAGGTGGATGCACATACTGCACTGGCATCAGCACGAATCATGTAGTAAAGGACTGAGGAGCAACCACTGTCACAAAGGACCAGGGAGAAACCTGCCTGCACTGTGATGTTCAGAGGGTGGCCTCCCAGTCATATAAAGGATAAAGCTGCCACCATATCAAGTTGATCCACACATCATAACAGTAATGAATCTAAAAAAGCCATGACAGTCAATTGAATAACTTTCCTGTCTGTTGCGAAGAGCTTTCTAAGCATGTTTCCAATCCAGGTCCAAAACAACACACCTATTCCTCTTCACATCTTGGCCACTAACAACCCCTATCTAGAACCTGCTCCTTCACCCAAAAGCTGGCCCCTATACACTGCATTCCTTCCCATTTGCATTCCCTTTCATTCCCATTGGGAAAGTACTACCGGTCATGGGGACACCCATGTTCCTCCAGCCACTTCACCACATGGGACTGGTTGTTACGAACTGCATCAGCATACGCTTCCTGGTCCCACGGACATCCCTGGTCCCTAGCCCACTCCAGTACCTCCAAATGCCCAAAGCATGCTGCTGCAGAACAAGTGGACTCATCCCACGGACAACCCTGTCCCCGTGCCCACTGCAGTATCTCCAAATGCCTCGAGCATGCTGCTGTTAAGCAAGCGGACTCACGCCACGGACACCCCTGTCCCCGTGCCCACTGCAGCACCTCAAGATGTCCTCCTACTGCTGCTGCACTGCATGTAGTAGAATCTCAAGGGCAGCCATGATCCCGTGCCCATTGGAGCAGCGGCAAGGAATGGGCAGTTGCAGCTTTACACGTGGACTTGTCCCAAGGACATCCTTCTTTCCTCAACCATTGCAACATCCCTAGATATCCTCGTTTGGCAGCTGCGTCGCATGTCCAGCCGTCCCATGGGCAGCCATTCTTCCTAGCCCACTGCAACACATCTAAGTGGCCCCCCCTTGTAGCAGCACTGCAGGTTTGCTTGTCTCAATCGCAGCCATCCTGCCTAGCCCACTGTAGCACCGCCAAATGGCCACCAAGTGCTGGAAAACGGCAAGTAGAAGCATCCCAGGAGCAGCCAGCCTCTCGTAGCCACTGCAGTACTGCCAAATGGGATCAAATCGGATGGTGCAGCTCATGGTCACTGAATGAAGCACGGCCAGGCCTAGGTTTTGCATGTCCATTCAACCATTTGGTGTAGCAGTTCTTACTGTTGGTGTAAAGATGAATGCCGCGATGCCACACACTGGAATAGCTGTATGTTGTATGAAAACTGTTTTCTGAGGTGGTACGGCCCCCTTCTGCTGCTCCATCGCTAATCGTCCGGTCCCAAGGACGGTCTTCTTCTCTTGCCCATTTCAAGGTCAGAAGGCACCCTCCTTTGGCAGCTGTGAGCATCAACCGCTTCTTCTGGTTGTATGTTGGGCTGGCCACCCCCAAGCTGGGCAATGCCCACAAAGGCACGTCATTGGAAGCCGCGACCTTGTCGGCTTTGCTCTGTTGAGTTATCCTGACGTGCTCCTTGAAGTGCTTACTGAGCGGCTTGATAGACAGCACGAGGTGGTTGCGAGAGAGGAAAGAGAATACGTGCTGTAGGGATGCTATATCCAGCTCTACAAAGTCGCTAATATCCATGGCTATTGGTCTGTCCGTGTTCCCTCTGGGAGCCGTTGCAGCCTATTTTGTATGAAAGGAATTTGATATGGGGGTAGAAACGGAAAGAGGACCAAGGTAACATTCAAGATGTTCAGTTCAGTCGACCACACTCGGCAACAATACACCAATCAGGGTCATCATTACCCAAGCCAAAGCAAGAGGTGTTTGAGAGGAGTCGCAGAACCCGTTGCTGCCTTCACCCCCTTACTCCTAGTGATTGCTCAGGCGAGTCGGTTGCATGCCGTACATCGGGTGAGTGTACCGGCCAGCAGACTGAAGTGAAAAAGCAAGGGGCGTCCGAAAACTTATCCGCCCCGGGCCATCACCGCGTCATCGGCACCTATCGCAGGCAGCATCGAGGTCATCTGGCATCGGTAACTGGCATGACCACATTGATGCTGAGAGAGCTCTGCCCGGCTTGCTGTCTGACTGAGCAAGGATGCCACCAATCTCGCCACGGCCCTCTTATGGTGGTAACTTGTAATCTGTAATCTGTATGGGATACTGGGAAGAGACTCACCCCAGATCAATTGGTGTAGATATCCTAGGAAGCTCTGCACAAAAGACCCCTGGACGCAGCTTCTTCACGAACCACAGAGACACCAACAACGCCATACGCCAAGCCATCCTTTGCGGACGATCCGACTCAAGACGAGCAACAGGTAAGTAGCGCCAACCAGCAATGAAACAAAGAAAAATATTATGCATTACGCCCTTCAAGGCCTGAACTACAACACGGCTGGACAGCGGCTGCAGTTGCTGCCAGCCATTAGACCCCATTCGCTCCAATGTAACACCCAACTATTTGATCAACACAGTGAGACATACTATTAATTGAGCCGAATCCCGGCCACATCCTAACTCATGCCACAGGCGTAGCCTCCAAGTCGAACAAAGATGTGCCTATCACCTTGCACCTCCTCATCTGCCCCACCTCCAAAGCTGCAATTCCACTGCCTTCCTCTGGTTCTGTCAAAAAAACCAGCGGATCAACATCAGGTGCATCCCACTGGGTCCGTCCAATCAGCCATCCATCCTCATTATACCCATCAACCAGCACATCTAGCTCCTGCCCGACTACCGCCTCTGCCACTGCTTCACTGATGCGCTGCTGCACTGACACAAGCTCATCTCGACGACGCTGCCTGCATATATAAAACAATGCAGTCGTGGCTGCCGTAAGTAACATGTAGAAGCACCGGTATCCTGCTAACCTCCATACGGCACAACAGCCCGGCGTGTGGACACAATAGGCAGACCTGTGATGCTGCTTGTTCCCGGTGATGAGGGCTATACGTGAGCTAGTAACAGGGACTAGGGTACTAACTGATAATGCTGCAGCAGTGTCAACATTAAAATCGGAATGTATGCATGGTTTGGGCCGTGTTGATTTGATAAGTTGTAATAACAAACAAGAAGAGCAGTGTGGAGGAGCCTGCTGGTTCTATTGGGCACTAAAGATGTGACCCGCGACAAGGTGCTGGTGTAGCTAAGACATAGCAACCTTTCATGGGCAAAACGTATATTATTTATATGCTTGCTGCCATGGCTCATGCAGCAGTCCAAAAACCTTGCTTGTCATGGATGTAAAACACCTTGCTCTCCCTTGCCAGACGGGTCAATTGCTCACAAGTACTGGACAGTCGACGAGTCCAGGCAAAATGGAGAAACATAAGACAGCTTCTTCTCCTGACCGGTAGGTGATGCAGCAATCTGGCATGTGACCCCCTTGCAGCAGCCCCTAGATGACAACTCCGCGCCCAGTAGTGAAGCGTGTTCTTTTGCTTCAAGGCAACACCCCTACCTGACTTTTTGTGGGAGTTGTTCTGGCAGGTCAGCTGCAGGTGTGCCATCCTCCTCACTGTACGTGAACGCCCCCATGCGCTCAAACTTGAAGGTCTTCACAAAGTCCACCAGCTCACGATGAGCTTCATCAGACTCACCAGGGAAACCTGCAGAGAAGCAGGAAAATATTCAAGCCTGCATCTTTTACATAGTTCGCAATCGCCTTGCACCCCTGTACATTAAGACAGGGTAACAAAGGGCAAAATTGTAAGCCTGTGAACTCAAGCCGAACGCTACTGCCATGGATCCTTGTTTGTCCTTTTGCCCTCTTGCGGTTGCCACACCTTCACAATTGTTTGTTTTTCCTTTCCCCATGGCCAACGCTTTCCCCATGGACCCAGCGCCCGGGCCAATACAATAACTTTCCGATAATCAGGGACCCCATCTACCATCTTCACAGCAGGACACTGCATCACAAGGTGTACACAGAAAACATCCATACTCTTTGCAGCCAGAACATGCCTTTTGCTCCTCACCTGAAATGAATGTGGTGCGCAGGGCCAGCCCCGGGATGCGCTCCCTCAACTTGTGCAGCAGCTTGACTGTGTGATCCTGTGGTGGCCTGTTCATAGCCAGCAGTGTGAGATTGTTGATGTGCTGTAGAGGCATGTCCAAGTACTTGCACACCTGGAGGGCGGGGAGGGGGAAGATGGGGAGGGACCCAGAGCCGACCACTTATGTCAGCAGCAGCCAGTGGAGGCAATAGACATGCTTGGTAATACCCTTGTGAAAAATCAAGCTCGTTGGAAAAACACATTATTGCAAGAGTTGATCATGCACCATCGGATCCCCACCATACCACCAGGCCCTGCATCAGGCAACTGCACAAGTTCCTCATTTGTTCCTGCATTGAGCTCCCCGTCCATCTGCTAAGCCCTGGTACCTTCCCTCCTCTGTCCACAATACCCGACTTCCCGTGAACCCTCACTCCCGGGCCCTCTATGAACTTCCTCTGCCCCCCCACCAACCTGCCCTTCATCCAATCCTCCCTGCAACCCTCCATCCACCCCTGTTCCCCAATCCACATCATCCTCAATCTCACCATGCACCTTCTCCCCCCCTGTCCACGTCCCTCTTTCCTCTCATCCTGTGTCCTACTAGTTGCCGGTGCCTGTACTGCTGCCCCTACCTGCCCTGTGGCCCCTCCTGCCGCCACCCTCCCACCACCCACCTTTGGGTTGGTAGCAATCTCATCAATGAGCTCCTCAGTAAAGTAGCTGGGATAAGCATACAAGATCCTGATCCACTTCAACCCCTCCAATTCACTCAACTGGTGCAGCAGTTCCGCAAGCCCCTTGCCGTCCCTCCTATCCTGACCATATTGATTCGTATCCTCCGCTATAAGGTTCAGCTCCACCACACCAGAGTCAACCAACCGCTGTGCTTCCTCCAAAACCTGCCCCCAGGGTTTGCTCCTGAACTTGCCCCTAAACCCTGGGATAGCACAGAAGGTACAGGCGTGGTTGCAGCCTTCAGCAACACGGAGATAAGCCGTGTGGCGAGGGGTGAGCCGCACTCGGTCCCATTCTGGGCGGAAGGGCACTGTAGCCTCCCCAACTTGCACCCGAGAACTCGGCCCCTTTGCTGCTACTGCTGTTGCTGTGGACGTGCTTGCGCCGCTACTGCTGCTTGGCATGCCCATTCTCTCTGCTAAGTTGTCTGCGAGCTGGCCATAGTTCTGGAAACCGAGGATAAGATCTGCCTCTGGTAGATCTGCTGCGAGGCTGTCGCCGTAGCGCTGCGCTAGGCAACCGGTGACAATGATCTGGCGGTCACGGCCATCAGCATTGAGTGAGGCTGCTTCTACAATGGCTTCCAATGACTCGCTCTTAGCATCTTCTACGAAGGCACATGTGTTAATGATGATGGCATCAGAGCTTTCGTGGTCTTCTGTAATGGAGAAGCCAGCGCGGTTGAGGTCTCCCAGCAAGACTTCACCTGGAGAGAGATGAGAGGGGGCAAAGCAGGTCAACACCTCTCAACGCATGCCTGAACGATGTTAACAACTGCACTGATGGTGAAACTCTCATGGCCAGTCTAAAATGGTTACAACAAACATTGAGGCCAAAGTGACAAGCTGTTCTTCATGCTCGGGTCATTGTGACAGCACGGCAAGGTTCACAACTAATTTGCAATTCTGGGGATTCCCAGCATGCGACTGTAATAAGCTCGTTGCTTCGATACTGCCAAGCTGACGCTGCACTGCATCATGTCGAGAAGGGTGTTCTTCTGTGGCTCTCCTTCCTGTGTCATTTGACTGCCTCCTCTGGGATCCGTGCAGACAAGGCTTATAATGGCTTACCATCGACAACGTTCTTAGGACAGCCCAGAGACACAATGGAGACCTTCTTCTGCTTCTCTGCTGCCTCCGCTCCAAGGGCTTGGACGGCAGAACGAGCTACTACACTTCGGTGGCGGTGTTCAAAGGTGGCAGAGTATCTGGCCTGGCCACAGGTCTTCGAGCTTAGAAGCATGATGATGTAATTAGAACCACGAGGACAGCTTTCGAGCCTCTCCAGAGACTCTAAGCAAGGCAGACACGTACAAGGCCGGGACGGCCCGGAAGCATGCAGGCAGATATAGACACCTAGCAGACAACCAATGCATATGTTATATTCCTATGGTGGTCCTGGTATTAGAAGCCTGCAAGCCTTCTCTGCAGACATGCAGGCCAGTCGATGCAGGCTCCGGCCGTAATTGAAGTGGCACTGGAGTGAGTCTAGTACCGATCTAGTGAGTGGCTTTCAATCAACATTAAGGCCGTGGCCAGGGATCTGTGGATCATATTGTCCGCTCGCGCCTTGCCACAATGTGCAGGCCCTGTGGATCATATTGTCTGTGCTTAAGTACGAGCTCGGGTTACCATGCCATTGCAGTCTCCCAAACTCTACGGGGGCTGTTAAACATACAGAGAGCAGATGGCCCATGTGAGCTTTCGCAATAATCGTGATCAGGTAGTGGCGTTTTGATGAAGCCGTCATGCACAACTCATTCTTCATGCAAGCCCCAGGGCTACCCGCCCGTTGAACCCACTATGATACTGCCCGCCTGGATAGAACGTGAATTGCGAACTAGAAGAGACGTTTTAAGGCAAGCCTGGAATGCGGCCCTTGGGCAATCAGCATGAAGACGAAGCAGCATGGGTAGCAGCAGCAGCAACAGCTACAGCTGCGACGCGCCTGGAATCTGTCGAGATGGCAGGCAACAGGTCATAGCACGCAAGGTGGGACATTACATCGGGGTTTAAAAGGGAAAGTTAGTTAATTGCATGTGTGCAGACAGGACACAAGGCATGGAACAGAGTACCTGAGGAGGTCTTGATTTCAGTTGCTGGAACCGTGTGCACAGCCAAATGTGAGCAGCCGCCTTCAAAACTTGGCTCCATAATTCAGACATCAAAGCATGTATGTCTATCGGGTGAAGCTTTGGCCCAGTATGTGGACGGCAGGTTCCGTCACGCAGCGTGCTTACTGCGTAGAACCTTTCAGTGCTTGTCGGAGGGTCCCATTGCCAGCTTACCACATTACCAACTAGCCCAAGAGGGCATTTCGTGGAACAAATGAAGGCTCATAGGGCCAGCGTTGCCAAGAAGTCCTTTCATTAGGTACTCTATGGGGTTACATTCATATGCTTTCAGCTTCACCTGAGCAGGAGCTTGGGGCTGGCTGCTGCCTCTAATTGATGCGCTTTTGAAATTGTTGGTAGGCTGGTGGCTTACCCACCCACTTATGTGTTCTGGGCTCCGAATGGTAGTGGGCCTATCTATATATATTAGGTAAGGGTCCACTCCCTTAACATATGCAAGAAGGGATTTCCCCCCTTCCCCCCTTCTCTCTCTCTCTCTCTCTCTCTCTCTCTCTCTCTCTCCCTCTCTCTCTCTCCCTCTCTCTCTCTCCCTCTCTCTCTCTCTCTCCCTCTCTCTCTCTCTCTCTCTCTCTCTCTCTCCCTCTCTCTCTCTCCCTCTCTCTCTCTCTGGTAGGCTGGTATGTTTAGCTTCCACACCGCAATATCTACTGGTCACCCGGCAACTAAAATTAACCTGATGGCATGAAGATTAATGTTGCTGCATGATACTCAGCTTTGTGTTGGTGAGTTTTTTCCACCTTGCATGCAGAGATGCTGCTGGGAAGGTCTCTCCCCATATACAACCACCACTGCACACATGTTCGCAGCATCTGAAGCTGACAATGCACATGCTTTCTCTCTCATTGGCTTGCTTTAGCTTCTTACTGGTCTATCAGAGGAGCCACCCTGCACCAATCAAGCCCACTGCTCCCTGAAGAGAAGGAGCGATGCTGCTGTTCAATAGGTCCCTGCCGTTCATCTTATCCTGCCCATACAGGCACCAAACATCCACCTGCACCCCCGGCATTGCCCTTAGCATACCTGCACCTCTACAGCTTGGTAGCTGCGTTGGTAGCTGCGGCTTTGGCTTCAGCTGGAGTCAGGTAGCGCAAGTATGCCACTCGTACAGTCGACTTCGCAGACTCTGTTTTGCACTGCTGAAGCAATATGAATCCATGCAGGGCCAAGACAAGATAGGTGGCTGATTGCAGTTACAGCATACAGCAGGTGGCAGGAGGTGCTAGGTTGATGAACTGCAGTACATTCTATAGTGCGCTGCCACAACACCAGCCACAACCATGGCGGCATCGTCACTTCTTCATGAACCACTGGCAATGCTGAATTGCCACTGCATGCATTTGTATCAAATTTGTGATAATTTATTTGCTGGGATCCCCCACAACATTTAACACCACAAGAATGACCCCCTCCAAGGAACTACGCCTGCCAAATGTAGCAACCACCTACTTAGTTGCTGGGATTGTGTATGCACACTAAGCCAAGCAGACGCTCTTCATTTGCATGACAAATGCCGAGAATGTACCAAAACAATACCATGGCATCACTACCTCAATCACCGCGAGCACTTTGCAGCATCCTGCAGGAGATTTTGTTTGATGCAGTGAGTTGTCATAGATGCATGGCAGGAAGCACTGGTTGACCCCACTATGTCAATTCCAGCTCAGGCGCTCCTGAGCGGCTTGCTGCCGTGCAGAACATGGCCATCCGTTTGCCTGCCAGGCTCTCTCAAGGGGGTAGTGATGTCAGGAATTTAAGCCTCGACGCCCAATTTGCCTACAATGCGGGCTTCTGAGCAACACGGCATGTGATTTCAAAAGCTGAAATGAAGCCGGCTGATGCACAAACAGCATCTTGGATAAGGTTTAAAGGATTTTTGTGGATTGCCAAATAACAGACTGGTTTTTGTCAAGCTCTTCATGGAATCCTCCGATTGTAAAAAGCCCAAGGCACATTGTTCAATTTAAGACTCAGAGGCACAAACAGAAACTGTGAAGACACTTTCGACGTATGATTGCCACGGCTGCCCCACTTGAGCTGTGTATCGCCGCTGCGCCTGCACAGAAACCCTGCACACAACTATCCAAGACATGCCAAAAAAGCTCACAAAGCCTTGGAACACAAGGGCAATCACCACAAGACCAACGCACCGAGACAGCCAATCACTAAGGATGACCAAGCTCAAACCGGCCAGAAGATGTTGGCTTTGTAGCCGGCAGACGGATACAGACACGCAGATGACACAAATCAGTGCTTAGAAATTCAAAAAGAAGCAGATGAGCGCTGCAGACGGCGGAGATGCGGCTGAAGTCGCCAGCAGTAGTAGACGACAATACAGTACCGTATCTGATTGCCACACCAGTCAAGCGACAAACCACGATACTGGTGCTTCCTGTGCCTCAGACACAGCACAAGACCAGTTGCATACACATGGCAACATGATGAATGTCTGTGTACCAGTACTTCGGCGAAGGCAATGCTAATGATGCATGCACCACAATCAAAACGCTTCCTGTCAGATCCACAAGCAACTGCAACTGCGTGCGAAACTTCTCTGGCACAGTACCATGAACAGACCCTTCATTTACACTTGTAACCAGAACAACTAACACAATATCATCTTTCAAAAACACAACAGTGTTACATGCAGGCACCCTTGAAAGGGCCAGCGGGTGGCCATTCACTTGACCGGGCAGAACACTAGAACTGGACTGTTACAAGCCCCTTGCTGACAATCACAACACACCCGAAGACTGTTAACCCCGGCCTCACTGGCCGAGCCAGCTGATAGGCACTTTCTTTACTGCGATGAGCAAGTCCTCTCCCCAATAGAGACAACACCCAAACCACACACACAGGGATCCCTGAGAAGATAACAAATGCTGACCAAGGTTGCCAGCCTCACTAGCAGCTGTCTAGAAGGGCGCTAGAACACATAGGTAATGGAGTAGAATGTCTTGCACTTCTGGCCTGGATTGGTGGAATCGCACAGGCGCCCTGTTTTAGGCTGGATGCTTATTTTGGGCCCTGATCCTCTAGGGCCATATCCACCTCCTTGCACATACTGGACATCCATAGCCTCACCCAAATCTGGGGCATATGCCCCCTTCTTCTGCTGCAGCTTGCAGTAGTAGTCTGCAGCTTCCAGGCCGCACCCTTTGTCTGCATCTAGACAGTAGTCGAGTGCAAGGCCTTCATAGTCAGGAGCGTAGTAGATGGCAGCGTCTTTGCCATCTGGGATCCTTGTACCAAACAGTCTGCCACCTGCATGCATGTAGAGCATTGCTGTGATTCAAGGATTAATGCTTTCAATACCATTAATCCTGCTGTCATATCAACTCAAGCATTAAGACAAGGGTGCATCCGGCAAAGGCAAACATGGATGGATGCAGGACCCAAAGCTGCCAGGAGACAAAGCTACCTAAGCACATGGCTCTGATGAATAGTGCTGGCGGGAGCTGTGTTGGGTCACTCGGGACATAGTAAGAAAGCTGATAAACAGTCTGCAACTTGAGGTGGCAGAAGCAAGTGGAGTGGTCCCAGACCAGTGTCTACTTTTTCAAGCAAACAGCTGGCTGCTGCCTTTCAGTAAAAAGAGTCTGATTGGTGGCTGCATGGAAGGTGGTTGCAGAAAAACTTGTCCCCTGCCCTCCACCCAAAAGGATGCTGCTTCATGCAGATGCGGTCGCTGATACAGCAGGGGAAAAGCTAGCTGCTTTGAATATGACAGACGACTGCAGAGCCCTCCGGCCCCGCAGCCCCCATCACATGACTCCAACCAGTTTCTCAGTGTCCTGAGAAAGAAAGAAACCGGCCTGAAAGCTAAGCTAATGAGAGACAGAGACGTGAGCAGACATCTAGAGCCCTAAGCATTCACGTAGCTAAGCGCCGTGCACACAGCATGCTTTGTGTATATGCAGATACAACGAGAATCTACAATCTATGGCTCACCTGAAAAAGTACGGCAGGTAACATTCACATAAGCTTCGCATTGGTAGGTGCTTGTTGGGGTACAAGTGGAACCATCTCTGATTCTCAAAGTTGGCTTGTTGCTCTTCTCTGTTGCGGTGTAGGGTTCTATCATGCTTGCTCCTGCTGGGTAGCCCATGAGGCTGCACCAGTAGTCAGCAGTAGCAGCCCCACACTTGTCATACTGCTCGTCCTGGTTTGTGTCATTTGAGAGCTTGCTGAGGCATCTGTCTACTGGCAATCCTTTCCTGCAGGGACCAAGACACAAACGGGAATGGATATGAGTGGGCTTCCGCATTTGTGTAGACCTTCGTGTGTCGGTCCAAGCACTGACCACGTGACATTGCCAGTATAGATTATGAAGGAGCTCCCACACAGCATCAGGCTTGCTTGGAGCAAAAGAACCATGCCTATGGCACTGGAAGACTGGTTGGGAAAGCCCACCATCTCTGCTATTCGTCCTAACCTGAGCTCCGACGTGAACGAATTGAATTGCAGTTACACCGACGGATGCGGATAGGGGAGTTGCCTTCAGATAGTATGTGGTCCCGCACACGACTCAGATTGAGCAGGCTGCCCTTTTGTACAAGCTTCAATAGATCTAGACTCACAAGCTTCCGTAGATCCGAGGGAAGCACATGGAAGATCCCAGCAGTTGAACCTAAAGTCCTCGCTACTTTCTCCAGGAACTGACGGACCTCTAGCGGACCTTGGATGTTTGCGAGGAACCCCCGTGGCCTTCCGCCGGCCTGCTTCCGCTCGGACCTGAGTGAGTTGGCTCGGGGCTCCGGAGTGTCGATGAATCGCCAGTCGCTTTAACTATCCTTGAAGGAGTGTATTTCCACCTAACCATAAACAACAGTCGTCCCGTGTAATGTGCAAGCCTTTGGACGCGTGCTATGATTATTACCACATGCAAGTGACTACATGGTTGCACAGCATGTTCATAGTGAACTCACTGCAATCAGGGGCTCCCCGCTAAATTGCTCGTGGAACCTGCCCAGGAGGAACACCTGAAACTCGCGTCCTGGTTTCACAGCAAGTCTGCTGCTTCCTGCACCTGTCCAAATGCCTGAACGTCATACTGCAGGTAGTGGTTTAGTGGGACTAGGCCCCGTGGCAAGACTTTATCTTAATATCTGAAACATAAACACAGCACCGTTCCAGATTTTGGATCATCACTATTTGCCCTGTCAGAGTTAATTAAACTTTCCTCTCGAAAGTACAACCTCAAATCTGTCATATACTGATACATGCTCCTGCTTTGTGAGGGGAACTAAGCCAGTGACAGGCTGAGCAGAAAAGGGCTCCAGCAGCAGCAAGGCGACAGCTTGTAAATCACTATTTGTTGTATCACACATCTATGGAATGCAGGTGTCACATAGGCACCAGAAGCACATCTATCCCATGCGACCCATACACCATTAGTGATTGTCCACTAGGTACACTGAGCACATCCAGCATCTGTCCCAGGTTGAACATGGTACTGGATCCCGTATTGGTCTGTATTTCAGGGTTGTGGGTACACATGCTTTGGGCGTGGTCCCTTCAAGGGAAGTTCTTTTTACTCATGTAGACTTTCTCATGGTGTGTTGGTACGCTTCTTGCGTTTTCGTCTTGGCTGCCATCATCTGCGCATTCACACAGGACGTTGGCAGCTGCCTGCCCTCCTACGTCCTCAACGTACTTGTTTGCGCTGTCGTTCCACAGCCGTGGATGATGAGGCACATTGCCTCTTCTTGTGTGAACACCCGACAATTGTTGAGGCACGAGATGTCTTCGTGTCAGCTGTTGTACCACCTGTGTCCGCACTGTCGTCTCTCAGGTATGCTGACTTTTGGGCACTGTATTCAACTGGCAGGGTCCCTCTTCCAGTGTTGGTCAAGTATGTTGCCACTATCTGCGAGTCGTGTCGGTCGACAATGCCACCAGGGCTGGTGCGTGGTACTGATGTGGTGGACTTGCCAGACATCTTGCTTCCGGAAGATCAGTATTTAGATATGTTTGATTCGGAGTCTGATATTTCTGGTGATAATTCTGAGGATGAACTGGTTGAAGTCCTCTAGATGAGTGAATACCTGGCTGGTATCCATTTGCTTGGTGGTATGGAACCCATTGTGTTTTGGATCCACTTTCCGATGGTGTGTTTGGTCGGTTCGACCTAGCAGCCCTTGGCGGTTGCCACACCTTAAATGTTTGTTATGTTATGTCATTACAGACTGTAGACGAGCATGCATCCCACACAGGTAACCACAACCAAAACCCGCTATGACATTCACGCACACAGGCGTCATCTCCTCAAGTATTATGCCCTGATGCAGTTTGTCACCAGATACACTGGGATCCTGGGTCTTGCACTGCAAACAGCTGGAAAAAACACAGAGGCACCAAACAGAGGCACCACAGCTTACAACACACCCCCACAGCAGCACGGTACTGGGGGTACACTACCAACTGACAAAAAAATAGACACCAATCACTTCAAGTTTACTCTCCTACTGGTACTGAAAGCCATCAGCCCATCCTTGCCAGGCATGACTGCAGTCCCTATTGCAGCTAGCAATTCAGTAAAACAGTTGGCTATAAAATCCCCCAAGACAGTTCTCCACACCAGAATACATGCAGGGAGCTGCTGGTGGCTACATCTTCATCAATGCTATAGCAAGAGTACAGCAGTTGGCATGGACACTGAATTTACAAACAAGCACCATGTTTTGCACGTTCCTCCGCCTGGGCACCTGACGGAATATGCACTTGCACAGCAAGAAACAAACAAGTGTGGCACCACAAGAGGGCTCATAGGTCAAACTGGCCAGACAGACCATGGGATGGATCCAAAGACAATGGCGTCCAGACCAGCCAGTACCGATAGCCAAACAGGTGTATAGCTAGGACATTTCAGCTGACTAAGAAGGCCCTGCCAGTCTCATGACTGCTGCCAGAAAAAGCTTTGCGATCCCTGGCAAGCATACAATGACTACACTGGTCGTACAGTCATGAGGCATGATAACACTACTGCGGGTGAGTTGACTCACGCCATTGCTGCTCATGACCAGTCTCTTGCCATTGCCAAGCCCAGGCTGCTGAGCTCTTTGTCATACTCCATAGCCTCCATCCGATAGAGCTCTTTCAACCGTGCTCTACGGTCTTCCAGCAAAGCTTTCTTCTCTAAGGCTGCTTCCTTCTGTAATGCACTGCATGTACTACCAGACCTCGCTGGCAATGGCATAGTTGCAGTTCTCGACTTCTGATGCCTGGTGAGCTCACCAGGTCCTGCTGTTACGCTGCTGGAAAGGGTGTCACGTATAAACGACCTTTCATGCCACCTGCTGACCACGGAACCAGCTGTGATGGTCCTACAGTGGTCTTCAGCTTTGGCATAAGCATCATTCTGCCTGACTAAACGCTGTATGTTGACTGGGTCATGGCTTGCCATGGCTCAAGAGGCCACTACCTCTTAAATCAGCTCATGAGGCTATTTGCTCTTACAGGAAAGACGTGGTCTGGACCATGCGCTGTGTCGAGCAAGTTCTGGGCGGAATCAATGAACAAGTGTCCTAGAGCATGCGAACTCAAAGGTTTTTCGCGGCGTGGCGTTCACCAACAGGAGAAGGATTGTACAGTTTTGATGTGACTCGAACAATAAGGTAGCTAGAAGGTCATGAACTTTACAAAAGGCAGAACACGTCGACAGTGAGTGCCACGGCCACGGTGAGAGTCACCCAGAAGCAGCCACACGAAGACATGCACATCTGTATCGAGAAAAGGCGCATCCTATACAGAATATTAACAGTGCCCAATTTAAGCTTCGTTTCACGATGAATCTTGTTTGCACCGCCTCCTGCACATGGCACAGGCAACCCGATCGACTTAACCACAAATACGTCCAAGGCGACAAAAAACATAAGGATCCGCAAGGGGCACAGAAACAGAACACTTTGTTCCTTAAAATGCCGTGGACTTCCCAACTGGCTGCCCAACATGGCACCTTCAGGGACTCCTGCCTTCAGGTGCTGCTCCAGACATATTATATGTCTACACCCATTAACATAACATAACAAACATTTAAGGTGTGGCAACCGCCAAGGGCTGCTAGGTCGAACCGATCAAACACACCATCGGATGGATCCAAAACACAATGGGTTCCATACCACTCCAAGCAAATGGATACCAGCCAGGTATTCACTCATCTACAGATTACAGATTACAAAGTGGCCCCACAAAGGGGGCGCCCGTAACGGAGCCAAACTAGGCTCCATGGGCATCATACACCATGCCAGACTCATCAATATAATCATCATAGTCAGACGAAAACGGATCAATTTGATAACCAACCAAACCTAGCTCCTCTAGTGTCTCCCTAGGTGCATAAGGTAGAAGGTCTGATGCTTCAAAGCGCCTATAGTCTAGGCATTCTGATACAAAGGCAGCAACCTTCCTGGGGTTCTGGTTCATGAAAGCACTGACCTGCCCAGAGGGCCGCATAGACCGAGCAGCCCGGGACACTCCTCCAAAATTTGAGAACAATGCTTCCTCATACTTCAACCGAATGTGGTGATATGTGGGGCATTCAAACAGGACATGATACTCATCCTCCATAACTGAGCCCAAAGTACACTTCTGACAGACCCTCTCAGATCTCGGCAACCGAGCGGGGGCCGGCACCCACCTTTCAGTTTCCACTCTTAAATGATGTGCACCAGTCCTAAACCGTATCAACTGCTTAATTTGAGAAAAAGGGATCCCACCAGAATACGTAACTAATCATCTAGAGGACTTCAACCAGTTCATCCTCAGAATTATCACCAGAAATATCAGACTCCGAATCAAACATATCTAAATACTGATCTTCCGGAAGCAAGATGTCTGGCAAGCCCACCACATCAGTACCACCAGACTGGTGGCATTGTCGACCGACACGAACGCAGAGGAGAGGAGAACCAAAACATTCCTCCCATGCCAAAGGCGTAAGAACATGCTCAACATGACATAGGCTTTGCCAACCTGCACCATAGGCACACTGCCCTTTACCATCAGTGCATGTTCACCAATACTCACACAGCAATACCAGCATGGGTTGCTTGCAGCCCAGCTATGCCAGCGTGGGCCTGCCACAGCCCAAAGAATTCCAAATTCATGCTCAGTCTGCTAGCGGTTCTCCAGATTTATAGTCACTTTTTCTAGAGTGCCCACCCATCTCCAGGCTAAACTGACACTTGGGTAGAGTTCTGCCTGGATGCAAACACCCTGCCCATGATTGGACGTCTCCTGCTTTTGGCGTCATCACAGACACTGCAAGGTATAATTTTGCTCCCAGCCATGCCTTTCCAGGATGCCCCCTCTAAGGCCAGTTGCTATTGTTCATGCAGCTGCCCAAGCGTATCACGGCCTGCATGCACCAGCAGCAGCGATGGCAGCAGACTTGACCATGTATCCTTATTATTTGCATACATGTGCTCCCATACTTAAAAACAGACAGCAAGGTGAGAAGAAAAAGCATCAATGCCTGTTCCTACAGAAGCAAGACTCGCAGCAATTTGATACAGCATCAAGCAAACATACTACATGAGCAAACATATTACATAAGTGGTCCACGGTTCAGTAGGTACCAGTGACTTTGATCTGATCCATCAACCAATTTATAAGCAAATTCCGTGAAGGTCTGGGTTACCAAAAGGATAGTTCAGAGCACGAGCCTTTGCTGCAAGGGCATGCATCACTAGCCAATAACACATGTGATGATTTTGCTCAAAGGCTTCCATCCGTTTGCTGCTGCACTTTGAGGGCACCTGCAGACACCTGTGTTCATTGTCTGTTTCATGACAGCAGCACAGCCAGGACTAAAGAAATGATCGATACCATAACAGTTCTGCTGCAGCTAACACACGGTGATGAAATATCTATGTGTCCATCAATCAAAACGCAAGACCAGCAATGCCAATGGCCAAACAAACCTAGGCCACAAACACAAGGCTCCTGATCACAATCACGAAGCCACACAACCGATGGTGGATTTGCCACACACAAGCTGAGGCTAGATGCAACGGCGTGCACACCAAGGGGAAACAAACACCACCACTAAAACCCAAAACCTGCTCCACTTCCATCACACATGGGTGGCGGGGAGGCAGCAGGATCAAGCACCACCCTAGTAGGGGCTGGAGGTGGCTCCCACCACCTAGGTACTGGTGAACCACCATCCTCCCAGCCACTGAAAGGCACCACATAGCGCTCCACATGCTTATCAATAGCTTGCTTAGTGCGCCTTCTACACCTCACTAACCGTTGGCTTTCCCAAGGGTGCGTAAGATCCCACAACCTCTTCCTCCAAGCACTCTTAATCTGACATGAAGCCTCCCAGCTCCCCTCATCTTGACCAAGCACCTTCAGATCTGCACACACGCATTTCTCCCAGGTATGACGAGGCCTACCCACTGGCCTCGTCATGTCACCATGTAATGAAGAGAACAACGCAATATGCGGCAACCTGCCCTCCTCCATGCGGCCCACATGCCCCAGCCACCTCAGCCTATTTGCTGTGATGTATGCTGACAAGGTGGCTACCCCACATGATTTCCTGATATGCTCATTGGTGTGCCGATCTGACAGCCTGACCCCCAGGATGCTCCTAAGGCAGCTAGAGTGCACCCGCTCAAGCTTTTGCGATTGCACTTTGGTCAGGGACCAACACTCACTCCCGAACAGCAGAATTGGCAACACATATGCCTTGTAACACTTCACCTTCGTAGCCAATGACAGATGCTTGGTACCCCACATCTTTTCAAACTGCTTAAACCTCCCCACAGCCTTACCCCTCCTGATATTCAACTCCACATCCAACCTGCCATCAGTCACAAGCACACTTCCCAAGTACTTGAACTGTGACACCTCTTTTACCACACCCTCACTGATAACCACCTCTGGTCCTTGCTGCACTGGCACATCCCCCTCCTTCCAATCCTTGTCAATGGACAGGATCTCAGTCTTGCTTGCATTGATGCGCAACCCAAGACTAGCAGCAACCTTGTCCATCACCTGCAGCATGACCACCAACTCCTCCCTGCTGGGACTTAGCAACACCATATCATCTGCATACAGCAGAACAGACAACAGCTCCACACACCCACCACTACCACACCCATCACGCTCAAGTTTCCCATCTGCATGATAGGCTAGCTTCACCCCACATCCCTCCGGCATCTGAGCCATTGCCTGCCGAACCACAAAGTCCATGTAGATGTTGAACAGCAAGGGAGCAATGACACATCCCTGCCGCACCCCGCCATGCACATCAAACCACTCAGACACCACACCACCCATCCTAACAGCAGCCTGTGTGCCAGTATGCAAGTCCATCAGCAACTCTATCAGCTTTGTGTGTACCCCGTACACATGCAGGATGCGCCATAGCGTGTCTCGCGGTACAGAATCATATGCCTTACGCAAATCCACAAAAGCCATGAATAGAGGCTGATCGAATGCTACAGACTTAGAGATGACCTGGCGTATGGTGAACAGAGCATCAGTGAGGCCCCTCCCCTTCCTAAAAGCAGACTGGTTATCAAGCAGTTGTGCATCGATATGAGAACTGATCTTAGCCAAAATGACCAAGACATACACCTTCCCCGGTATACTTAGCAAGCTTATCCCCCTATAGCTATCTCTCACTTTGCGCTCTCCTTTGCCTTTATACAGTGCCACCAACAGTGCACGTTTCCACTCCACTGGCGCTTTCCCTGACTCCCACACCGCCACAATGACCCTGTGCAACCATTTCAGCATGGTCCCACTGAGCTTTAGCATAGGCGCTGCGATACCATCAACCCCAGGAGCTGCCCCATTACGACAGGCAAAGACAGCTTCTTCAACCTCCTGCACAGTAGGTGGCTGAGCTGCTGCTTCACTCTGCTGGTTTGCACCTTGCCCTGCCTCCATCTTCTGCACTAACTCCTCAATGGTCTGCTGCATTTGCTGGTCGAGCTTGGCAGGGCAGTTGAGGACATCAGCAAAGTGCTCAGCAAAGCACTTCACCACCTCCTCCCTGCTTTGGAACAGCTGCTTGCCATCAGCACCCCCTAGCACAGCTGTAGGAGCAGCAGAGCTACTGCCCTGCTGCTCCTTGAAGATCCGCTGGACATGCTTGTGGAACACGGCTAGATTACCAGCTTTTAGAGCATGTTCCGCAAACAGCGCTTGCTGCTTGAAGTACCGCTCCTGATCCTTCTTAACCGCTCGCCTAGCAGCATTATTGGCCTCCCTGTAATCTGCCCTGGTAGCATCATTAGGAGAGGACAGCACCGCTGCATGTGCTGCATGTTTCCGCTCAATCTTCTGCAAGGTCGCATCGGATATAGCGAAATCTCGGCGCCGCTGCTGAGGCTTGAGGTTTAGACCAGCCTTATGGGCTGCTTGGCTGGCTGCCGCTGTTAGCTGTGTCCATTCGTCTTGTGCGCTCTGCAACTGAGCCCCTACCAGACGGCTGAACTGGTTAGACATTGCCAGCTCAAAGCACTGCTGAGTTGCTGCAGATTCTTGCAGCCGGCTGCAGTCATAGGGCCGTGCTGGCTGTCCCTTCGCACTGTGCTGCTTGGCCACTGACAAGCGGAGGCGCATCGTAAGCACCAGCATTCTATGATCAGAGCCACCTGTATCAAAGCTGCGAAAGACCCTGCAGTCTGTCACACTTGACATGAACCGCTTGGAGACAGCTATGTAATCGATGACCCTGAGCACATCCTGCTTGTTTCTATTAACCATCTTGTGAGTAGCAGTCCGGTAATTGCTGTGCTTGAAGAAGGTGTTGGCTAAGCGAAGGTTCAAGGCACCAGCTAGCTGCAAGAGTCGCTCACCATTCCCTGAAGGCTGCTGCTTCCCAAAGCCATGAGGCCCCATAACACCCCCATACGGTTCTGGATCAGTGCCAACCTGGGCGTTGAAGTCACCCAGAAGGACTAGCATGTCCCTGGAAGGCAGCGCTGCCAAGATAGCTTCCAACTGCAGGTAGAAAGCTTCCTTGACCTCCCCATACGTGCACAAAACTGCTACTTCCACTCCCGTACCTACAACCGACTCCCGCTACGTGAGATGCCACATCGTTTGATCTCAGGAGAACTCAATGGTTGCAGACCCGCCCATTAGTCTGATGTCACTCGCTGCAGCCTCCGCAACACTGCTGGCAAGACTGCGGCTGGCTGTACTGATCAGAAAACCCACAACTAAACAACAGAATGCAAGGCATCTTCTTCCTCACTCTTCCATGATGGCATGCAGCTGCACTAGCTTGCCCAGTCCTCACCTTGCCTAAACTTATTCCCACTCCTCCCAAAGCCAGCGGTTTTCATGCTGATGACAGCCTTGCAGCCATTACCTCTTCAAGAGTCCATTGTGATATTCTGCTGACCTTCATAGTTGACAAGGACTGTACCACTGGGACTTGGTTGCTGCTGCTGCTGGACCCGGCACAGCACAGAGGAGCTGCAGCAAACAATGGGTAAATCAGGAGGCACATGACAGTAGTAAGGCCCCACATACTCTTTTATCTATAGAAAAGCAATATGGCCCAATGTACAGCACTAGACAAGAAAACATTCATTCCAGCCTGAGAAGTTTGCAGCTGAAGCCCAGACACCAGTTGGGACTTGGAGGAAAGCACCCTCTCAGGCAGCATGGACATGCTGCCATAGCGGCTCTGTAAGGCTCACTTCGCAATACGCCTGCTTTTGACATCCCTGAGCGCTGTACACCAGCTGTATTCCCAGTTCCTTACCCCTGCTAAAGGCAACGCACAGTTCTATAATATCTGCTTTTCTCCAGCTCTTCTATTGAATTAAACTGCTGCTTGCCTGCTGATGCTTGTGAAGAGCAGCTCAACTGATTGGAAATCACAGGAACCTAGCTTTGTGGTGCTCGGTACTGTTACTCTAGTTCTAAGTGGCGTCTAAGACACTTATTCTGCCAAGGGCTCTCTTTGATGCGATGAACCTGGCCACTCTCACTGCTTCTGCCAACACCAAGGGTCGGAGCTGTTCTCATGCCTGTATTGCATTCCTAAAAACTGCCTTGTTTTGAGAGGGGCCCTTCCAAGGTACAAAGCCATGCCCAATCAGCTCTCGGGGTGCTCATCTCCAGTTGACAGGGCTCCAGCTGTGGGCCCTTGGGCACCTTCTGGCTGGGTCGTTCTCCTTGTTCTCCTTGTAGACCTTGTAGACTCATTCCTTATATTCAAGGTAGTCATGCTGTACTGCGCTTGGCGAGCAAATTGCTGGGAAACAGAAACAAGAAAAATAGAAGGATATTTCGGATGATCAACCGCAAGGGGGTTTGAGGGTCGGTCGTTGATTCTTTCTCACACAACTTGAACATCAGAGACATGTGGGTTGCTTGCTGTGGCCGATATATGTATGTATGTCCGACATCTATCTCGGACTTTTCCGGTGCATCTCGGCCTTACTGGTTGGATCTCACCTGATATGCGAACCTGAAGCAGATAAGGGTTCAGGTGTGCATTGACCCTGGGTCTTAATGTCACTCGAGTGACCCTCATGACTTCAGCTGGCAGATCTCTGACAACATGCGACACACACGCCCCTTTTTGTGAGGTTAGATGCAGCGCAGGCTTGAGTAATACTGCATCGCCAGTCAGGGAGAGTGCTGGTTAGAACCGCTGCCTACGAGACATGCTTTGAACCGGTTGCCCCTGAGGGCCCTGCTTGACGCGCGTTTGGGCTCTCAATAGCATGCGCAGGCTTTAAGCTTTGATTTAGCGTCTGTTTGATAGACAAGGCATACCTCTTCATTTGCATTTTCTCAGTCGGGCTGGACATGGCGACAAGGAGTGCAGTTCCATCCCTGTCCCGCCACGGTATTCCACGAAGTGCTTCCAAGCTTGGGCCTTGTCCAGTATGTATACGGCACAGAAGATTGAGCTGTACAGCGGTAAAGGAGGAACGGCCGGAGGGGAGATTAACAGCCTCGAGTCGGACCAGTCCTAGGCGGACCACCTCAAGCAGGACTACGCAGCAGCGCCCGCAGCAGTCAAATGCTAAGCCTCTGCAGGTGCGGAAATCAAGGGATAAGCAGCGGAGCCCGTGAGCTGATGTTTGGGCCTTCTGACGTTGCAACCTCTGCTCGTGCAGGCAAGACTTGACGAGTATGGCAAGCACGTGGACCGATTCCTGGGCAACCTGGCCCCCAAGCAAGAGGTGCGTTGTACTCAGCGGCTAGCAGCATTACCATCGGGCATCTCTGTACCTTTCGGAATCAGGGTGTTGCAGTGAGGCAGTTGGTGCCTCACTTGGTATCTGTTCAAGCCAGGGGAAAGCACACGGTGATGGTGAAGCAGGCACAACAGACCAGCAGCTTGTATGGACAGCAGAGGCGGCAGATGCAGAAAGTTGCAGTGCATTCAGCGGTTGGACATCTGCTGTGGCAGTCCTTAGTGGCAATGTGCAAGAAAATTGTATAACTGTGCTGGTAGTTGCCATCATGTTAATGTATGGGGATTGCACCTGCCTGCACAGCTTTTACTGCCTCTGTCATGTGCGATCCCACATTGTGTATTATCCTTGCATGGTCTGCACCATGTGTTGTTGCATGGTGACAAAGCAATTGCGAACAGTGGAAACAAGCCTAGAGGTGGCACTTGAGGCTAGAAGCAGGGTTCTAAGAATGCTGACAACTGCAAATTTGGCATCTTATGGTAGTGCAGTGACAAACTAAGCTGCGGCAGGTGCAAGTGTCATGCACTAGGGACTGTATGATCTACCAAAGTGGTTTGGTCCCTTGCTGTGCAGAGCTGTCTACCTCAGCTTCGTTGAGACTCATTGTTTTCTTTCACCTTGCATTTTTTTCTCAGATGTCCTGACAGAAACTTCTGTGTCTGTGCTTTCTCAGGGAGACATGATGGACATTCTCCTTATGAGTACCTCCATGGCTGTGCTGATCTACATGTCCATGCAGCTCTACCGGGTGTATGCCTTTGCTTACTACCACATGGGAGACTACCAGACACTGATGGACATGACAACATAGCAGGAGCCATTGCAAACAAAAGAGTATGGATCACCCTCCCGCTGTGGGTTCAAATTTGGGGAGCAGTGGCCTGGTGGATGTGGAGTACTGCTTCAGCAGGCGCAGCTGGTATGAATGTTCGATGAGGTCGATTGGCAATGGGTGTTGAGCAGAGAGGGATTTGGTTTTCATGGCTTGACTGACTGGACATTTGCCCCAACTGCTGGTGGGATGGAGTTGATTTCTGCGCTGGTGTGTGGATGGTCAAACAAGCAGAAGCATGGAAGCTTGGGTGCGTGTTTGGCAAGGGGTCAGTTTTTGAAGCTGTTGTTTGAGCACTTTTGGGAGCTTTACATGGCAATGGTTCTCTGGTGGGCCATGATGCATTACGGTGTGGCTGTGAAGGGGAAGCCGGTGATGGCATCTGATGGTTACATCCTTAATTAGTAACGGAACAAAGAACTTTACAAAGAACAAATGTATGTCAACTGTGTTTATAGCCCATCTGATGTCTTGTTTAATGGTAAGCGTGCGCTGAAATTGATGTTGCATTGACTCATCTTGTTCCACTTCTACTCCCATCCACGTTTGTTGATGCCACAAGAGTGCACGCTTCATGAAGTTACGACAGGGAAATCCGGTTAGGTTTATGATATCTGGTTGGCATGCGTGCAAGGGGGTGTGGCATTTGTATGTCGCTGTGCAGAACTATACGTGGCTCCAGGTGATGCTGGTTGGCTAAGTAATACAGATTACAAGTACTTACCCTGCTGATCCCAGTAGTAGCCGTGTGTGACAGGCGTTCGGAGGACATCAGTGCATCCAGGCACGGGAGGTAGTCAGTTGTAACGTGGAGTGCGATGCTGTGGTACCTTTGCTGCGAATGATATGATCTTGATTCTCTGATTCTGAAGCAGTCAGTTAGGCTACATGGTGGGGTTTGTGCATGATGCAGATGAGGTGATCAGGCAGTAATGGCTAACTACGTAATGAAAAACAGCTGTTCTTGATGTGCTTTGCAATGCTAAGTTAGCAATGTAAAGCACACAAACAGCTGTTTATCGTCGTGGTGTGCTGCTCTTGCTGCGGGCAGTATTTCTGTGCACAGAGAAGCGTGATGGCACGTGACGACAATGGACTTGGGGAGGGTTCATTGTGTGCTGCCGCTAAAGTAGTTTCAACATTGATCAAGTGAGCTGACTTGGAGTCAGATGGGTGATCTGATGTTATCTTATTGTGGTGTGCAGTGTGTCTGTGGATATGTGGAAGTTTCTTAAGTGACTTGCCAGTTGGCTCACGCGGTTCGAAGTGTGGTGAGCAAGTAGTGTTGTCTTTGTCTGGATAGACGGTGAGGGGTGCGTCGTAAGGTAAGAGGGAGGGGTATCTTCCGCCGCTCCTGTATTGAACCTGCTTCTTCTTTCAAGGTCCAGTTGAAGCGGGGGACCCATATGCTCCGTGCGCGGGAAAGTGTGAGAATGGATGGGCTACGGTACACAGACCAACAGTCTGCACAGTGCACAGAACAAAATGTCGTTGTGGATTAAATGATGCATTTTGCCTGCTGTACACTGCTATAAGGTTGTAGCTTGAGACCCCAGGCCGGCGCCACGAACCCTCGCATGCCCGCAGAGTGGCTCCTGCCGTGAGCGGTCCGTATAGTTGGTCAGCCGCTCGTTCATTAGTGAGATTGACTTTGCCAATCCGCCTGTCATACTTAATTCTTTGGTTGCGCGCCAGCCCTCCTTAGAATAGGTCCGTTAGCCTAAGGGACCTATCCTAAGGGACCGATGATAGTCAGCCACTCGTATCGCTGCCGGTGGCTGATCCGGTCCGGCGATGCCAAGTCGAATTTGAACCGCGAGCTCGCAAGAATTGCACCAAGAACACGCCGAGATCCCGAAGGAAACCTAGTGTTTACCAAATATGCCTGTCTAGCCCTACTTTACAGCGGTACAGTCCCATCTGCATTCACCGACGAGGACGATCCGCCCTGGCGGGGCCACAAACGGATGAGTAGTAGTAGTGCAGGCGGTTGCCAGTGACAGTGCATTCGCCCTTACAGTCCCAGCACACTCCACCGCTGAACGTTACCACCCGTACTTATCAACACACACTGTACATTTCAGTAACGAAGGATCTAAACGTCGCTAACATTTATTCAGGGCAGAACCTGCAAACAAATGAAACAGATAATGGTGACAGTAGCTGGGCCTCACTTGGCAGGCCTGCTAATCTGAGCCCCCTCCCACTCTGTACCTCAAAGGCGTCAGGATGCCAGACAGGTATGGGAGTACGATGCAGAGGGGACCACAACACCATCACTGCTGGAGTGGGACTACCTGAAGTGAGCACCCCTGCCGCCCTTTCAACTGCCCTGTGCTCCACAAGTAAGGAGCCATACTAAGGAGCACATGGCAGGAAGCCCCACCTCCATGAGACACGTCACAAGACAGCAATACAGCCGTGCAAGACCCAAAACATGGCTCCTGCTAGTGCATCCCTATATAATCTCAACCCTTAATAGCAGCCACACCAGCTGCTAATTTCTCAGCCAGCTCCTTCAGCTTCTGCTGCCCACCCCTCTTCATGATCAACTCCCCCAAGCTGCCAGGCACCAACTTCCCAGACCCAAGGTTCTCCAGTAAACCCTTAGACAGCCTCTCACCAGTGACGTAATCCCCCAAGTCAAACGTCACATTCATACCCTGAGGTGCGACCCCTCCATTCCGTACTTTACCGAGTAAAGAGCTCAAGCTCTGCTTCCCGACCTGCTCCATAATGTTGGCAGCTGCTGCTGTTCTCTGTTGCGCCTCAGGCCCCTGGTTAGCAAGCAGCTTTGCCATGCCAGAGGCAAAAACGTCGTCAAACATCTTGCTCACATTCATAGCACCAGCAGGGTCGTTCATCAGATTGCCCTTTACGGTGAAGTCCTTGAGGAGGTCGTTTATGGGTTTGTTCATGACGTCACTGACACGGCCAGACCACACTTTGCTGGCAGTCTTTGCAAATGCAGCGTAGTCTGCAGCAATGGCTGTCAGCTCGTTGATCTTGGCCTCGGTCTCAGCCATCCTACAGAAGCAGTAAACCATGGATAACACAGTTAGCAGGCAGAATCCTAATTGGGGTACTGCTGGGTATACTGAGAGAGGGTCTGCAGGCGGAAGAGGCAGCAGAGATGATAGGAAGAGGAGCAAGCACCAGTCATGCACCAGGTGAAACATTTGCTGCTGGCCCCAAAGCAATGCCCTTGCTGGTCGCCATTAACCCAGAGGATTTGGGTTTTAGGGAACCTCATTGCAGGGTGCTTTGCATTCTTGCCAGTACATCTGGGATCTTTTGGCAAAAAACCCGAGGCAAAGTGCAGACAGAATCCCAATACCAGCTTTAGCCAGGCATCTCCTCCAATCCCTACGGTTCACCCCTTCAGCTGCCCGAGCACTCCATCTCTCAAACCCCCACCCCCACCTCCTAGTTCTACTCTACTGTTCGTCTTTTTGCTACATGTGCCCTCCCACAGCCCCGCTCAAGAACAACCTGCCACCCTGTATGAGTCCCCTCTACCTTCTCCCTTCCAGCGCTCCCCCGCTCCCCCCCCCCTCCCCACACTGCTTCCTCCTACGGCCCTTCTCCTTCCCCCTCTGCCCCTCCAACGCACCCCCAAAGCACCCCCCTCTGACCTTCACTGGCTGTTTGGCGTGTATCCTGTAGCATGTCATTTGACAGCTTGATACGCTATCCTTGTCAAGAGGCAGCTGCAAGCTGTTCTCGCCTCCCCACCTGCTCTCTGTTTCCTCCAGCCCCCTCCCCCCGCCTCCGGCGACCCCTGCTCCTTAATCCCCACCCCAAAGCACTTCCTGGTTGACTGGCTTGCAATCAATGGCCTGCCATCTACACAGTCATCCCGCCCCCTCCTCCCCACCACACATACACACACAATGCTATCAGATTCCCTTTGTGCTCCTGAAGCAGCGCGCACAAATCTTTCCCTCCGCTCCTCCCTTCCACGACCCCCCCCATTGGGACCCTCACCCCGCCTCCACCCCCCCCCCCCCCAATCCCAAAGCACTTCCTGATTCACTGGCTTGCAATCAATGGCCTGCCATCTACACAGTCATCCCCCCCTCCCCCCGCACACCCCGCCATGCTATCATTTTCCCTCGTGCTCCCAAAGCTGCACTCACAAATCTTTCCCTCCGCGCCTCACTTCCACGCCCCCCCCCCCCCCACCCCTCCTCACCCGCCCCCCCAACCCCAAAGCACTCACTGGTTGACTGGCTTGTAATCAATGGCCATCTGCACCGTCATATCCTTCAACAAAGTAATCAGCTTCTCCCTCATCAACTTTGGCAGCTGTGACCATCCACCGCCACTCTCCTTGGCCTTCAGCATCATCTTATACCAGTTAGAAGCAGTAGCGTGCCTGGCATCAGTTGTACCATTCACATTGATGGTGGTAGTGGAGCCCTTGTTAGGCCCACCAGCAGCCTGCACTGATTCTGCATCTGGTGCAGCTGCCTCTGATTCAGGGGCAAAGAAATCTGCAGGGCTGAAGAGGGTGACGGTGGTGGTGGACTCCACACCGTACTTCCTTTCAACCTTGCACTCCTGTGGGATTCAAGGTTCAGTTGCGGGATTCAGTTTTAGTTTAGGGTTTAAGGTTTCGATGGTCATTGGAACGTTGTGGCAGTACGGACTGGAAGCAGAATACAGGAAAAGGCAAAGGAGCAAGAAGAACATTCTAGGGGGACACTTTGCTGAGGCACCTTCATCCTGGCCTTTGATGCGACAACCCCTTGCTTTGGGTGACGTCAACACGGGACTGGGCCCAAGGTCGCTTCTAGGACCCCAGGGCTCAAGACTAACATCAGAAAGGTTCGGGTTGATATGCACACCCAATGGGATCTAGTTCATGTCATCTGAATCTCATGCTTTGGTTTTCCATTGGCCTAAGGGCATCTAGACCCTTTGCCACCCCTGTGGTGAACTGTGGCACCGCATGCGTGCCGATGGGTTTGCCAATGTAAGATTCACACACAGACCTGCAATATCCCTGGAGGTGTAAGCCAGCCGTAGAAGAACCCATTTTTTGAAGAAGGACATAATCTGTGGCGTATTGAATTGCTCACACAAGTGGGATCGATGTACACAAGATCAGGCTCAGTTGCAGTACACTTGTAAACGGTTCACTTACATTCAAGGTTTCACACCCTAATGCAGAGATGAAGGCTCAAGTGAAGAGCTCTACTGCTGACACACACGCAAACACATATGAGGTAGATCACCGCACAGCTTCCTGGCCATGCAGCACCGGCGGCATGAGTCCACCTGATACCCCCCCCCCCCCCTCCCTCCATCCACTTGGCCGCCGACGTCTACTAGGCGACTGGTCTAGCAAAGTAGTCCTTCTGCACAATAATTAGACCTGATTATGGGCCACAGAAGATAATATCACGGGATGATCATCGTAAACATTGCTCACACCCACACCTATACCCAGGCATTTCTAAAGCGCATTTGCTAACAAAGCAGCATATTTTCTAATAAAAATGAGCTCGAAAACGCTAGAGACCAAATGGCAAAGTAGAACCTACAAGGAGACTAGCTTACTGCAGCCGACCAGCCCTGTCCAAAACCTCTAATCTGCTAAACCCCAGCTTACCTTAGTGACTGCTTGTGCAGCTGACACAAACCTGCTGGTAAACTGAGGTGCTGTTGTGGCAAAGGAAACGGTGGGTTCACCACAGCTCAGGATGAAATCCAGCTGCAGAGGGCTGGCAACACGAACCAACTGACATTGGCCGGTGGTCACGGAGAAGAAGGCACCAGCACCTAGCGGATGGGGGGCAAGGGGGGGGGGAGGAAGATATGGTTGTGGCAAGTGAATGACGCGCATGGGAGAACTTAACTAGAATGCATGACAGGGACAAAGGATAGGTGAAAGCGGGAGGAGGGGGACAGACCCCTCCTCAAGGCTCTCCCAGGACCACAGTGCAAGGCTGGAATCCAGCACACCTGGGGGCACAAACTCAGATGGGCCTTGATGCTTCAGCCCAATTCATCTCCCTTACATGTTCAAAGACCACCCTCTTCACCTGTGACCCTCCAGGTTGTGGTTTTAAGGTCTGATCCATTGAGGGGCCCCGTTGCAAAACCATCCCAGCCCCTCCGGCCACCCACCCTATGTCCTTCACCAGTTCTATTGAGAATGGTTGGTGAGCCAGCAGCACTGGCACAATGCTGCACCAGGGCATTGGCACTGGCACAACTTCTTAGCAGGCTTGGGGCTCATTCTCACCAGTGTTATTGGTTATAAATTTATACTCGGATACACCAACCCCCCCCCCCCCCCAAAAAAAAACCCTCCAAGGTAACCCCCTCCCCACTCACCAGTGATGCTTGCGTCCACGACCTCAGGAGGTGCGAATTCAGCTGGTGTGCACTCTGCCCCCCTGAGTGCCTCAATGGAGTCAATGACCAGGTTTCCATCCTCCACCCTCTTACGCAGCTCCTTGGTGTTATCCAGGTACAAACCAAAGTAGCTGTGCAGGAGGACACAGGTGCACATGGAGATATGGTTAATGGAGGATCATCGGCTGTTTACTCAGACCTAGGCACACACATGTTTGAGACAAGACAATGCACAGCCTTCAGGCCGTGCAGCGGCCATGGCATGACTCCAACCAATTCTTCTTTAACAATTAGGCAGATATAGTGTCTCTTTATTTGAAACAGGGTCAGAAAAGAACCATAGGAGTATTTTCCATTGCCGCCATGCATGGTCTCATATCACGTGCAGAAGACATGGCGCTTTTACTTGTCATATCATATCCCATGGCCAACTTAGGCTACAGGCAGTAGCACTGGCCCATGTTTGTCCTCCCACTGGGTGTGTCAAGCAGAGAATGTGCCCTGGCAGTGTAGCTAAGTTGCCGTATCGTAAGCCGCTTCTGATGGACGATGGCATATCAAGATGCTAGAGAACCTAAAGCAAAGGGCCAGCCAGCTTTCATGTGACAGGAGATGATGAGAGGCTGAGCATGTCAATTGCGCTAAATTCACCCAAGGACAAGGCTTCATGCGAAACTACCTACGGTGTTCATGCTAAAATACCTGAATCCTAAACCACACACATATATGCCGAAGTCAGCTCCAGGGACCACGGAAAGCAACAGCAAGACGCAAGGGGGCCAGGCAAAGACCACACCCTTGCCCCCTTGCCCCTGCCTTCATCATCTTACAGGTAATGCTTGCTCCTTGATGGTGAGAAGGTATGATCTGCGCCGCTGAGGATTAAAATAGTTAAGTATCGGGATGGCCCAACCCTATGCTTAGCTTTTAGATAGTAGCTGTAGGTGTATAGATTAGCTTGTAAGATTTGGCTACGGTCTGGACTTTAAGCTGGGGTGAACGCGAGGCTGGTGTCTAGCTGTTATCGTCAAAAGGCACAGGAGGTGAGCTGTGGGGCTCTTTGCTACGGTTGGGAGGGTGTTTGGGGTATTATGCATTAATCAAAGCAAGAGGGCCCAGTGTGCAAACCGAATAGCAGCTAAAATGCAGAATGCACAGCAGACGCTTACTTCTGCAGAGTTGTCTCATATGCCTTGCGTACGTTCTTCATGAGGCCCAAGCCATCACTAGCAATGGAGGTGAGGTCCTTGCCCAGGGTGGTGCCATCAATACCAGCCTGCACATCAACAGAACAGGGCAAAGGACGACACGAAGGTCAGTGGCAGCCCATGGACAAAGGGGCACACTATGATGGATTGAGCCAATGGGCAATTGAACAGCAGACACCTTGCCTGCTTTAAGCTTACATATAGGGAAATTTGAGAGAAAGCTGGACATTCCTACAAATCATTGGCAAAGCAACATTCAAGGTATGGCCTTAGTTCATGGGCCCTTAAGAAAGGAGGAAAATGTGATGTAGGCGGCACGATAACCTTTGCCAGAAATCTTGAACGACCAATGCCGTTTAATCCCTTCAGCGAAAGCTGCACTGAACAGCTCCCTTCCATAGTACACAGGGGTACAGCAGGGATGGTGCATATGCTGCATCATCTGCTGCTGCTTCTGGCATATTCTTACAGCCACCTTTGTGTAAAGCTAGATGCTGCAGCTGCTGCAGAAGCAGATTCAAGGCTACTGCTGGATGCATAATTCTGGACGCATTTGCATTTGCTTATGACATGCAGGGCTCACTGCTAGCAATGGGGGAGCCTTTCTGCATGTTCGCTCGGGTACTGACACACTACTTACTCACCATCTGCAGCAACTCTCCCAAAACGGCCTTAGAGGAAGCAACGTGGCTCTCCAGCTTCTGAGTGGCGCCTGCCATCAAGCTGCGCGTGACCGATTCCAGGAGGCTGCCAGCACCGGTGTTTTTCAAGCCGCCGGCAGCTGCAGAGTTAGATCGAATCACTGATGAGGTTGCTATGCATATTCGTGGGTGTCAATGAAAGGGAAGCTCGTCGCACCTTGAACGGTCTCAGCAGCGGCATCGCTCTGGGCAGTTGTCAGTGCAGTCCCACAGACCAGCAGGCAGAGCAACGAGACCTTCGCGGCGATGTGCATAATGACGAGCGGTGTTGAATGCTTGAAGATGAATTGGACAGCCTGCGAGCCTGCTGTATGCTGCTTGGTTGTTCCAAGAACTGCTGCCTGCTGCCCCAAGGCGAGTTTACGGTAGGTGGCACCGTTATCTGGCTGAAGCGTTACAGCCAAACATGTCTGAAGTATGCGCCTTTGAGGGGCTTGATCCTCAAAACAGGGAGCTTTATCTGACACTGTACAGGCCGATGCCAGGTCGTCGACGGTTGCCTCGTGAGGGTCGACCATAACGGCAGATGCTGTATGATCATTATGTACACCAGTAGGTCTGGCTGAAGCTCTTACTTTGGGTACCTTTCTGTTTACTACCTCTATAGTTGAACGGATTGTGTTCACAGCAGAGGCAAATCCCTTCACGCCGTCAGAGACCTCAGGAAGCAATTCTGACGAGTGAAGCTGTGGTCTTCCGTTCGCTACGCTCTCGTGGGTTAGAGAAGAATAGGTCTCAAACGTATCACACCTGGAACACCTGTCGATGAAAGACCTAGGCACTACAACGGGCACCCATGACATGGAACTTCCGCTTGAGGACTCAGACAAGGTAGGAGGTCAGGTATGGATACATCGGCAGAGGATACTCATATATGTGTTGTACAAATGGTGAGGTTCATTGTTGCTACAGCGCTCCCTGTCGACATGATTCTCATGCTGCCTCACCTCACTCATCTGGGTTAAGCGATTTAAGTGGTCTTCTGCATCCTATTCTCGAGACGATGGAATAGATTGGAGCTTGCAATTTTGGATGCTTCCAGCGGCGCACGCACCCAGCTTCCGGGCGGCCATGGCCCTCTTTACTGCCAACTGACCTACGAGTATGGCTGCAAGTGTGAGTGCAGAGTTGAAGGCACAGGTAAACGGATTACAATATAAATTCCTATCTCTGTCAGGATGCATATGCTCTTGTATTCTATGAAGCCATCAAGGTCGGGCACTATTCCGTTGTATGAAGGGTCAAAAGGCAGAGCACAGTCTTTTGACTACTTCCTGTGATAATCACAGGAGTGCACATGAGTGTGCCCTGAGCCTGCTACTAGATTTGTTGAGCTCTGATGATAAGCGCTGCTCTTCTGTGAAGCACAAAGAAGCTCCCAACAACGGCTTGCCTTTAGCATCCACGCAGGGCCTGCCCACAGCGGCAGCCAAAGCAGTCAACTGGCGAGCCTTAGCTTATACTATCAGAACCCTCACTTAGGCGTCTTCATAACTGATGGCCTCACTTCTCACTGCACAAACGTAAGTACGCAAAATAACCAGATTCTGTGACATGGCCCGTTACATTGTTCTGCCGGAATTTTCTGCGCTGGGGCAGATGGCAGCCACTTCAGCACCCAATCAGTCGCGAATGTCCCGTCCTACAACTAGCACAGCAGTGCTTCCCTACCTCTTTTTCATCCTCTACGCTCTGTCCGACATTGAAACCTGCACTCTAACTTCGCATACCACATCTATGCCCACACATTGTTAAGCCACCCATCTTCACCTTTCCCGCCGCGGTGCTGTGCCTGCTACCCTGAACATCCCTTTTGAGTGTCCGAGATCCACAATTACACACGAGTTGTTATTTCTCCTTCTTGAGGGCACTGTCAATGGCTTCCAGGCGTTCTTCCAGAGGAGGGTGCGAATAGTGATATGCACTGTACCAGGGGTCCACATTCATGGATGCCTTGTTGGTTTCTTCCAGTTTCATCAATGCTTGCCTCAGCTCCTTGCCATGCCCCAAGCTAATTGCAAACCCATCTGCTTGGCACTCGAATTTCTTGCTGATGAGGTTGGTGAGGTATGTGATGACCTGCAGGCAGGGCAGTACAATACATATCCTCAGAACAGCAGGGTCTCGATATCTGCTCTCCACATACTAACAAACTGGATGGAGTTATGCCACGGGTGCTGCACGGCCCAAAAGCTGTGCAGTGATCTATCTCATATATCCTCAGAACAGCAGGGCAGAACGCAATACAACATCCCCATCCATCCAGCGGGAGTGTGGGGGGCTGCATAGTAATTCAAAAGCTGTGAAGGGCTTCCCTATGGGCACTGAAAGCGCATTTTTAAGCAGCAGATCATTGCATCAGTCTCACAACCATGGTTACTTCTCCTGTGTCGTCCCTGATGGTGCTTCTGGACAGCCCGCAGACAACAGTCTCAGAAATAATTGGCAACTCTCTTGTACTTTTCTTGAAGTCATGTTCAGGCTGCGGCTGGCTGCATGCCTTTAGTGAAGCTTCACTACTGCGTGACTGCTGCTGATCATGGTCCCGAAGAGGATCCCATCAGTGTGCAGATCATCTTGCCCCTAGCATGGACGCACGTTCAAACCATATGCTTGCCCCCCGTACCTCATCTATTGGTGAAACGATGAACTGGAACATCACAAAGGCAATGAATGCTGGACGGGCTTCTATGAAGCCAAAGCTGTCATAGATGTCCTTGGAGTTGCGCATGTATGTGAACAGCAGGAATTGCAGGAAGATGTTGATCTGGCTGATGGTGAAGGCAACTGGGGTATGGCGTAACTTCCAGTGACCCAGCTCTGCAGCAGGAACATACAAACATGTTTTTCAGAACAACAAGGCCTGGGGCATGACACAATCATGCCATAGCCAGTGAGTCAGTGTGCTCCCTGGTTTGCGTGTGTAAGTGTGGGTGCATCCAGCAGTCCATCCACGGGTATTGCCGCCAGGGGAACCAGCGTTACTCCAGTGGGATGCTGTACATCAGGGTGATAAGGAATGCCACGTTTAAGCCCTGCCCTTCTAAGCTCTTGTGAGTTTCTGTAAACAGGAATCTGGCCATGTCCTACCCAGCAGCTTGAGCATATGTGCTGTTCCTGTTCTGAGGACGGTTTGCAGTTGAATAATGTCCAGTTGAGTTATGCCGCGGGCGCTGCACGGCCCAAAAGCTGTGCAGTGATCTATCTAATATATACATTCAACCTCAGCGGCTATAACAAAACCCTGCAGCCCTTTGAACCAACTTGGTTCCTTGGGGTGGGGTTGACCTTGGCAGGGGCCCTGCCAAGGTCAACCCTCCTTTGAACCCCCCCCCCCCCACGTGGCTTCGTCCCCTGGTCGCTGCCTGCTTCCCCCATTCTGACACTCATCCCCGCTCTATCTAGGCTCCCTCCCCCCGGCGTCACCACCCATTCTGGTACCCTTGCCCCTGCACCTCCCGTGGCGGCGGCCCCTATTGTCGCTACATTCCTGTTCCCACCCACAGACCCCACAACCTGCATGTCCTTCCCCCTCTCCTGCCCCATGCCCCTGGCTGCCCTTGTTGATGCGCCACAAGCCCCTTACCAAGCCCTATCAAGTTACCCACCCATCCCTCGTTGCTCACCATGAGCCAGCACTGCCACCACCTGCTCCTCAGTGCAATGGTTCATGAGGGTATCAAACAACACAATGCGCTTGTTGTTGAAGAAACCATACATGTAGGCATTGCTGTGAGCAGAGCGCTTGGAGCCATCCATACTGTAGAGCTTCTGCAAGGGGGAGAAGGATTAGAGTGCCATGTGGTATAGTAGAGGAAGGATACCGTGCCTAACAAAGAGAAGGATGAGAGCAGGCTACCGAAAGTTGGAGCGGAAGTGAAGCAGGACACTAAGATGCAGCAGGAGCTTGTGATAGGACATTCCATGTCAGGGCAGACATGTTAACATGTTAACATCTACGCTCACTCTACATTGAGTGGCGTACAATTAAGGAAGTAGGCCTACTGAGTGAGGTTTCCCCCCTCTAGAGCACGACCCCAAAGGTCCAACTCATGCCCAACAATCCACCTCCAACCCAACCACCTGACTCGTCAGCGCTACACCATATCCTCCAGTGTCACCCCAGTAGCCCTGAGCAAGGCATTAAACTGCTTGGCTTGCTGCTGACTGGGTCAACTGGTCAGCACATGGCAAGTCGAAATGGGCTGGCCTGACATACATTGGCTAGCAAGGGATCTAGGGTGGGCTGGTGGCAGCCATGGTGTCAGTTTTGGACAGGAACTTGAGTATGCCGTTGGAGCCTAAGTTGGCTCCTTGTGGGTGGCGCTGCCCCCACCGGCGCCCCGCTTTGACGGGGCCATTTGGTAATTGGTAATTGGTAATTGGTCACCCATGCTAGCATACTAGCCGGGCACACTTTTCCATACCTTCCAAAAGGGTGCCAGCTTACGCCCCGTAAGTGCGCGATGTATGGGTGCTGCTCCCAAGATATGCCATCATAAATGTTCTCTGATGCGGGGACATCCCCCACAGACCACCATTCAGATATGCGACGTATGACCAGCGATGCAATAGTATGTTCAGCTGATGCGGGGACAACCCCCACAGACCATCAGCACATCTCGATGCTAGCACAGGGAAAACACATGTCCTGATCTAAAACCCCACTAAATTCCACCAGGAACCGTCTACACACAGATCTCTATACGTGGGGATGCACTGCATGCACACTTCCATGTCCTCCCTCTGCCTGAAACATGTGCACTATTGTGTATTATGTGCAGGACATTTTATACCCTTTCCTGATCGGGTTTGCCCACCCTGGGCCAGGGCGAATGTCTTTGATAGAGCAGCACATTCTGCCTAACTGCTGGTCTGCTGGTATGGGCTTCCAGCTCAGCCCAAATGCTGCAATATGCTGTCACATCCTAATCTCTTCCACTGCTCCAACTGTCATCTTCGCTGCTACCATTATGTTGCTTGAATCTGCTAAGTCTGCTGCTTTGATGTTCCCACCAGACGGTATGCCACACCGCTACGAGCTGAGCTCCTGGTGCCATTTACTGCTGGCATGGCTTGTGCTGGTACTCCAGCACCTGCCAATGCTCTACACTTCTTCTGCTTGGCCTCTTGCCACTGGACTGGCTCGGGCAACCGACGCTCTGACCCCAGATGCCCCAAACTTTAACGCCCACCAAGGCCAGATTTCGTTAGCATGCTCCCCAGGCATTGAAGCACGGAGAGTACTGTGTGTCACACTTCTTCTGAAGGGCCTCTTTGCCACTGGACTTGCTCGGGCCACCGACGCTCTGACCCCAGATGCCCCAAACTTTAGCGTCCACCAAGACCCATATCATTGACAAGCTCCCCAGGCATTGAAGCACGGAGAATCATATGTGTCCCCATATGCGTTCCACAGCGGTTCCGCAAAAGCTTGCAGAGGCCGCTTAGGGTAGGAGATGAAGGGCTGCGATGTCTACTCGCCGACCCCAAACTGTTTGGAGAAGGCAGAAGCTGATATTGTGCATCATCGTACGCACATGAAGTCATCTGCACTTCCCAAGGCGTCCACTTCCGTGTCGGCCCGCGATGCGGCGCAGGTGAAGACATGCGCTAACGAGATGTCATATGTGCTAGAGTTTAAAGCCTTCTAGAGGGCCAGGGCAGACAACCTTTAACCATTCAGGTGAAACACTTGAGATGGTGAAACCTGAATCCATGCTTGGGGTGCTGCTTCCTGGAGTCATGCAGCGAGCGCTGCTCGGCCCAAAGCTGTGCAGTGACCAATCTCATATATCACTCTGCCGTTTTCCACGCATGCTGTGAGCTAGTGTGTATACATTTCAATCACAGACTACACATGCTGCTGTTTGCACTTCATTCTTTAGGCTGCTGCTGCTGGTGCTGCCGCTGTGGCTGCTGCTGCTAGAGTTGCTGCCTTGCCCTTCCCTCTGCTGCTGCTAACTCTCCTGTAGCCGTCATTGCTAGGCTACTGCAACAGCTGCTTCCTTTGACATGGTTGGCTTCTGATGCGGTTGCTGTCACTGCCTGCTGCTCATCTTTATCGCTGAACACCAAGCAAGCTTGCAGTCCTGCTGGTACGCTGCTGCTGCCTTCTGTAGCTGCTGGTCCGGCCTTTGTTGCTGATGTTTTCTGCTTACTTAGTCATGTTGTACTCGCCATCATAGAGATGGACCAGGCATTACAGCACTAAACTAGCACGGTAACGTCCCACTCCTCAGAGTGAAGAAAGATCCACTGGCCCTAGAATGGGTAGTTCCAGCAGAATCATCCCAGATATACGAGGCCTGGCGTCACAAGGATACCAGGATGCGCAGCCTTTGGTTATAATCGAGCGCAGGGAGGCAACCCCTACGTCACCCCCACGAGGAGGGTCACCAATGTTTGCGCAGTGGCGTAATGTAGGGCTGGGTATACATGTTTCGGCTGCAGCCCAATGCGGCCTCATCAGTACCCTTTAGTGAATGAACCTCAAGCACAGCTGCCTTATGAGCTCGTCCAGAACACATAGAACTAGGCCTTTGCTCCAGCAAACTGGAATGCCACGTCAGCTATGCCCCACTGCTGACGCACAACTGCATGCTGCTGCTAACGCTGCTGCCACAAGCTGCGACCATCATGGAGGAATTCACTTCGAATTGGGGATCGATCCCGAAGCCAGACTGCTGCTGACGCTGCACAAGCTCCACCACGTAGGCATTGCCGACTTGCTCGCATGGTATGACGAGTGCCAGCAATGTTCGGGCAACCAGCGGCCAAGCTGCCCTAGAGGAAGTCATGTTGTACTCGCCATCATAGAGATGGAGATGGACCAGGCATTACAGCACTAAACTAGCACGGTAACGTCCCACTCCTCAGAGTGAAGAAAGATCCACTGGCCCTAGAATGGGTAGTTCCAGCAGAATCATCCCAGATATACGAGGCCTGGCGTCACAAGGATACCAGGATGCGCAGCCTTTGGTTATAATCGAGCGCAGGGAGGCAACCCCTACGTCACCCCCACGAGGAGGGTCACCAATGTTTGCGCAGTGGCGTAATGTAGGGCTGGGTATACATGTTTCGGCTGCAGCCCAATGCGGCCTCATCAGTACCCTTTAGTGAATGAACCTCAAGCACAGCTGCCTTATGAGCTCGTCCAGAACACATAGAACTAGGCCTTTGCTCCAGCAAACTGGAATGCCACGTCAGCTATGCCCCACTGCTGACGCACAACTGCATGCTGCTGCTAACGCTGCTGCCACAAGCTGCGACCATCATGGAGGAATTCACTTCGAATTGGGGATCGATCCCGAAGCCAGACTGCTGCTGACGCTGCACAAGCTCCACCACGTAGGCATTGCCGACTTGCTCGCATGGTATGACGAGTGCCAGCAATGTTCTCTCTCTTGCTGAAAAGATTGCTGTTGTCACACCCCTGGCTGCCATATTGAGATTGCTTCAGTCCCTACTGTTGCTGGTGCTGTGAGTGTACATGCTTTGGTTATGGTAGATCAACAGCTGACAGCCGATAGCTGCAGTGGCAATTGCTTGGCTGCCACTGTTGTCTACTGCTGCTGCTGCTGCTGTTGTTGTTGCTGCTACCACTGCTGTTACTTGGGTGACTGTTGTCCGCAAGTCCTTGCATTGACTGGTCCGCTACTGCTCCTACCATTGTTGTTTATGTTGTTGCCCGCAAGTGCTGGTAGCTGCTGCTAGGGGCACCCCTGCTGCTGCTTACCTTGAGCGGGAACTTCAGAGATCCCGCCAATGCTTCCACTTTGGACCTTAGACTGCCTTCAGGCAGGTTCTCAAACTTATTGAACAGTGGTGCAATCAGCACTGGGTAGATCGTAATCATAATGAGTGAGGTACCCAGCACGAAAGCCCAGAGGTAGAGAGGCACCCAGGGTCCAGCATGCTGTAAGATGTATGTAAACCCTGCCACTGCAGGGGGCATTAGGACAGCTCCCAGGATCAGGCGCTTAACTGTGTCTGTGAAAAAGACTCCAAATGTCTGGTGATTGAACCCATGCTTCTCCTCAATGACGAAGGTGCTGTAAAAGGACCAAGGGAAGTTTGTGACAGTGGCAGCAAGCCCCAGTAGCAGCACAAAGGTGATGGTGTGGGGAATCTCGCCCCAGTTTGCAAGGAATGGGATCCATCTGGGCAACGAGTTCCAGAGCCATGGGAGGAGTCGGAAGTGTAAGAGCACGAGGGTCTGTACCAAGCTGTAGATACCGCGATAGAAAGAGAACCACCACTTGTCAACCGCGTATGCCTGTGGGCAGGGAATGCATAGTGAGAGGAGATGAGGAGCTGACAGTACACTCCGAACCATGAAAGTTCGCACAAGATTCCTAGATGAGCATTAACTGTAATCTGCGGCTAGTGCATGGGCTAAGCATGGGCACCATTCAGGGCAGACACTCACTAGGTGGTTCGTTCAGAGGGTTCTTACCTGGCTGGATTTGTAGAGGTCCAAGCTGAAGAGATCTGCCAGTAAGGGAGGAGGAGCAGGTAGCTTGATGGCATGCAGTTGCCGCACATCCAGACAGGTGTGGAGAACATTAACCACCAGTATGAAGGCAATCACAACTTCCAGGTACGGGAAGTGCTCCAGGTACCGGTCCATCGCAAACCGTACGGGTGCTAGTTGCCTATGTGCTACTAAGTTTTGGTAGCAAGAAGTAGGGTATCAAGTATTCAGTAGGTTGTGCTAGAGTCCAAGCATTGCAGACTCGAGCGGCGGGTTCGAGCTGTGATAGATGAGACGCGGTCCAGTCAGTTTCGGCAGAGGAGGTCGACAAACTCCAGCAGCACCGTTCGCTTAAGATGAACTACAATTCTATGCCATTATTCCTCGCAGGCCAGGATCTCAACCGCGAAGTTGGCAAAAACAAAGTGAACCGTACCAGGCCGTAACTACGTGCATGCGCGAGTCGCAGTGGCGAGCGAACACGTTTAACGCAAGCAGCTCGGCAATACTCTGCAGCCTGTCATTGCCACAATGGCTCCAAAGCGCTGACAACTAGATTCCATTGTCCGAGGAAGGCCAAGTGAAATGCATGGTCAGTGTCGCTACCTTGGACTGGCGGGTAACCTTCAATCTCCCCGGAGCCGCTTGATGGACGTGCCACCCCGGCGCACCGGCCACGCTGAGGGCGTCAGCATCTGATCTCGTGGCAGGCAAACAAAGGTCACACCTGACCGGGCTTTGGTTCCACTCAGTGTATGACCTCTCATGCTTTAAGACAACCTCATGCCTTGGACCCCATCCCATGACACCTTGACTACCAGCTTCCCTGATCCAGTAAAAAGAAAATCATATGGAGGTATGCCCAAAATAGCCAGCCACAAGCTCGGATGGTGTCAAAAGCAAATCAGAGTCCACAAAGAACTCACAGAGTCCACAAAGGCTAGCATACATGCATGCTTCACATGCCTGCTGGAGTGCCACACTTGTACGTACCCATCTACAAACCAGAGCAATTCAACCTCAAAGAGAACAAGTGTCCCCAACCAAAGGCTTCTCAGTACCATGGACTAGGCCACACGGAAGGCACCCCACAGCGTGAGATGCTTTCGCATGGAGTATTGCAGTGACCGTGACACGAGTAGTCACTGCCCCATCGCCACTTCTAAAACCCTTGGCTGCGGAGCCGCCCTCAATGTCATTTTGCACACAGTACTAGGGCATCTGGCATGGACCCCTTACATGCCGGCTGGAGAAGAGAGGACGGAAAGATATCCCCTGCTCTCCTCCCAGCATTGGCATATATGAACATGCTGGCCAACAATCTACTCACTGCAGGAACCTGCTTCACTCCATGATTTCAAATTGATAATGATGGCAGAGCGTAACGCATGAACATGCTGGCCTACATGGTCTGCATCGGCTACCTTCTCAACCAGGAACAGCAGGCACACTCATGCCATGCTTATCACTTGCCAAACAGATAGCCGTGAACTGAACCAAACAAGTGATATGCATGCCATGAGCTTTGAAACTCCTCTACAAACCCCCTAACCTCTACAAACCCCCTACCCTCTACAAACCCCCTACCCTCTACAAACCCCCTATACAGCAAGGTCACATGGCTCAGGATCCTTTCCTAGAACAGAACGGCCTATGGTTATTCCAAGCCTCCCTCTGGCACTGTGCACTGCAATAGCAAGCCACCCCACACCGACTACATACACCCCCACCCTTCCCTATGGCCTGCAGCAGCAGCTCTGCCTCACCCAGACCCTGCCAATTGCCACAGAGAAGGTTATTGCAGCAGAATGGCATGCTGCGAGAGACCAGGACCCCTGCCACCTGCCCAGCATTGCCAGAGATCAGCTGCTTTGGCAGGTAGGACCAGCAACTGCTAGACAGCTCAGGGCAAGAGCTGCAAACAACCTGCAGGGCCACCCCCACCTCTGAGAACCTGTCCATGATCAGCCCTGCAGCAGAGGGGCCTACCAGAAGGCTGAAATAGTCAATGGTAGACAGCTGATGACTAAATGGCTGGTGTGATGGTGCTGATGCTGCGTGGTTGATGAGGATGCCCAGACCTCCTCCATAGTGCTGCAGCACCTTCAGCAAAGCTCCAGCTGAGGCCTGCAGGCTAACCCTTCCTTTGTCAACAGAATCTGAGCAGCTGCTGCCCTCCGCCGCCTCTGCTCTTGCTGCTGCTGTGCTGCAAAGACCTGAAGATGCGCTAGCAGCTGCAGTGGGTGTGCTTCTCGGACATACAGAGAAAGCCACCACTGCTGCGTCCTGCACTCTTGTTAACTCTACAACAGGCGCACATGCCTCCACTGCTGCACTAGCTAGTGCTGTTGAGTCCCTTCCCCTTTTCCCATCATCATTCCCAACTGCTGAAGCTGATGCTGGCCTTGGTGTACAAGCCACCACATGATGCTGTTTGACAGAGCCTGCGGCTGCAGCAGAGCCAGCAAGCACACTACCACAACTAGCGGCCATGCCCGGTTGCTGCTGTGCGAAAGCTGCTAGGAGGTTTCCCTCCTCAGTACCAGGAGCTGCTGCTGCTGCCAGCTCCTTCCAGTAAGCAGGGCAGGCTGCATGGCTGCAGATCACTCGCTCTACGCCCCGTATTATGTTCCAAAGATGCCCAACCCCATGTAGAGCAGCCCACACCATAGCCTCTATATGCTGCACTGACTGCCCCTGCTGCTGCCGTTGCCCCTGGTCGGCATGGCTTGTGTCTGCCCTGTTGCCCTTGTGCTGCTGTTTCTTCTGTGGCTGAGCGTCTGCCCTGATGATGCAGGCATTAGCCAGCTGTAGGGTCTGTGCTGACACCAGCAGCAACTCCTGGAGTATCACACCCGACATCTGGTCATCCCAACGACTCCACCACAAAGCTTTGCTGCTTGTTACCAGGGCCCCTAAGGTGGGAAGCATAAGCCCCCAAGGCCCAGGTGGTCTTGGTACTGCTCCTGCCGCTGCATTGGCTCCTGCTGTGTCTGCTACTCCTGCTGCAGTTGCTCCTGTTGCAGCTGCTACCCCTGCTGCTGCAGTTGCTCCTGCTAATGAGCTGCATCTGCTTGGATGGGTTAGGAGGGACATGAGGTGCACTGCCTGCAATTGAACTCCGGGAACCAGACGACAGCATCCGCTGCGCCTGATCATCTCCAGCAGAATGAACATCAGCGGGATGGCCTGGATGCCTGGGATGGGTTGCAGCAGGTCCATCCTGATGTTCCCCAGCAGTAGCTTGTCAAATCCACCACCTGCAGATTGCAGGAGAGGCATCAATATTGCATCACGGACTTGTTAAATGCCCATGCTTTGAGGAGATTCATCTCTGCACGAGGAGGGCTACATGACCCTATGGAGGGTTGTACTTGAGGGCTACATGACAGCGCTCAACCGTGCACTGGATCCTGAGCGCCTTGCAAAGAACTTTTCGTGAGAGCAATGCTGCCAGGTCTCACAGGGGCTGCTTGCGACGTCTCTGATGAGAAGCGTGAAAGGAATTTACGGGAGGCACCAAGCATACATGGTTGGTTAAAGAAATTGACGCATCCCTGACAGGTGTCTTTCCATAGTACTAGAACCGCTTGGAGTTGGTTCTCGAAGCCAACTCCGCTTGGACTCCTCCACATGGATGTTGCTTAGCGGTAAGCCAAACTTTTATGCACGCTTAGTATGCACACGTGCAAAGCAAGGCTCACCTGCTGTTGTCAGCACCCACACCCCAGCTACAGCACCCTTCCCCTCAGCTGCCTGTGACTGCTCATTTGCCCCAACTGTGCACAGCAGCCCTTGCAGCACCAGCAGCACAAGCCTTGCAGGATTCAGCTCTCCTATGTGTGAATCCTCCAGCATGCTGTTGACCTTATCACTGTCTAGGCAGCCCATGGTCCCCCCTTTACAGACTGCCTCCAGAGCAGCTTCCTTGCAGCTCAGCAGCAGCTTCTGCTGCACTGGCACCCCTTTTCCACCCAGCCCCGGGTCCTCCAGCAGGACAACATACAGCAGCTGCAACAGTAGGCTGCCACGCTCATGCAACAGCTGCTGCTTTACTGCTGGTGTGGACTGATGGATCAATCCGGCCAGTAGCAGCAGCCCATCCCAATTGCGCCACTGAACCAGCTGTGCCGGGCTGTGATCTTCATCCCCCTGAAGCAAGCAACCATGCCTTTTCAGGGTCCCTAACTTCCAAGCAAGAGCTGCAACTGCTATATGATTGCTAAGCTGTAATGTGCCTTGGCTTTGCATACTGTCAATCAATCAATTAAAACGCAAGACCAGCAATGCCAATGGCCAAACAAACCTAGGCCACAAACACAAGGCTCCTGATCACAATCACGAAGCCACACAACCGATGGTGGATTTGCCACACACAAGCTGAGGCTAGATGCAACGGCGTGCACACCAAGGGGAAACAAACACCACCACTAAAACCCAAAACCTGCTCCACTTCCATCACACATGGGTGGCGGGGAGGCAGCAGGATCAAGCACCACCCTAGTAGGGGCTGGAGGTGGCTCCCACCACCTAGGTACTGGTGAACCACCATCCTCCCAGCCACTGAAAGGCACCACATAGCGCTCCACATGCTTATCAATAGCTTGCTTAGTGCGCCTTCTACACCTCACTAACCGTTGGCTTTCCCAAGGGTGCGTAAGATCCCACAACCTCTTCCTCCAAGCACTCTTAATCTGACATGAAGCCTCCCAGCTCCCCTCATCTTGACCAAGCACCTTCAGATCAGCACACACGCATTTCTCCCAGGTATGGCGAGGCCTACCCACTGGCCTCGTCATGTCACCATGTAATGAAGAGAACAACGCAATATGCGGCAACCTGCCCTCCTCCATGCGGCCCACATGCCCCAGCCACCTCAGCCTATTTGCTGTGATGTATGCTGACAAGGTGGCTACCCCACATGATTTCCTGATATGCTCATTGGTGTGCCGATCTGACAGCCTGACCCCCAGGATGCTCCTAAGGCAGCTAGAGTGCACCCGCTCAAGCTTTTGCGATTGCACTTTGGTCAGGGACCAACACTCACTCCCGAACAGCAGAATTGGCAACACATATGCCTTGTAACACTTCACCTTCGTAGCCAATGACAGATGCTTGGTACCCCACATCTTTTCAAACTGCTTAAACCTCCCCACAGCCTTACCCCTCCTGAGATTCAACTCCACATCCAACCTGCCATCAGTCACAAGCACACTTCCCAAGTACTTGAACTGTGACACCTCTTTTACCACACCCTCACTGATAACCACCTCTGGTCCTTGCTGCACTGGCACATCCCCCTCCTTCCAATCCTTGTCAATGGACAGGATCTCAGTCTTGCTTGCATTGATGCGCAACCCAAGACTAGCAGCAACCTTGTCCATCACCTGCAGCATGACCACCAACTCCTCCCTGCTGGGACTTAGCAACACCATATCATCTGCATACAGCAGAACAGACAACAGCTCCACACACCCACCACTACCACACCCATCACGCTCAAGTTTCCCATCTGCATGATAGGCTAGCTTCACCCCACATCCCTCCGGCATCTGAGCCATTGCCTGCCGAACCACAAAGTCCATGTAGATGTTGAACAGCAAGGGAGCAATGACACATCCCTGCCGCACCCCGCCATGCACATCAAACCACTCAGACACCACACCACCCATCCTAACAGCAGCCTGTGTGCCAGTATGCAAGTCCATCAGCAACTCTATCAGCTTTGTGTGTACCCCGTACACATGCAGGATGCGCCATAGCGTGTCTCGCGGTACAGAATCATATGCCTTACGCAAATCCACAAAAGCCATGAATAGAGGCTGATCGAATGCTACAGACTTAGAGATGACCTGGCGTATGGTGAACAGAGCATCAGTGAGGCCCCTCCCCTTCCTAAAAGCAGACTGGTTATCAAGCAGTTGTGCATCGATATGAGAACTGATCTTAGCCAAAATGACCAAGACATACACCTTCCCCGGTATACTTAGCAAGCTTATCCCCCTATAGCTATCTCTCACTTTGCGCTCTCCTTTGCCTTTATACAGTGCCACCAACAGTGCACGTTTCCACTCCACTGGCGCTTTCCCTGACTCCCACACCGCCACAATGACCCTGTGCAACCATTTCAGCATGGTCCCACTGAGCTTTAGCATAGGCGCTGCGATACCATCAACCCCAGGAGCTGCCCCATTACGACAGGCAAAGACAGCTTCTTCAACCTCCTGCACAGTAGGTGGCTGAGCTGCTGCTTCACTCTGCTGGTTTGCACCTTGCCCTGCCTCCATCTTCTGCACTAACTCCTCAATGGTCTGCTGCATTTGCTGGTCGAGCTTGGCAGGGCAGTTGAGGACATCAGCAAAGTGCTCAGCAAAGCACTTCACCACCTCCTCCCTGCTTTGGAACAGCTGCTTGCCATCAGCACCCCCTAGCACAGCTGTAGGAGCAGCAGAGCTACTGCCCTGCTGCTCCTTGAAGATCCGCTGGACATGCTTGTGGAACACGGCTAGATTACCAGCTTTTAGAGCATGTTCCGCAAACAGCGCTTGCTGCTTGAAGTACCGCTCCTGATCCTTCTTAACCGCTCGCCTAGCAGCATTATTGGCCTCCCTGTAATCTGCCCTGGTAGCATCATTAGGAGAGGACAGCACCGCTGCATGTGCTGCATGTTTCCGCTCAATCTTCTGCAAGGTCGCATCGGATATAGCGAAATCTCGGCGCCGCTGCTGAGGCTTGAGGTTTAGACCAGCCTTATGGGCTGCTTGGCTGGCTGCCGCTGTTAGCTGTGTCCATTCGTCTTGTGCGCTCTGCAACTGAGCCCCTACCAGACGGCTGAACTGGTTAGACATTGCCAGCTCAAAGCACTGCTGAGTTGCTGCAGATTCTTGCAGCCGGCTGCAGTCATAGGGCCGTGCTGGCTGTCCCTTCGCACTGTGCTGCTTGGCCACTGACAAGCGGAGGCGCATCGTAAGCACCAGCATTCTATGATCAGAGCCACCTGTATCAAAGCTGCGAAAGACCCTGCAGTCTGTCACACTTGACATGAACCGCTTGGAGACAGCTATGTAATCGATGACCCTGAGCACATCCTGCTTGTTTCTATTAACCATCTTGTGAGTAGCAGTCCGGTAATTGCTGTGCTTGAAGAAGGTGTTGGCTAAGCGAAGGTTCAAGGCACCAGCTAGCTGCAAGAGTCGCTCACCATTCCCTGAAGGCTGCTGCTTCCCAAAGCCATGAGGCCCCATAACACCCCCATACGGTTCTGGATCAGTGCCAACCTGGGCGTTGAAGTCACCCAGAAGGACTAGCATGTCCCTGGAAGGCAGCGCTGCCAAGATAGCTTCCAACTGCAGGTAGAAAGCTTCCTTGACCTCCTCAGGGGTGGACTCGGTATCAGTCGGCGAATATGCTACCACGATTGAGGCGTTTATCCCACTGCTGATTCTCACACGGACTACCAGGATTCGCTCACTGACAGCAGACCAGTCGATTAGGCAACGGGACCACTTCGAGTTAAGAAACAGGCCCACCCCATGTTGCCGTGGCTGACCCTCTGGCAGCCCGGACCATATCAACTGCCAGTCCTTCGTAACATTACGACATCCACTACCCGGTATCCTGCTTTCAGCAACACCACAGGCTCCAACGCCAAGGCGAGACAGCTGCATGACGTAAGAGGATAGCTTGCTCTGTACCGAAGCATCGTCACTGCCGAAAGTTCTGCAGTTCACGAAGCTGAGGCGTTCGGACCCCGTCTTAAGCAATCGCAAGTGCTCAACAGGCCCATGCCTCTTGCTGTGCACGTTGCGAGGTCGTTTGACCCGGTTGCATGGCTCAGTGACCAGCTGTGCGCTGCAACTGGCGCGCATGCCCCCTGGACGAGACAGGGACGCACACACGGGATCCAGCTGCCTTCACCGAGTTCTAAACTCCCTACTAGTTCACTTTACAGGCTCGGCGGTAACATGCCTAAAAAAGACATGTCACCGCCAAGCAGAGCGATGTATAATGTATAATGTATAATGTTATATTAACATTTTGTATGCTCTTTTAAAAGCCAGCACCATACTGTACTGGCACGAATTTCTGGCTGCAGACAAAAGCGATTCAATCTGCTGCTGCACATTGCATGTGAGACTCCTTATCACTGTATTAAAAACTGCATGCAAGTCTTGCAGGATGGCTAAAATAGGTCTCTCCACAACTAGCAAATGCGAAGCTTTTGCACCATAACTGATGCAGGTCTTGCAGAGTTACTCATGCTCAGCGTACTGAGATTACCTACCCTGAGCGCTACAAAATATGGTGCTAGCCATCGGGTGAAGCTAGCAACATGCACATCTGGCATGCAAAAATGCCAGTGGTGTCAAAAGGGATGGCTACCTGCAGGTTTGTACTGGGGCTCACCTGTGGACCTGCTCCCCTCTTGTAAGCGGGCCACATGAGCACTAGCAGCTCCAAAGTGCTCTTGATCAGCCCTAAGCCGCCATCACCAAAGATTGGGCCGCTGAGCTCCCCTGGTGTGAGGTTGAGCCAGGGCACCCAGACTTGCCCTTCCGCCCTGCCCTTTGACAGCCCTCTGTGCAAGTGACCCTGACTGCTACTGCCTAGTGCCTCGCTCTTCCCAGAAACATGCTCTGATTCTCCTCCTGCTCCAGCTCCTCCCGGTGCTGCTGCTGCTGCTTTGCTGCTGTCCTGCGTCTCATCCTCCCCGGGGCTAGCTGCTGTTCCCCTGGCAGAGCTGCAGATGCCTGGACACCTAACTGAAGAACCTGACACAGCTGCAGGACTTGCAGGGTGTGAAGCTGCATGCCCAGCTGCTATCCAAGGGCATCCTGCAGATTGCGCTGATGTCGAGTGGTTGGCAAGGAGCCTTGAGGAGTCCATAGCTTGCTTATGAGATACAGAGGGGAAGGAGGGGAAGGTCCCAGGGACGGCTGAACAAGAACAGGAGGAGATTGATGGGGTGGTGCTGCTGCTGCTGCTGCTGGTGATGGAGTTGAAGAGGCTGGTAGCATGGAAAGTAGTAGACTCCCAGGCAGAGGGAGGGATCACCATGGGTTCGCCACTCAGGGAGACGAATCCAGAAGCTGATGGATATGGCCTGCTGTTGCTGGCTAGGTAAGCTGGGGTGATTTCAGTACGAGCACATGTTGCTTGGGAGAGGCTGCTAACACTGCTGCTGCTACCACTGCTATGATCACCTGCCTCACGAAGCTTTTGATGCTGGGACTTTATTGCCATAATCTGCTGCTTGTGGGACTCAGATGGTGCCAGCAGACACCTCACTACCAGTCCTGAGACGACAGCGCTCAGGAGCTTTTCCCACTTTACATCCCCCTCATTCCCCTCATTTCCCTCAACCTCCCACGTACCATCCAGGTGATCTGGCGGCACTTGGCAGTGAGCACATGCCGCTGATTGCCCTTGCTGCAGCTGATGGTGACGACCAGCCAGAACCCTAATTCCTAGACTCAAGTAGTATGCAGGAGGACCTTGACACACCACCGTAGCCCACACATCCCGTGCCTCTGCCACCAGCTGCTGCTCTGGGCTCTGAGTATCCTGCTCCAGCCATCTTCTTGCGGCTTGAATGTGAAGTGGAGGGCTGGAGATGTGCGAGCCAAGCAAAGGCATGCAAGTGAAGCAAGTGATGTAGGCTGTAAGGAAGTAAACAATGCCTTCGGTATCCTCTAATACAGAGCAGGTAGGGTACAGCTGGATGACATAGGGCAGAGAAAGGGCTACCCAGGGGTAGTATTGCTGGATGTGGCTGTTGCTCCTGCCACGCAGAACCACAGAGTGACGAGATGTCTTGTCATGAACTTCCTGTGGCTGCAGGCTTGTTCCAGGGTTGTAAGGGTTTTGCTCATGGCTTTCCAGGACTTGGGCAGATCTGTATTCAGTGTCAACAAGCATTCAGTGTGGGAGTTTTCTTGATCTGAATTGCCAGGTGTTGCAAGTAAAGGGTGCAGGTATTGAAGCACAGAGCAACGGAAAGTACATGGCTGAGTGGCATTGCAGCCTTGGTTGCTTCTCACCTGAAACATCATCTGGCGTATACAACTGCGAAAGCAGCTGGTCCCCAGTCAGAGCATAGGTGTAGCCACATAGTAGATAAGCCAAGCAGGTTATCGCTGACACGGAGATGAGCTGCACAGCCGGTTTTTTGCGGCTATCTTCCGCTGCTTTGGAGTTTAGGTCGATGGACCAGATGATGACTTTATAGAGCAGAGCGCCTACTTGTTGGAGTAGACAAGTGAGATTTGATTGGACAGGGTATCGGGGTCCAACCGCTGTAAGTACATCAACCCCTTCTAGGAGCAGCCCTGCGGCTTTCAAGGATGCATCCGCCTCCAAGCAGGCACGCTGAAGACGCTCAGCGTTGCAAGTATTGTCATACTCGATGCACGACTTCAAAGCTTCCTTAACTAGGCGCAAACTCCGGCATGCCGAAGGCCATAATGACCGGGGACGATGTCAGCTGCACATGACCGTATATTCCATGGATCCAAGCAAATGGCCTACATCTGTAATGCAGTAGTCCTGTGGACCATGCACTAGGTCCCCAGGTCGGTCATTGATCATTGACGTTTGCACTTTCCGAACCACGGTTCCGAACTTCTTTCAAACTTGCCGGTGATTCATGCAGTACAAAGGGCATTCGATTCCTTTCCTATTTGCATAAGATTATTGTTTGGAGACTGCTACATATAAGGAGCGCAAAAGGAGGTTTCTTGCTTGGTATCAGGGCATGGCACGATCAAACATCGGTTTGAGGGGCCCCGGGATCGGCTTCCGGACCGCAATTCTGGAAGCGGTACCAGCTTGTACCCGCCTTTCAATTTGCCGTATTTTCATTTCAGGGCCATAGCCCCCTCAGGGACGAAATCCAGGCAGCAACTGAGCAGCTAAGGCCCAGGTTGGAGTCATGCTCATGTGCCGCGGCACGGCCCGAGTTGCTGTGCAGTGGTCTCTCTCAACAATGTAGCCAGCGAGACTCCAATCTGAGCCTGTCTAATCGGCCAGATGCTGTGCCCAACAAGTACACCTGTGCCTCGCAATGCTGGACAAGAAGCAGCTGGAGCAGCTTATGCACCAGCAGCATTTGCAACTGAGGAAAGATGCACAGGACTCTAGAACAAGATCAGCCGCCAAGCAGGGCACCATGCATAATATCTCACTTCAACTGCCATTCCTGCCTGTTGATCGAATCATCAAACATTCCAGTGCCACTTGCACTCCAGCTTCTACTCTAGTATATGAGCAGCCAGCAAGGCTCGGTTGTCAACGACATGAGCATCTTGCAACAACACCTTTTGGTTCTCTTTCCTGAGAAGCCCTGATAGACGCAGCCGCATACAACAGCCCACATGCATTGGCCCCGTGGTCTACTCTTGAAGTTATTGACACCCACATCCCGATCTGTGCGCAGGCCAGGCCTGCTTCTGGCAGCGCTTGCTACAGTAGCATGCTGCCTTGCAACCACCACACACACCTGTATGCCTGCCACCTTCCCGCACAGGCAGCTGCAGCTCAGTAAAACCCTGTAATTTGCTGCATGCTGTATTATTGCAGCAGAAAGCCACCTCATGGCATGCTAACACCCTGGCAATTGCACGTTGCCTGTAAGCAACACTCCCTGTGAACAACTTCTCTGATAGTGTGGAGTAAGATTTGCTGAACAGCCGTGGGCCTGAGGCGCAGACAGCCCTCAAAGCGCTCGCCACCCCAATCAGAGCTCCTGTAATGCTGCAAGCAGCAGATGGTGCACTTACAGCTGAGAAGCAGGCCAGGCTAGCATGACTTATCACATTGGAGTCAAAGTGCAGAGGGGCTGCAGACTCCATGTGATCTGTCAGAGCGTAGAGGCCAACAATACCAAACCTCCGCAGAACTCCCAGCACAGCCATAGCAGGGCCATGAAAGCCCTCCTCTGCTTTGCCACCTGACCCCCCTGCCTGCTGCTTGTGTCCAAAAGCCCCTGCTGCTGCTGCTTTTAAAGCTGCTGGGTCTGAACTTGCTTCTGCATAATTTGATGTCCTCGTTGCAAGCTCCTCCAAAACCACCCTCCCAGCACCTGCACTCCCTTCTGCTCTCATCACATCATCCCCTGCCACCCCCATTGCTGCTGCCGCTTCTTTTGTCCTGCCCTCTTGCTCTGCCTCTGACTTAGGCTCCTTCATGAAAGCTGCTAGCACCTCAGACACTGCCAAACCCCTAGGAGCAGCAGCAGGAAGTGCAGCAACCATTTGCTCCCAATACCCAGACGCCGCCACCCTACTTGTCATCAGCTGCTCTATTGCTGTTAGCGGGAGATAGGCTTGATGAGCAGCGTACATTGCAGCCCATACAAGCGCCTCAAGGTGCTGCAAAGCTGATGGCTCGCTCGGCTGCCAACCATCACCGGAGCTGCTGCTGCTCTTCCGCCCAGCCTGGGTAGCAGCCTGGGCCCCTGATAGCTGCATGCGCTGCTGTAAACAACCGTTGGCAAGCTTAAGGCCTTGCGCGGTCACTTGAAGCTGCTTGCTCACAACCAGCCTGAAGGTTTCCTCGCCCCAGTTGGGCAGCCATACTGACTTGCTGCTTGTGATCAAGGCTCCTAAGAGGGGAAGGAGAGAGGCCCAAGGAATAGCTGCTCCTTCTGGTGATGCTACTCCTGGGCTTGCATGTGGGGTCACTGGCCCTCCGTGTATTAATCCTGCTCCTGCCAATCTGGCACCTGCTGCTGCTCTTGCTGTTGCTCCTGCTCCTGGTGCTGCTCTTGCTTCTGCTGGTGCTCGTGCTGCTGCTCTTCCTCCTCCTGCTGCTGCTGCCAACCCAGTGCATGGGCCAGGTTGGGTCAGGAGGGACATGAGGTGCAGGCCTTGCATCTGAGCAACATCATCATGATGGCTGCGCATGATCATCTCCAGGAGGACAAACATCAGTGGAGTGGCCTGGATGCCAGGGACAAGCACCAACATATGGACATCAACGGCACTCAGCATCAGCTTCTGTAAGCCACCCCCTGCACAGGAAGAACAGATAATCACCTTCAATCAATCAAAACGCAAGACCAGCAATGCCAATGGCCAAACAAACCTAGGCCACAAACACAAGGCTCCTGATCACAATCACGAAGCCACACAACCGATGGTGGATTTGCCACACACAAGCTGAGGCTAGATGCAACGGCGTGCACACCAAGGGGAAACAAACACCACCACTAAAACCCAAAACCTGCTCCACTTCCATCACACATGGGTGGCGGGGAGGCAGCAGGATCAAGCACCACCCTAGTAGGGGCTGGAGGTGGCTCCCACCACCTAGGTACTGGTGAACCACCATCCTCCCAGCCACTGAAAGGCAGCACATAGCGCTCCACATGCTTATCAATAGCTTGCTTAGTGCGCCTTCTACACCTCACTAACCGTTGGCTTTCCCAAGGGTGCGTAAGATCCCACAACCTCTTCCTCCAAGCACTCTTAATCTGACATGAAGCCTCCCAGCTCCCCTCATCTTGACCAAGCACCTTCAGATCAGCACACACGCATTTCTCCCAGGTATGGCGAGGCCTACCCACTGGCCTCGTCATGTCACCATGTAATGAAGAGAACAACGCAATATGCGGCAACCTGCCCTCCTCCATGCGGCCCACATGCCCCAGCCACCTCAGCCTATTTGCTGTGATGTATGCTGACAAGGTGGCTACCCCACATGATTTCCTGATATGCTCATTGGTGTGCCGATCTGACAGCCTGACCCCCAGGATGCTCCTAAGGCAGCTAGAGTGCACCCGCTCAAGCTTTTGCGATTGCACTTTGGTCAGGGACCAACACTCACTCCCGAACAGCAGAATTGGCAACACATATGCCTTGTAACACTTCACCTTCGTAGCCAATGACAGATGCTTGGTACCCCACATCTTTTCAAACTGCTTAAACCTCCCCACAGCCTTACCCCTCCTGATATTCAACTCCACACCCAACCTGCCATCAGTCACAAGCACACTTCCCAAGTACTTGAACTGTGACACCTCTTTTACCACACCCTCACTGATAACCACCTCTGGTCCTTGCTGCACTGGCACATCCCCCTCCTTCCAATCCTTGTCAATGGACAGGATCTCAGTCTTGCTTGCATTGATAATCACCTTACAGCGCTGAAATGCAACTTACATAATTGGAGTGAAGATCCAAGGGTCAGAAGTCATACAGTAGAAAGGAGGAGCTTTCCCAAGCTGTAGCACATCCCGCACATGGTCCAGGCTCCTTCACATGGCATGGCATAGGCGTGCTTGGAGGCCAAACACCTTGTAGAAGTATTTGTTCCTTCGGGCATGTTCCCTCTATATCCACTCAAATGCCCGTGTAAGGTTACCGCTTACTGCACATAGACAAAGTACTGCTGGTATATCACTTTAAAAGGAAGATATGCGATAAGCTATGCTAGAAGCAGCCATTTGCAGGCACAGTCATGGCATTACCTGCTCTGACCAGCAGCCACCTGCCCCGCATTGCACCCTCTGAGGCAGTTTCCTGATTCGCATCTGGATGCAATGTACACAGCAGTGCCTGCAGGGTCAGCAGGACCAGCTGGGCAGGAGCAAGTTCCTGCACAGATGACTCTGCTATGCTGCTGATGACTTTCTCTCTTTCTCTCTTTCTCATCCCTCCACCCCCTCCCTGCCGCACAGTTCCTGAAGGCCTGCAGAGTGCTCAGACACTAACATCTTCTCCTCCGCTCGCACCCCCTTCCCTCCCAGCTGCTCATCCTCCAGAAGCACAGTGTGCAGCAGCTGCAGCAGCAGGCTGCCACGCTCCTGCACAAGCTGCTCCTTCACTGCAGGCGCCGCCAGATGAAGGAGCCCTGTCAGCAGCAGCAGACCATCCCAGTGTGCCAGCTGAACTGACTCGTCTTCCTGGCATAGACATATAGAAACAAAATCACAATGAGTACGTTGCAGCATTCAGCTTTTCCATAAAGGGTTGGCAATTACGTAGTGCTCCATTCCTCATGAGTGGAGTGCTCAGTATCACTACCAGGGTCTGCATCAATTGATGTCAATGTCTGTCAATCAATAATAATGCGTGCATCAGGTGCTCAAACTTATTGGAGACATTCATATTCACGCCATCAATCAGTGCTGGCTGAGTGGCGCTGCATGAAGGTACAAGGTCCTTGCAAAACCTGGTCGAATTAAGGCTCTCCTGCAGCCAGCAGCATGCGTGTGCTGGTGTCCGGGCAAAACCAACCTGGTGTTGGAGACCTTATTCCTGACACCCTCCAGGACACCACTCCCTAGTCAATGGGGATCATGACCGTTCCTGGGCTTGCAACACATATGCACTTTGTTGCTATGTCGGAAAAAATCGTGCCCCTACCGCATCCTGTTACTGACATAAAAGGCAAAAGCACACCAATCAATTGCCACTGCCAAAGGGCACCTAACCACTCTCAATTTCCCTCACCTGTTGGTTTGGCCATAACAGCAGCAGTAGCTCCAAGAGTACCTTCAGCAGATCCAGACCCCCATCTTCAGGATAGCGATCACTAAAAGGGACTCGGCAGAATCTGCCTGAATCTAGAGAGAGCCACGGTACTGTTGCTGGGCCATTCACTACACCTTGACCCTTTGCACTGCTGCTTGTGCTGCTGCTGCTGCTGCTGTTACATTCAGTACTGCCCGGGCCAGAGTCTTTGCCGCTGCTGCTACCCCCTATGATAGTGAAAAAGGATAGAGCTGCAGAGGCCTCTGCTGGTGTCTTGCGCTCTAGCTTGCAAATCTCTCTGGTCATCTGCATAATCTGGTTCCACTCAGCTGAAGGCAACAACAGGAAATGGATGATGAAGCCCGACATCAGCTGCTGCAGCATCTCCTTCCAGAAGGATGGATCCTTGCTGGTGTATACCGGGGGAGCAGGCATCCGCTGGTGGTCTGCTGGGACTTCTGCACCACCAAGGACGGCTGCTCTGCCTTGCTGCTGCTGGTGGTAATGGGCCACTACTGCTACGAGGCCTTGCTCCAAGTACTGTGCACAAGCAGGACTTTCCAGGAAGCCCCACACATGTGCCAGACGTCCTGGAACAAGCGCCTGCCCAATCTCGTACTGCTGCAGCCAAGCAGCAGCAGCTTTTAGCATGTTCGGAAGCCTGGAGATGTAGCAGCCGCCCCTGCCACAGCACCAGAAGCAATTGGAGGAAGCCGTGAAGATGCTGGGCAGGAGGTCAGCTGGGAATCCGCCCTGGGGGGGATATAGCGTCAATAGCTGGTGGATGTGAGGCAGGGCGAGGCTGATCCATGCTCGGTAGAGGCTGGAGGGGTCCAAAGTTGTCATGTACTTCATCCAAAACACCACCAGGTCAGATCCCAAGGCTTGGGCAAAGCTGCAGGTCTCCCCATGGCGCAGAGGGGCCAGCTTGGCCAAGCTTGAGGACATGGCTTGCCAGAAGGTTGGAAGATCTGCAAATGAGTTTCTTGGATTGTAACATGCCCGTACTACAGGAATACACAAGAGCAATAGCCTGGATCCATATGTCAAGGGCCCATGAACTGGGCGAGCAGCATGACACAGGGCATCAAGCATCAGGATGAACGTATAGTCTGCCACACACCTGTGATCCACCATTACCTGATGGGGAAGGTGAAAGCTGCCTGCACAGTGTCTCCGACATGGCAGGAGACAAGGGTGTGTGTACGAAAGGCTTCAAATGCTTCAAAGCTTTGAGAGAGAGATCATCCAAAGCATTGGCCTTCTTGCTCTTCTCTTGAAGTCCATTACACCGGGCGGTAACGGCCCACTGTAGGGCTCGTACAAGCAGATTACCTATGCCTTATTGCACATTGAGGTCTCTAAGAGCCTCCAGACGCGTTTCTAGATCAGAAGAATTGAGGTGCGTGATGAGGTTGCAAGCGTCAAGAGCTGTCGCAGCCTTGGAACAGGCTACAACAAGCCACTTAGCGTCTGCTTGGTTACCATTGGGATCCAGGCACGCTTGAAGGCTCTTTTTGACCTTTAACAGCTTTAACAGCTTTCCTGAATCCATCACTTCCAACTGCCACAGAGATGGAGCCCACAGCAACGCACATGCCACGTACAGGACATAGTGGGAGCTTTGAGGACAGCCTACACTAGCGACGAATGGCGTCCATAAGCGAAAGCTACGGTCGTTACAAATGAACAAGCTGGGGCAGTCACTGGCTGTACTGTACCGTGCCAGTCAGTTTGAAACGAGCACCGGCTGTCACCACGGCTGTCACTCCGCTGTGACTTCTTGACTGCCCCATCATTGACCTGCCTGAGGTGCCTTCTCGCTGCACATAAGTACGCCTCATGGTACCATCGTTCCACATGTCAGAAGAAGGTAAACCTCACTCGAATAAGGGTATCAGGTAGGCTTCAGTCATGGACCTTATCAGCACAGCAGGCAATTCTCATGCATTCCAGTCCATCCACCACATTCCCTAAAATCCTGTAGCATCACAGTGCTCCATGCAGAGGACAGATTTGAGCACAGTGGGCAAGATATATCATCCAACTGCTGCCACTGTCTATAGTGGCAAGCACTCCCATGCTGGCTCCTGATGGCGCAGAGTGTAGTGGCAACTTTAAACACCCCCTATTTTACCCTCCACTTGGCAGACTACCAACACAACGACCTGCTGCATGCTTTGCAGCCGCATTGTCCCGCCCAGCAAATATTGTGAAACTTCACCCGACCGTTAGACACAAGCAGCTCAAACAATAACGGTAACAGCAAATGAGCGCCAAAGCATGCTTCGATACCAGTGAAGATTCACGCACCCCAGGACCATGGATTTAAGCACTGCTTCAAATGCACGTCATAACATACACATCTGCTGCCTTGTTACATTGGCAAACCTGCTATTCTTCACCCATCAAGCTTGCACCCCACAGAAGTCAACTTGTGCAGAGACCAAGCTTGCCACTGGCAGAACTTGCTACAGTAGCCTGCTGCCTTGCAACCACCACACAGGATCTAACGAACATGAGCACCCAGTAAGACCTGGCAGTCGACAACAATTCGACAACAATACGCTCACTCCTAGCAGCCGCCCTACTGCCGCGGCTGGTTTCACATACAACAGCCCACATGCATCGGCTCTGCTCGGCATGCTCTACTCTTGAAGCCCTTGACACCCACACCCCGACCTGTGCAATGGCCAAGCCTGCTTCTTGCAGCGCCTGCTACAGTAGCATGCTGCCTTGCATCCACCACACACACCTCTACTCCTGCTACCCTCCTGCACAGGCAGGTGCAGCTCAGTGAAGCCCTGTAAGTTGCTGCATGCTGTGTTATTGCAGCAGAAAGCCACCCCATGGCATGCTAACACCCTGGCAATTGCACAATGTTGCCTGTAAGCAACACTCCCTGTGAACAACTGCTCTAATAACGTACAGTAGGAGTCGCTGAACAGCTGCGGGCCTGAGGCGCAGACAGTTCCAGAGCTCGCCACCCCCATCAGAGCTCCTGTAATGCTGCAAGCAGCAAATGGTGCAAATACAGCTGAAAAGCTGGCCAGGCTATAATGACCTGCCACACTGAAGTCAGAGCCCAGAGGGACTCCATACTCCATGTGATCTGTCAGAGTGTAGAGGCCAAGAATACCAAACCGCCTCAGAACCTGCAGCACAGCCAGAGCAGGGTCGTGGACTCCGGCAGAAGGCTTCCTCTGCTTTGCCACCTGAGCCCCCTGCCTGCTGCTTGTATCCAAAAGCCCCTGCTTCCGCTGCTGCTGTTTTCACTTTAGTTAAAACTGCTGGTCTGAACTTGCTTCTGCAAAATCTGATGTGCTCGTCGCTTGCTCCTCGAAAAACCTCCTCCCAGCACCTGCACTCCCGTCTGCTCCCATCAAATCATCGCCTGCCACCCCCACTGCTGCTGGCGATTCTTTTGTCCTGACCCCTTGCCCTGCCTCTGACTCAGGCTCCTTCATGAAAGCTGCTAGCACCGCAGACACTGCCAACCCCCTAGGAGCAAGAGCAGGAGCAGCAGCGATCACTTGCTCCCAATACCCAGATGCCGCCACCCTACTTGTCATGAGCTGCTATATTCCTGTTAGCGGTAGATAGATCCAGATCATTTGGGCCTACCATTGTTCACCAAGCCCACGTCCTGGGTCAAAACTACACCTACTACTACTTGGCATGGGGAGCTTTGAAACCCCCGTACGGCCTTGGCGGGGAGCAGCATGGAGCCAGCCCGAGAACCAAGCCGTACATGCCGCTCATATAAATATGGGCCGGGCGACAGGCCAAGCAAGCACACCTGCGCAGGCGAACCAGAGTTGATACCTGAGTACACATTCCAGACATTATGGCGCGCGCTGTACAGCGGCTGCTTGTCGCTGCCGTGGTGGTTGGGCTGAGCCAGGGACCTGCGCTAGTGGACGCCCACGGCTCCCTCATCCAGCCGCGTCCCCGCAACACCTACTTTTTCAACGATCCGACTGCACGCGTCTATGACACTAACGCCGGCAATGGCCTGGGCCCCCAGCCATTCCGCCCTGTGGGCCAGCCTGGTGAGCCATGCCCCCTTCCCGCACGCTGTAACGGTGCTGAACCCTGTCGTGGTAGTAGTACAGGGGCGCTGTACTAGCGTCAAGCGCGTTTTGACGCCTCGTTCTTGCGACCGTTACATCTTGGTTCGGAGCCAAGTTCGCAACGCAGTAGTGAAGTGGTCTACTGGTTGCGTGTGTCTTGGGCACGCTTCCGCAGGTCGCAAGTTCGAGCCCCGTGAGTGTCCAGAACTCCTGGCCGTGTGTGCGGCAGGGGGGGCCGTGAGTGGGTGGTTGCTGGTTCGAGTCCCAGTGAGGGCGCAAGTCGGGGCGACTTGGCCTTAGGGGGGGACGAGTGTAACGGTGCTGAACCCTGTCGTGGTAGTAGTACAGGGGCGCTGTACTAGCGTCAAGCGCGTTTTGACGCCTCGTTCTTGCGACCGTTACACACGCACTGTTGCCTCACTTCCTCGCATAGCGGCCTCCTGCAGCATGGCACGCATGGCCAGTACATGCAGCAGTTGCCTTGCCACACCTTGCTGTGTGGTCAGTACAAGTCTTCCTCCCCTGGCTCCCCATTGTGTGGAGCACCAGTGAACAAAGCAACATTAGAACATAGAATGGCACCCTTCAGTCTGCATGCCCTGGGGCCTGACAGGCCGTGGCACTTTAACTTTTGCCATACCACTCGGTTTGCTTTATCTCTAGTGATACAGGGACCCCGGTGCCATCCAGGCTCTTGCATGGATGCTGCCCCTGGCGGCATCCTGCTCTCCTACCCCTTTTGACAGTGGGCGCCCTTTGTCTCCCCTCGCCTCCCTCTACTTGTGTACAGGTGTGTGCGGTGACCCCTTCCAAGGTCTGAGCACCAACATGGCTGGCACAACCGACCCCATCTCTGCTACCTACACCTCTGGGCAAACCGTTGAGTTCAGGGTGAACCTGCGTGTGAACCATGGTGGTGTGTACCGCTTCCACCTGTGTAACCGTCGCACCAACTTGGACCAAGCTTGCTTCAATGCACTCCCACTGGTCAGGTGAGCAGTTGTATGCATGGATGGCTTGATAGTGTTTACACCATCAAAGGAGGAAGAGAGTAAGAACAGAGAGATCTTAGTTGCGGGGATCTGCTTCAAGCTCCCAGATGGGTGAAGGGAAGGGGCCTTGGATGTTATTAGGAGTGCCGATGGCCCCCTACCATGATTCACCAGGAGGGCTTTCTTTGCTGAGTTGAGATGCAGGATTATTAGGAGATACCTGAAGGGTGTGCGGGCACCATGACACTGTTTCTAGTACACATGTTGTTCTTGTGTACACACTGACCATGGGCCTGGCAGGCAGTGCCGTTGGCTGGCTGCTGGCTCTTGTGAAGCATGATACCATGGTCGCCTTGTTATCATCCCCCGTCAACGAACTCCTATTCCTCTCTTCCCCCCCTCCCCCCACCCCCTTCGCTGCAGGGCTGACAACGGCCAGAGGGAGTATTACATCTTGACAGGCAGGTTTGATGCCAATGTCCCAGTCAATGAGGTTGCTGTCCTGCAGTACCGCCTCCCTACTGGCTTTGCCTGCCCCAACGGCTGCACCATCCAATGGTGAGTGACCGATGTTGGGAGCTGAGACAAATTGGAAAACTCTGTTCAGGGGCACAGCCAGGCCTGCCACCTAATGTACATCGCATGTTGTTTTTGCTCTCAGTGCACACATGTCAGACGTTAGTCATCCTTGCAGCCTTTCACAGAGCACCCCCAAACTGCAGAGTAGCCTTCAGCAAACCGAGCTGATGTTTGCCAGCCCTCACAGATGCAGAATGGTCATGCTTTTAAAAGGGACTGATAAACTCTAGCTGCATTGCTCTAGCTCTAGCTTCCTTGCCTTGCCTGCATTGTACCAAACTCAAATGTTGCCCACCTCAACTGCTGCCGCTGCTGCTGCTGCTGCCACTAGGGAGTACATGACCTACAACAGCTGCATTGAAAACTGCAACCGTCAGTTCTGCGGTTTCTATGCAGACAAGTTCAACAGGATCTCGGGGGTCAACTCTGGACCTCTGGCCACTTGCTACACCCCTGGCGCGCCGGCCCCTGAGATCTTTTACAACTGTGCTGGTGCGTGGACAAACTGGCTATATGTCTTTCATGTATCATGAGATTCAACTGCGCTCTAGTGACAGGGTATGTGCAGACCTGAATGACCCCACAAAACGCGACTGATGACTGCTGCACTCTTTGACCTGTACACTGATAACATCTGCTTGAGCTTTCTTAGCGTAAGTTGGCCCTGATGTTTGCCTAGGGGCCTTGAATTCTTGCACTACAAAGTAGGTTCAAATGGACATACCTTTGAAACACGACTAAGACCAGACACCCACAACCAGTTTTGGCCTTCACGGCTTTATCAGGTGATGGTGCACTTGTAACATATGGTTCAGCTCCCACGTCAGCAACCACCGTGCCCTGGCAGCATGTGCCTGTGATGAGACAGCGGCCGCACTTGTGTCGCACTTGTGTCGTACATAGTGTGGCCCTGTGCTCCAAGCACCTCCGGTGTTGTAAATTGTCATTGAGACCTCCCTCTCTGAGTGTAGGCCACACTGCATGCCCTTCTAGCCGTCGCTGATCCCCCTCCTTGCCTTCTCCTATTGCCCCTGCTCCCACCTGCCTGCAGACGTTGTTATTCAGAGCACCACCACCCCCAGGCCTCTTCCTCCTTCCCCCCTGCCCGGCATCAGGCCCCCCCCTCCTTCCCCCCTGCCCATCAACAGGCCCCCTCCTCCTTCACCTGTCCCTGGCAACGACCCTTGCCCTGGCATCGCCCCTGGGCCGTCCCGTGCAAGCTGCTTCTGCAGAAGCCCCAGGGCCATCGGTCGCTACCAGGATGTCTTCTACGGCTGCCAGGGTGGCTTCTGGTGCTACGCTGGGGGCTCCGCCTATATCCAGTGCCAGAGCGGGCTGCGCTATAACACCCTGGCTGGCGGGGTGTGCGATTTCGCTCAAAATGTGGCCTGCCCCAACAATGTGGTCGCCCCTGCTTCTGTTGGGGTTACGGTGGCTGTCAGGCCAGCACCTGTTGTGAGCACCGCCATGTCTGGGGCTGATGACGTTGCAGCAGCTGCTGCTGGTGTGCCTGCTGATGAAATTGCACCAGCTGCTGCTCGTGTGCCTGCTGATGAGGTTGCAGCAGCTGCTGCTAGTATGCCTGCTGATGAGGTTGCAGCAGCTGCTGCTGGTGTGCTTGCTGATGTGGCTCCTGCTGCTGCCGTCCCTATGGACGTGGATCCTGCTGCTATGGCTCCTGCCCAGGTGCCTCTGCCAGAGCCTGTTATTGCTGCTGTTGATGATGTGGCTGGGCGTTAAAGCAGCAAGTCATGCTTGCTTTGTAGAAAACTGGAGGGGGCCCAGCAGTGGTAAATAGTGGCAGCTGCGAGGAGTGTGCGTAATGTTGTCGACTGCCAGGTCCTAGTGGGTGCTATGGTGTGATGAGATGATGAAGTGCCTCAGTGATGCTGTCCCAGACAATGCGGAGAGGGTGAGATCACTTACGTTAAGTAACTTAATGTATGAGATTGTCTGTGTGGACATCGAGTCTGTTTTGGCTATCTAGGTTAGGAAGTGGATGGAGTGCTGGCAGGACCTTCCTGAAGATCCAAGAGAGGCGTCATCTGATAAACTGGGTTGTGCTACTTATGATGCATGGATGTCTCAATGTATTTCACAGCTTGCAACATATGTTGATAATGATCATTGCATTAACCCAGAGCATTTGGCTTATCTCTTGAGGCTCAGATTAGTGTCTCATTGGTTGAGTGTTGTGACTGGCCGATGGACTGATGGTGGCACTGCAGCCTGGACACACAGATATTGCAGAAAATGTATGGCGCATACAGTTGAAGATGAAAGGCAATTTATGATGGATCCCCAGCATATTAGGAAATTCGAGCTAACTTTCAGGAGCTGTCTGACGATTCTGAAGGTCTTATGATGAGAAAGCTTATGCGTCATCCAAAGCAGCATATTTTGGCAAAGATGGTAAACAAGATGCGTGTCTTTAGATATGAAGATACTGAGTGGTTGCCGCTTGACTTACAACTTAATAGACTTGCTGAGGGCAAGTGATGATGAAAGTTGTGGTGAAGTGATGTTTTTAGCAGTGATAATGATGAGTTTTGGGTTGATTGAAGTGGATCTTAGTGGGTTTGGTTTTGCAAAAACCCCTTGAGCCTCATGTTGGCTCCGATTTTTTTCCCTCTTGTAACTTTCACTATTGTGCCGACCTTCCATAGCCTTCTTGAATTCATAACCGGCCACCTCCGGTCAGAGATGGTGCTCAAAGCGAGGCACAGGCCAGCTATAAGACATAGCGCGCACTTTGATGACAGCCTGCATAGATTCGGAAGCAAATTTGCTCATTATGCGAAAGTGGAGATTGTTTACAAAAACAGGCTGGGCAGCCGGTCATGTGGCGGGTGCTGCACGGCCCGAAAGCTGCGCAGTGATCTATCACGGCTCAAAACAGTGTTGCACGGCCCAGAGGGCTGTGCAGTGGTCTCTCTCAACATATAAAACAGGGCTGCGCCGTCAATGGCTGTACTCGCCGGGGCACTCAGTGACGCCTTCACGCTCAGAACGCTCGGACTCGGCTCCTTTGCTGACTGGCGGCGGCTGGGACTGCCCACTCCGGCCATGCGTCATTCAGACTAGAACTAGGTTAGAGAGTGCCGATTAGGAATGAATCAGCAGCGCTCAACCTTTTCTTTGAGTTCCAACCTCATCTCGGCTTCGTTCACCATTTAACATGGACTTATATCAAACACTCCCGTTGAGCACGGGCAATCCCGTCCTGAGGACCTCCCTCGCTGCTTATTAAATCAAGGGGCCGATAACAAACAAACAAACAAACAAAAATTTAAGGTGCGGCAACCGCAAAAGGGCTGCTAGGTCGAAAGGACCAAACACACAAAGCAGTCCTACTCTGCCTGAAGTGGGATGGTACATCGTCCACATGCCAGATAGGAGAACACAAAGCTCACTACCAAAAAATCACGTGGGCTTAGGTCCTGGACTTCAACACACCAGGCAACAACCCTTTGTACAGTCCATGCACCACATTTCCCTAGATCCTATTGTATCCCAGTGCCCCAGAGGACAACATTGAGCATGTGTCCCATCCTGCCGCTGCCAATGTCCGCTGCACTGGCAACCACTCCCATGCTGGCTCCTCATAAATAGACGGGGATGTCGTAGAATAAACAGAACATACCTTTACCACTTGGTGAAAGAGTATTAACACCAGCGCCCTGCTCCATGCTTTGCAACCATAGGGGCTTCCCCACCAAACAAACAAACTGAAACTCCAGTCGGCAACCGACCCTTAGTTAGACAAAAGCAGCAGGTCAACAGCAACAGAGCACAAAGGCATGCTACAAATCCATCACATTCACTTCCGGACCATGAACCTAACCAGCTGCCAAGTGTCTTGAATGACTGCCATCCAAATAGCCCTCTGCTGCCACATACTAAACTAGCTATGCTCCACTCTCAGGCCGCTTGCACCCCACACCGCATGTTAACTTGTGCACAGGCCAGGCCAGCTTCTGGCACTGCTTGCTACAGTAGCATGCTGCCATGCAACCAGCACACACCCCTTTACGCCTGCTACCATCCTGCACAGGCAGCTGCAGCTCAGTGAAGCCCTGTAACTTGCTGCATGCTGTATTATTGCAGCAGAAGGCCACCCCATGGCACGCTAACACCCTGGCGATTGCACATTGCCTGTAAGCAGCACTCCCTGTGAACAACTGCTCTGATAAGGTAGAGTAGGAGTTGCTGAACAGCTGCGGGCCTGAGGTGCAGACAGCCCTCAAAGCGCTCGCCACCCCTATCAGAGCTCCTGTAATGCTGCTAGCAGCAGATGGTGCACTTACAGCTGAGAAGGAGGCCAGGCTAGATTGACCCGTCACATTGGAGTCAGAGCCCAGAGGGGCTGCATACTCCATGTGATCAGTCAGAGTGTAGAGGCCAACAATACCAAACTCCCGCATAACCCCCAGCACAGCCAGAGCAGAATCATGGAAGGCCTCGTCTGCTTCACCACCTGAACCCCCTGCCTGCTGCTTGCAACCAAAAGCATCTGCTGCTGCTGCTGCTGGATGCTTTGGATTTGTTGTGTCCCTCACCTCAATCAAATCATCATCAGTAGTAACGCCTCCAGAAGCAGAAGGGCTGCTGCCGCAACAGCCTGGCACAGTCGCTGCTGCTGCTGCTCTAGAAGCTGCTGTGCCTGAACTTGCTCCTGATGCATCTGACAAGCTCGGTGCTTGCTCCTTTGACTCCTTCCCAGCACCTGTGCCCCCTTCTGCCCCTAGCACACCATTCCCTGCCGCCCCTTCCGCTCCTGCTGCTTTTGCTGCTGTTCCCACACCCTTTTGCTCTGCCTCTGACTCAGGCTCCTTCATGAACACTGCTAGCACCTCAGACACTGCCAAACCCCTAGGAGCAGCAGAAGAAGCAGCAGCAACCACTTGCTCCCAATACCCAGATGCCACCACCCTACTTGTCATTAGCTGCTCTACTGCAGTGAGCGGGAGGTAAGCCCGACGAGCAGCGTACATTGCTGCCCATACAAGCGCCCCAACGTGCTGTAGAGCTGGCGGCTCCAGTGGCAGCAGACCCTGGCAGGAGGTGCTGCTCCTCTTCCCACAAGTTGGACCTCCTACTAGCTGCTTGTGCTGCTGTATACAGCCATCGGCAAGCTTCAGGACTTGTGAGGACAATTGAAGCTGCTTCGTCACAACGACATTGAAGATACCCTTGCCCCAGTTGGGCAGCCATACTGACTTGCTGCTTGTGATCATGGCTCCTAAGAGGGGAAGAAGAGAGGCCCAAGGCATAGCTGCTCCTGCTGGTAGTGCTTTCCCTGGTGTTGCTGCTGTTGGTCGTGTGATTGCTGGGCCCTCAGGAATCCTCCCTCCTCCTGCTGCGGCGGCAGTGTCACTTGACGCTGCTTTTAATGCTGCCTCTGCCACTGCTATTCGTTCATCTATTGCCACTGCTGCTGCTGTTGTTGCAGCTGCTACTGCTCTTGCTGCTTTTGCTGCTGTTGCTGCTGCTCTTGCTGCTACTGCTCTTACTGCTATTGCTGGCAACCCACTGCATGTGCCTGGTTCGTTTAGGAGAGACATGAGGTGCAGGCATGTCTTGCTGCTGGTGACGAAGGCTTCCAGGAGAGGCGCATGTGATGAGCCAGGCTCAGCTGCTTCTACCAGTTTAACAGCTGCTCGTGCCAAAGCTGCAACTGTGTTTGCTCCTGGTGCTGCTGCACATACTTCTGGTGCTGCTGCTCCTTTTGCTCCTGCTGCCACCAGAGCAGTACATCTGCTTGGATCGGTCAGGAGGGCCATGAGGTGCAGGCCTTGCAGCTGTATCACAGCATCCTGATGGCTGCGCATGATCATCTCCAGGAGGACAAACATCAGTGGAGTGGCCTGGATGCCAGGGACAAGAACCAACATATCAACCCCCATGGCACCTAGCATCAGCTTGTGGAAACCACCTCCTGCAAAGGAAAAACATATCATTGTCTTGTGGCAAAACAGAAAACATGCAAATGGAAATAGATATGAGGGTCAGCAGTCATAAAGTATGCAGAAGGAGCTCTGCCTAGCTGTAGCACATTCCACCAATTTCTTTGCCCTTCTTCATATTGCATGGAACAGGTGTGCATGAAGGCACATATCTCCGTTTACAATCATTGAACATGTTCCCTCTACACCACCTCGACACTGAGACCACAGATTGGCAATCTCCCTGTGAGGCCAACACCAAACTCGCATAAAGATGTGCTGCTGGAATGTCATTGTTGCAAAAAATATTCCCAAAGACATGTTCATAGCAAGCCCACGGCATTACCTGCTCTGACCAGCAGCCACTTGCCCGGTTTCAGGCCGTCTGCCACAGTCTCATCATCCTTTTCTGGATCCAGTGTACACAGCAGTACGTTGAGGGTCAGCAGGACCAGCTGAGCAGGAGCAAATTCTTGCACAGATGAATCTGCCATGCAGCTGATGACTTTCTCTTCCGCCAGGCATCCCTCTGCCCCCTCCCTGCACAGCGCCTGAAGGTCTGCAGCGTGCTGACACACCAACATTTTCTGCTACGCTGGCACCCCCTTCCCTCCCAATTTCTCATCCTTCATAAGCACAGTGTGCAGCAGCTGCAGCAGCAGGTTGCCACGCTCCTGTACAAGCCGCTGCTTCACTGTGGGGTCTGCCCAATGCAGGAGACCTGCTAGCAGCAGCAGGCCATCCCAGTGCACCATCTGAACTGGCTCATCTTCCTGGCTCACGCAAACAGAAATGAAACATTCATGAGTATTGCCATACATAGCATTTTCATGAAGGAGGGTTGACAAACATGTAATGATTTCCTGATGTGAAAGCAAGCCCCTGTAGCTAATGAACTCATCAAACATCATCCAAGAAGATGTCAATGCCTGTATGTTGATAAGAAAGTTGTTTTGCATCAGGATTCTCTCACAGTCATTCTAGATTCAACACACTCCCGCCTTCATCCAGTGCTGGCTTAGTCATGCTGCATAAAGTGCATTAGATCATTGCTGGAAGCAAATCCACATACGGGTGTGAATAAAAACATGCCAGCAGCATGCGTGTGCTGATGTTTTGGTAGCACCCACCAGCCTGGTGCTGGACATCTCATCCCTGGCACTCTCCAGACATTGTACCCAATCAAAATTGTGACGGTTGCTGGGTCTGCATCACACACGCAGTTGTGCTAACATTCTGGAGAAAAGGTTCTCCGACCAAGTCCTATCGCACATCCCACAACATGCGTAACAGCTCATTGGCCACTGCCAAAGGGCCCCTACACACTCTCAATCCTCACCTGTTGGTTTGGCCATAACAGCAGCAGTAGCTCCAGGAGTACCTTCAGCAGAGCCAGACCCCCATCTTCAGGATAGTGATCACTAAAAGAGACCCGGCTCCACTTGCTAAGGGGTAGACAAAGCCAGGGTACCATTGCTGGGCCATGCACTACAGCTTCGTCCAATGTACTGCTTGTGCTTGTGCTGCTGCTGCTGCTATTACATTCACTACTGCCGTGGTCAGAGTCTTTGTTGCTGCTGCTGCTCCTCATGGTAGAGAGCTCTGAGACGGCTGCAGAGGCTTCCTCCATGTCTCCCTCACCCTCTGATGCTGCTTTGCGCTCTATCATTCTTTCCTCCCTAAATGTCTGCAAGCCCCTGGTTCCACTTCCCTGCAGGCTGCAGCAGGAAATGGATGATGAAGCCTGACATCAGCTGTTCCAGCATCTCCTCCCAAAAGCATGGATCCTTGCTGGTGCCAAGCGAGGCAGCAGGCATGTGCTGGTGGTAATGGGCTGCTACGCGTACGAGGCCTAGCTCCAAGTACTCTGCACAAGCAGGCGTCCCCAGGAAGCGCCACATCTGGAAACCTCGCGTAGGGGTCTGCCCGGGGTCGTGCAGCTGCAGCCAAGCAGCAGCAGCCTTGAGCATGGTAGGAGGCCTGGAGACGTAGCAGCCGTGTACGCCACAACAACTCCAGAAGCACGTGGAGGAAGCTTTGACCATGCTGGTCAAGAGGTCAGGGAATTCGATGGGGGGACACCGCACCCATAGCCGGTGGATGTGAGGCAGGGCAAGGCTGATCCATGCTCGGTAGGTGCTGGAGGGATCCTACGAAGTCATGCATATAACCCAAAACACCACCAGCCCGGGGGCCAACGCCTGAACAAAGCTGCAGGGCTCCCCATGGCCTACAGGGGCCAGCTTTGCCAAGCTTGAGGACATGGTTTGCCAGAAGATTGGCAGATCTGCACACAGGTTTTGCAGATTAGCACATGTTTGGGTTACAGGCGTACACATAAATAGCAGAGTCAGCAGCAGCGTGGCTGCATCTGTAAGGAACACTCAAGTGAAGTGGGTGAGCCAGCATCACGCATGTTGATAATCAGGATGTAAGCTAAGCCTGCAACATTCATGTGATCCAGCATTACCTGATGCTGTAGGTGAAAGCTCCCTGCACAGGGTCTCCGCCATTGCAGGGGATGATATAATAGAGGCTCCAAACGACGTATACACGAATGGCTTCAAGTGCTTGAAGGCTTTGAGGCAGAGGTCCTCTAAAGCATCTGTCTTGCTGCTGCTCTCTTGATGTCCATCACACCGGGAGGTAACGGCCCACCGTAGGGCTCGAAGAAGCAGATTACCAATACCATATTGCACGTTGATGCCTCTAATAGTCTCCAGGCGAGCTTCTAGTTCCAAAGACGTGAGGTGCGTGTTAAGGTTGGCAGCATCAAGAGCTGCAGCAGCCTTCGAGCAGACTAGAATTAGCGAAATTACATCTGATTGTGCAGGGCTGAGATCCAGGCACGCCTGCAGGCTTTCCTTGACCTTCGCTAGCCTTTCTGATTTCTTAACTGCCACCTCCATCAGAGATGGCGCCCAAAGCGAGGCACAGGCCAGCTATAAGACATAGCGGGAGCTTTGAAGACAGCATGCATAGAGTCGGATAGAGGCAGATTTGCACATTATGCGAACGTGACGGCTGTTTACAAAACAGGCTCGGCAGTCTCTGGCTCAGGCTGTACGAGGGGCACTCAGTGACGGGGGGCGCTCAGTGACGCCTTCACGCTACGCTTGACTGCCCCTTTGCTGACTAGTGACTGGAGCTTGGGACTGCCCACTCCGGCCATGCGTCATTCAGAGATCTAAGTTAGCGAGATTAGGCGTGAATCAGCAGCGCTCCAGCTATTCTTTGTTCCCAACCTCATCAGTCGGCTCACCTCCACCATCCCGATTTAACGTGGACATATTTAACATACATCAAACACTTCCGTTGAGCACGGCAACCCCGTTCTGAGGACCTCCCTCGCTGAAGGGGCCGATAAGCAGTCCTACTCTGCCTGATGGTACATCGTCCACATGCCAGAGAGACAAAGCTCACCAAATAAGCCTGCTTTGGTCCCGGACTTCAGTACACCAGGCAACAACCCTGTGTACAGTCCATGCACCACATTTCCCTAAATCCTATAGTATCCCAGTGCCCCAGAGGACAACATTGAGCATGTGTCCCATCCTGCTGCTGCCAATGTCCGCTACACTGGCAACCACTCCCATGCTGGCTCCTCGCACATAGACGGGATGTCGTAGAATAAACAGAACACTCCTTTACCACATGGCAAAGTATCAACACCAACGCCCTGTTCCATACTCTGCAACAATAGCGATTTCCACACCAAACAAACAAACTGAAACTCCAGTCGGCAACCGACGCTTAGACAAAAGCAGCCTGGTCAAATGAACAGCAACTGAGCGCAAAGCACAAGTCCATCACATTCACTTCCGGACCATGGACCTAACCAACTGCCAAGTGCCTTGAATGACTGTCATCCAAATAGCCTCTGCTGCCACATTCCAAACTTGCTATGCTCCACCCTCAGCCCCCTTGCACCCCACACCGCATGTCAACTTGTGCACAGGCCAGGCCTGCTTCTGGCAGCTCTTGCTACAGTAGCATGCAGCCTTGCAACCACCACACACACGCATGCCATTTCCATTCCCGTGATGTGGCAGCTGCAGCCCACTCAAACCCTGCAAGTTGCCACATCCTACATAGTTGCAGCAGAAGGCTACAGGATGGTTGGCTAAAATCTTGACCATTGCAGCATGCCTGTACAAAGCAGTCCCTGTCCACTGGTGTTCAGCCAATTCCACCAAGGGATCCCATTCGCTGCTGAAGACCTGTGGGCATGATAAGAAACCCTCCTGCAAAGCCTCAAACACCTCTTGAACAGCTGCTATGATCTCAGCCCCACCAGGTATTTCCAGCCCTATCAAAAAGTAGACCATAACCTCTTCATCCTGAAGGCCCCAACCCAGCTCATTCAGAAAAGGTACAGAGTTGATTGCACCATCTAGGGCATGCATATCAGGAAATCATGTGGGGTAGCCACCTTGTCAGCATACATCACAGCAAATAGGCTGAGGTGGCTAGGGCATGTGGGCCGCATGGAGGAGGGCAGGTTGCCGCATATTGCGTTGTTCTCTTCATTACATGGTGACATGACGAGGCCAGTGGGTAGGCCTCGCCATACCTGGGAGAAATGCGTGTGTGCTGATCTGAAGGTGCTTGGTCAAGATGAGGGGAGCTGGGAGGCTTCATGTCAGATTAAGAGTGCTTGGAGGAAGAGGTTGTGGGATCTTACGCACCCTTGGGAAAGCCAACGGTTAGTGAGGTGTAGAAGGCGCACTAAGCAAGCTATTGATAAGCATGTGGAGCGCTATGTGGTGCCTTTCAGTGGCTGGGAGGATGGTGGTTCACCAGTACCTAGGTGGTGGGAGCCACCTCCAGCCCCTACTAGGGTGGTGCTTGATCCTGCTGCCTCCCCGCCACCCATGTGTGATGGAAGTGGAGCAGCTTTTGGGTTTTAGTGGTGGTGTTTGTTTCCCCTTGGTGTGCACGCCGTTGCATCTAGCCTCAGCTTGTGTGTGGCAAATCCACCATCGGTTGTGTGGCTTCGTGATTGTGATCAGGAGCCTTGTGTTTGTGGCCTAGGTTTGTTTGGCCATTGGCATTGCTGGTCTTGCGTTTTGATTGATTGATTGAGGGCAAAGATGCCGGACAGACCAAACTCCTGCACCACCTTTCGGACAGCCAAAGCAGGGCCATGCAGGAGCAGCTGACGTTCTCTGCTTAGTAAGCCTTCCTCTTGCCCACTGCTGGTTGCTGTTGCAGAAGTTGACATAGTTTCCCGCTCTGCATCTGGACCTGATTTCCCCACCCCCGGATCCGATCCTGCTCCTGCTGCTGCTGCTGCCACTGCTTTGCCTTCACGAACCAACTGCAAACCCCTCCCTGCTGTGCTCCTCATAAATGCTAATAGCACCTGCGAAGCTGCAATCCCCATGGGAGCTGCAGAAGGAGCAGCTGAAGCCAGCTGTTCCCAATGTGCAGGGAACCTTACCCTACTCATAATCAGATGCTCCATGGAAGCAAGCAGGAGCGAGGCCCGGCAAGTGGCGTACATCGCTGCCCACACAAGGCCTTCAACATGCTGCAGCTAAGATGGCTGACAGGCTACATTTCTAGCAGCTTGCAGCATGCACGTACCCTGCTGTTCCTGCTGCTGCTGTGCGCATGCACGAGCCAGAGTTAAGACCTGTGCAGACACCCACAGCACTTCCTTGATAACCAAGCCGAATGTGTCAATGCCCCAGTTGCTCACCCAGAAAGAGCTAGTGCTGGTGATCAAGGCCCCTATGAGGGGAAGGAGTGAGGCCCAAGGCATTGCTACTACTGGTTCCCCTGCTGCTGTGCTTGCTGCACCTGCTGCTTCTCTTGTTGCTGCTCCTCCTGCTGCTGCTGCTCGTGCTCCTCCTGCACCTGCTGCTTCTCCCGCTGCCTTTCCTGTTGCTGCTGCTGCTCCTCCTGCACCTGCTGCTGCTGCTCCTCCTGCACCTGCTGCTGCTGCTCCTCCTGCACCTGCTGCTGCTGCTCCTCCTGCACCTGCTGCTGCTGCTCCTCCTGCACCTGCTGCTGCTGCTCCTCCTGCACCTGCTGCTGCTGCTCCTCCTGCACCTGCTGCTACTGCTGCTCTTGGTCCTCCTGCTGCTGCTGCCACCAACCCAGTGCATGGTCCAGGTTGGGTGAGGAGGGCCATGAGGTGCAGGCCTTGCAGCTGAGTCACAGCATCCTGATGGCTGCGCATGATCATCTCCAGGAGGACAAACATCAGTGGAGTGGCCTGGATGCCAGGAACAAGATCCAAGGCCTCCACATCATACCTCCCTATCATCAGCTTGCTGAAACCTCCTGCTGTAAAGCGTGACAGGCAGAAAACATAATGAACCTCAGTCTTGCATCTTCATAAACCTCGGGGTTTGAAGCCGGCTGTGCGTTTTCAAGATATTCTGATTTACAGGACGCATACATATAAACGCACATCATCTCTGTCCTTGTGATCATGGTCTACTCTAGGATGGCCTTTAGTTGGTAGACAGCAAGTTTGCCTCCCAAGGACGACACCATGATTCTGTAAGGACGGCCCGATAGTGGCATGTGGTGCCAAGTAGAGTGCCAACACACAGTACAAGCAGGTCCCAGCATTGATACGATAGCTGTACCATGCGATGTTCAGAATTGCCTGAGGGAGACAGCATTTTAAACTACGATGGGCATTTCCTACTTCAGCCAACTTAGTGCTTGGTATCAAAGGTCAATGTCTACGAACCACAACAATCCCCTTGAGGTCTACACACATACATACATACATACACTGCCCCATAGTGCCCCATATGTTTCCCAGACCCTGCATGATGCACACTTCGTGCTCCTTTGGGCCTTACCTGTTAAAATGAGTAGCCATGCTCCCTCCGTAAGAGCCCTTGATTCATCACATTCGCCCTTGTTCAGTGTACACAGCAGCGCTTGAAGGGTCAACATCACCAGCTGCGCAGGGTAAAGCTCACCCACAGACCCAGTCGCCAGGCTGCTGTTCACCCTGTCTTCGTCCAGGCACCCCACCTCCCCCTCCTTAACAAGAGCCTTCTGTTCTGCAGCCCGACAAGACACCAACAGCTTCTGCTGCACTGGCACCCCCTTCCCTCCCAGCTGCTCATCCTCCAGAAGCACAGAGTGCAGCAGCTGCAGCAGCAGGTTGCCACGCTCCTGTACAAGCTGCTGCTTCACTGCAGGTGCTGCTAGATGAAGGAGCCCCGCCAGTAGCAGCAGTCCACCCCAATGGACCAGCTGGGGTGATCTATCCACTCCCTGCAACAGCCAGGCGACAGCATCGTTACTAGAAGACCACGGACTGTGACGAATTATCCCTTACTTATTTCAGATCACAATGAAAATGGCAGAGCGAGACAGTGCAGGTACATATCCCATATTAATGAGTGCTATCTGCATCAAAGTAAGGTGCACTGGTGTTCAAAGGAGCCTCAGATTCTTTCGCACAAATGCATATGCCCACAAAAGAGTCTGCTCCATTCTTAGCTTGGCTGTGATATTTGCCGCCAAACATACAGTGCCAGAAAGATGCTCAGATCAGCTGACTAAATACATGTTCTGGTTGTGCCTTTTGCGTTGATTATTAGGAAAACAGCAGCCAGCAGCTTGCCATTGCTAACGTGTTGAGAAGGCTGAATGCCTGCAACCCCTCACCTGTGGGGGCCACCACAGCAGGAGCAGCTCCAGGAGCACCCTGATCTCGTCTAAGCCAACATACATGTGAGCAGTGCCAGAGGATGGTAGCTGCAACTTGAGCCACGGGACCCCGACTGGGCCATTCACTACAGTTACGGCTGGGTCATCCACTACTGTTGCAGCTTCCTCAGCCCCATGCTGGCTGCTGCTGCGATTACTGCTGCTTTTGTGATGATGGTGGTGGTGGTCTCCGCTCACAGCAGAACTAGAAGGGCTCAATGTTCCTGCTGGTGTTGATGCTGTTGAGGAGCTGCCTCTGCTATGTGCTGCTGACGAGCCTCTGGTCTCAGCTGCTGCTTTTGCTGCTTCTGCTGCAACTGCATCTGCTGCTCCAGTCACAAGGCGGGCCAAAGGGTTTGCTGCTGCTCCTTGTGCGGCTGTCTTTGCAGTAGAGGCTGGTATGGTGGGAGGGGTGATGCCCGAGGGGGAGGAGGTGGTGGAAGGCCTATGTCCCGGGCACACGGTGCCCGCATGGCCATAGCTCCATATGTTATAGGTAGAAGTTCTACAAGATCTGCCGCTGGTGCTGCTGCTGCTGGTGGTGGTGCTGCTGCTGCTGCTGTTGTGGGTGCTGCTGCTGCTCCTGCTGTTGGTCCGGCTGCTATTGCTGCTATTGCTGCTGCTGGTGGTGGTGGTCCTAGCAGCAGCACCCCCTAGTTCCTGTTCATCAGCTGATTTGCTGGGTTCTACACCCATTAGCTCCGGCGTGGTCTGCGCTGTGAGGTTCTGTTGTTCTCCCGGCACTAATAAGTAATGTGTAAGAAGTCCTGAGATCAGCTGCGGCACCATATGTTTAAAGATGTCTGGTTCACTGTTAGTGGCGTCAAGCTGCACCACTGACATGTGCTGATGATCTGCTGGCACCTCCGCACCACCAAGGACAGCTGCTCTGCCTTGCAGCTGCTGGTAATAATGGGTAGCTGCTGCTTTTATGCCTGCCACAAAGTACTGGGTAGGGAGTGAACCCAACACAAAGCCTGAGGTGTCTGCGAGCCATGTAGAGTTACGAACCGGCGTCAGATCATGTAACACCCAGTTCCGAGCATCCACTAGCCTCAAGGGGGGGCTGGACATATGGCAGCCCGCCATAGGAAGGGACCAGAAGCAGTTGGGGTATGCTGACAAGGCACAGAGCAAAGTTTCCGGTGATAGCGAGCCTTTGGGAGCCACTGACAGTAAAGCGTGAATGTAGGGCAGGGCAAGGCTGGCCCACGATTCGCACAGGCCGGAGGGGTCCAAAACTAGCATCCATTGTGTCCACAGGTGCACCAGGAGTGGTGCCAACCTTTGGGAAAAGCTGCAGGTGTGTCCCAGTTTTCCAAGATTTGTGGATAGGGCTCGCCAGAACTCAGGCAGATCTGCACCAAACAAAGGATATCAGCAATCGTGCATGCCTTGTTTGGCTTGGTTCAATGCTTGGCATGCATGCGATGCAGTCACAGACTTACCTGATGGCACTGGGAATAGGTGCGAGCATAGGGTGTCTAAAATGGACTCCGACGCATGCGAGGGCATGCCCAAGGGGTACAGTCCTGCAAGGCATAGGTCTTCCAAAGCTTCTGCCTTCCTGCTGCCTTCTCTGGTCCCATCGCACCTCATAGCCACCGACCACCGGACCGTTTTGACCAGCAGAGGGCCTATGCCTAGTTCTGTGTGGATGTATCTCGAGGTTTCGGTCGTGTACTTGCTGATGTCCCTGGGTATCAGGTCCTCTAGTGTATCACCTGCTGATTCTGGGACAAAGAGGAGAGGAAGCCATTCGCGAAATTCTCTCAGAGCTTTCACGGCTTTCGCAACCCTTTTGGAATCATAATTCCGTTCCAAGGCCACGCATGCTTGAAGGGTTTTCTTAAGAGAGACAAGCTTGAGACGCTGCGCCTGTGAAACCATTCTGCCATGTGCACGGCTCAGTATGATTACGACACAATGAAGCTGCCAATGACTCGGTGCATGGCCCCGGAGACGCCCAAATCTATCGGGCTGTGCAGGAAAACAAGCGCTACACCATGCATGCCCTGGGGCATCCTACCGCAGCAAGGCGGTACGAGTGACTGTACAGTTGGTTGCAAAAGTTTTGGCCCAAAACTCAGATTTTGTTAGGAAATGGTCTGCTTCTGTGAAATGGCATGGCCGTTCATTGCTCTCTTGCACAGGCAGCTTCTGTATGAGGTCCAGGTTGTCACCAATGGGTGCGGTCAGCATCTCTGTTGCTCTGTGTTGCTTGGCTGCTGAGAAAAGCAGGGGTCTTGCAAGGGAGACAGCGGAGGCATTTTTGCTGCTTTTTAAGGGGGTAAATGCTGAGAACTGCCAGCAGGCACAGGTGCCCTTTCTTTACTGTTTAGGGGCAGTAGCATATAGACCAGGTGTGAAGCAGGTGCAGGGGCTATACCAGTTCAATGGCAGGGCAGGTGGGGGTAGGCAGGGCATGCGAGAAGTTGGGGCAAGTGCAAGGCTGAGCTGAGAGGGCTGTGGGAGGGGAGCAGATGGGGTGTGGGGCTGGCAACCACAGGAGGGGCAGAGGTGGAAGGGGAGAGCCAGGTTAAAAAAAGCAGGAGGGCTATAGGAACAGGGGGGAGGCTTGCTGGTCTGCGTCTGCGGCTAAGGCTAAGGCTGGCTGGCTGGCTTTTATATAGTATATTTATAGGGCACGCCCGGGGCTCGAACTCGGGACGTCTCGCGTGCGAGGCTACTTGTGGTACCACTTGGGCATACTAACTGCAGCACATTGATGCTCTGCCTGTTTACTTTCTTAAACACAAATGGTTGTAAATCAGGTCTTGCTGCTGCTGCTTAAACCCCAGCCTTATGTTCCGGCCAAAACTTTTGCAACCAACTGTGGACATTGGTTCTGCTGCTGCTGTTTGACAGAGGCAAGGGCTTTGGCTTGGGGCAGGGCTGGTTTAAGGTACCAGGGGCTGGACCTATGCAACAGTCACAGCCAGGGTGAATAAATTGTTGCATGTGCTGGCAACCCATGACGGGGGCCCTTCCTACCCCTACCCTCACCAGCTGCAGCAGTACACTAAGCAAATACCAACAACTGAGATACCTTGACTTGCACACTTCCCCTGGTAGCACATGCCATAGGACATTACAGCTGGAGCAGGGGCTGTCTCTGAAGCTGCCTGTGCCATGCGGAATACCCAAAGGGCATATCTGGCGCCCCCAAAGCAGGGTATACCCCCAGCACATGTAGCGAGCTGCTGTTCTCTGCAGGTGGAGCATGATTGGCATAGCCGATGTGGTATTGTAGAAAGGGGGAGCGGTGCTGAATAAAAACATATGCTTTGAGGAGGTTGTTGAGAGATCTGCTAGCACTATCATGGCAAGATCTGGTGGAAAGTGTTAAAACAGCAGTAGCAAGGGCACGTCGGGTCTAGAAGGTGGTGCTGCACCGAAGGGATATGCGTAACATGTCTTGTTTTACAACAAGCCTGGCCCAGTGAACAACTCTGTGGTATGCTAGACCTTGTTTCAAGCAGTGACAGGTGACAAAGAAAACAGTCCTCCAAAGTGGTGGTGACAGCGTGGGTGACAGCCTTGCAGCATAGGCCCGTCTCGCCCGCCGCTGATTGCAGCATGTAGAAGGAAGCTTCCTACCATCAAACTGGCATGCAAAGCACACCAGCTTCTGTTAATACTGAATCCTTGGCAGTGACCTTGAAGCTTATGGTAAGATTGCCAGAAGCAGGGCCCCTCCAGCAGGGGTAGCATCCATGTTGAAAACCACACTTTTTGCTGCCTGTAGCAATGCTCAGCATTGCAGGGATAGCTAATGTGGGGCCTGCTGTGCAGAGCATGCATGACTGCAGCTAGTGACATGGTACTGTAAAGCCAAGGAAAGCTTGCTGATAAATGGGAGAAGTTCCATTCCATGCACCCTAACTCAGGTGACCACAGGGGCGTACCCACTTTTGACCAAAATCTGAAAAGTCAGCTCAAGCACTTTCTCAATGCGGTTGCGGTTGCCACCAATTTAGCACAGCAGGCAATAATTGCATCAACAAGTTCTTTGCAACAGGCTAGACACAGCTGTTATCTCTGCTTGCACTTGAGGAAACAGGAGGTGCAAACATTGGACACAGTGGACATTGGTTCTGCTGCTGCTGTTTGACAGAGGCAAGGGCTTTGGCTTGGGGCAGGGCTGGTTTAAGGTACCAGGGGCTGGACCTATGCAACAGTCACAGCCAGGGTGAATAAATTGTTGCATGTGCTGGCAACCCATGACGGGGGCCCTTCCTACCCCTACCCTCACCAGCTGCAGCAGTACACTAAGCAAATACCAACAACTGAGATACCTTGACTTGCACACTTCCCCTGGTAGCACATGCCATAGGACATTACAGCTGGAGCAGGGGCTGTCTCTGAAGCTGCCTGTGCCATGCGGAATACCCAAAGGGCATATCTGGCGCCCCCAAAGCAGGGTATACCCCCAGCACATGTAGCGAGCTGCTGTTCTCTGCAGGTGGAGCATGATTGGCATAGCCGATGTGGTATTGTAGAAAGGGGGAGCGGTGCTGAATAAAAACATATGCTTTGAGGAGGTTGTTGAGAGATCTGCTAGCACTATCATGGCAAGATCTGGTGGAAAGTGTTAAAACAGCAGTAGCAAGGGCACGTCGGGTCTAGAAGGTGGTGCTGCACCGAAGGGATATGCGTAACATGTCTTGTTTTACAACAAGCCTGGCCCAGTGAACAACTCTGTGGTATGCTAGACCTTGTTTCAAGCAGTGACAGGTGACAAAGAAAACAGTCCTCCAAAGTGGTGGTGACAGCGTGGGTGACAGCCTTGCAGCATAGGCCCGTCTCGCCCGCCGCTGATTGCAGCATGTAGAAGGAAGCTTCCTACCATCAAACTGGCATGCAAAGCACACCAGCTTCTGTTAATACTGAATCCTTGGCAGTGACCTTGAAGCTTATGGTAAGATTGCCAGAAGCAGGGCCCCTCCAGCAGGGGTAGCATCCATGTTGAAAACCACACTTTTTGCTGCCTGTAGCAATGCTCAGCATTGCAGGGATAGCTAATGTGGGGCCTGCTGTGCAGAGCATGCATGACTGCAGCTAGTGACATGGTACTGTAAAGCCAAGGAAAGCTTGCTGATAAATGGGAGAAGTTCCATTCCATGCACCCTAACTCAGGTGACCACAGGGGCGTACCCACTTTTGACCAAAATCTGAAAAGTCAGCTCAAGCACTTTCTCAATGCGGTTGCGGTTGCCACCAATTTAGCACAGCAGGCAATAATTGCATCAACAAGTTCTTTGCAACAGGCTAGACACAGCTGTTATCTCTGCTTGCACTTGAGGAAACAGGAGGTGCAAACATTGGACACATGTGGACATTGGTTCTGCTGCTGCTGTTTGACAGAGGCAAGGGCTTTGGCTTGGGGCAGGGCTGGTTTAAGGTACCAGGGGCTGGACCTATGCAACAGTCACAGCCAGGGTGAATAAATTGTTGCATGTGCTGGCAACCCATGACGGGGGCCCTTCCTACCCCTACCCTCACCAGCTGCAGCAGTACACTAAGCAAATACCAACAACTGAGATACCTTGACTTGCACACTTCCCCTGGTAGCACATGCCATAGGACATTACAGCTGGAGCAGGGGCTGTCTCTGAAGCTGCCTGTGCCATGCGGAATACCCAAAGGGCATATCTGGCGCCCCCAAAGCAGGGTATACCCCCAGCACATGTAGCGAGCTGCTGTTCTCTGCAGGTGGAGCATGATTGGCATAGCCGATGTGGTATTGTAGAAAGGGGGAGCGGTGCTGAATAAAAACATATGCTTTGAGGAGGTTGTTGAGAGATCTGCTAGCACTATCATGGCAAGATCTGGTGGAAAGTGTTAAAACAGCAGTAGCAAGGGCACGTCGGGTCTAGAAGGTGGTGCTGCACCGAAGGGATATGCGTAACATGTCTTGTTTTACAACAAGCCTGGCCCAGTGAACAACTCTGTGGTATGCTAGACCTTGTTTCAAGCAGTGACAGGTGACAAAGAAAACAGTCCTCCAAAGTGGTGGTGACAGCGTGGGTGACAGCCTTGCAGCATAGGCCCGTCTCGCCCGCCGCTGATTGCAGCATGTAGAAGGAAGCTTCCTACCATCAAACTGGCATGCAAAGCACACCAGCTTCTGTTAATACTGAATCCTTGGCAGTGACCTTGAAGCTTATGGTAAGATTGCCAGAAGCAGGGCCCCTCCAGCAGGGGTAGCATCCATGTTGAAAACCACACTTTTTGCTGCCTGTAGCAATGCTCAGCATTGCAGGGATAGCTAATGTGGGGCCTGCTGTGCAGAGCATGCATGACTGCAGCTAGTGACATGGTACTGTAAAGCCAAGGAAAGCTTGCTGATAAATGGGAGAAGTTCCATTCCATGCACCCTAACTCAGGTGACCACAGGGGCGTACCCACTTTTGACCAAAATCTGAAAAGTCAGCTCAAGCACTTTCTCAATGCGGTTGCGGTTGCCACCAATTTAGCACAGCAGGCAATAATTGCATCAACAAGTTCTTTGCAACAGGCTAGACACAGCTGTTATCTCTGCTTGCACTTGAGGAAACAGGAGGTGCAAACATTGGACACAGTGGACATTGGTTCTGCTGCTGCTGTTTGACAGAGGCAAGGGCTTTGGCTTGGGGCAGGGCTGGTTTAAGGTACCAGGGGCTGGACCTATGCAACAGTCACAGCCAGGGTGAATAAATTGTTGCATGTGCTGGCAACCCATGACGGGGGCCCTTCCTACCCCTACCCTCACCAGCTGCAGCAGTACACTAAGCAAATACCAACAACTGAGATACCTTGACTTGCACACTTCCCCTGGTAGCACATGCCATAGGACATTACAGCTGGAGCAGGGGCTGTCTCTGAAGCTGCCTGTGCCATGCGGAATACCCAAAGGGCATATCTGGCGCCCCCAAAGCAGGGTATACCCCCAGCACATGTAGCGAGCTGCTGTTCTCTGCAGGTGGAGCATGATTGGCATAGCCGATGTGGTATTGTAGAAAGGGGGAGCGGTGCTGAATAAAAACATATGCTTTGAGGAGGTTGTTGAGAGATCTGCTAGCACTATCATGGCAAGATCTGGTGGAAAGTGTTAAAACAGCAGTAGCAAGGGCACGTCGGGTCTAGAAGGTGGTGCTGCACCGAAGGGATATGCGTAACATGTCTTGTTTTACAACAAGCCTGGCCCAGTGAACAACTCTGTGGTATGCTAGACCTTGTTTCAAGCAGTGACAGGTGACAAAGAAAACAGTCCTCCAAAGTGGTGGTGACAGCGTGGGTGACAGCCTTGCAGCATAGGCCCGTCTCGCCCGCCGCTGATTGCAGCATGTAGAAGGAAGCTTCCTACCATCAAACTGGCATGCAAAGCACACCAGCTTCTGTTAATACTGAATCCTTGGCAGTGACCTTGAAGCTTATGGTAAGATTGCCAGAAGCAGGGCCCCTCCAGCAGGGGTAGCATCCATGTTGAAAACCACACTTTTTGCTGCCTGTAGCAATGCTCAGCATTGCAGGGATAGCTAATGTGGGGCCTGCTGTGCAGAGCATGCATGACTGCAGCTAGTGACATGGTACTGTAAAGCCAAGGAAAGCTTGCTGATAAATGGGAGAAGTTCCATTCCATGCACCCTAACTCAGGTGACCACAGGGGCGTACCCACTTTTGACCAAAATCTGAAAAGTCAGCTCAAGCACTTTCTCAATGCGGTTGCGGTTGCCACCAATTTAGCACAGCAGGCAATAATTGCATCAACAAGTTCTTTGCAACAGGCTAGACACAGCTGTTATCTCTGCTTGCACTTGAGGAAACAGGAGGTGCAAACATTGGACACAGTTGGTTGCAAAAGTTTTGGCCCAAAACTCAGATTTTGTTAGGAAATGGTCTGCTTCTGTGAAATGGCATGGCCGTTCATTGCTCTCTTGCACAGGCAGCTTCTGTATGAGGTCCAGGTTGTCACCAATGGGTGCGGTCAGCATCTCTGTTGCTCTGTGTTGCTTGGCTGCTGAGAAAAGCAGGGGTCTTGCAAGGGAGACAGCGGAGGCATTTTTGCTGCTTTTTAAGGGGGTAAATGCTGAGAACTGCCAGCAGGCACAGGTGCCCTTTCTTTACTGTTTAGGGGCAGTAGCATATAGACCAGGTGTGAAGCAGGTGCAGGGGCTATACCAGTTCAATGGCAGGGCAGGTGGGGGTAGGCAGGGCATGCGAGAAGTTGGGGCAAGTGCAAGGCTGAGCTGAGAGGGCTGTGGGAGGGGAGCAGATGGGGTGTGGGGCTGGCAACCACAGGAGGGGCAGAGGTGGAAGGGGAGAGCCAGGTTAAAAAAAGCAGGAGGGCTATAGGAACAGGGGGGAGGCTTGCTGGTCTGCGTCTGCGGCTAAGGCTAAGGCTGGCTGGCTGGCTTTTATATAGTATATTTATAGGGCACGCCCGGGGCTCGAACTCGGGACGTCTCGCGTGCGAGGCTACTTGTGGTACCACTTGGGCATACTAACTGCAGCACATTGATGCTCTGCCTGTTTACTTTCTTAAACATAAATGGTTGTAAATCAGGTCTTGCTGCTGCTGCTTAAACCCCAGCCTTATGTTCCGGCCAAAACTTTTGCAACCAACTGTACGGTGACCACTTGACTGACTGCCTACGGAAACCTCCGTCATTCCGGTTGTCAGGCCCCGGATACTGAGGAATTCTACCTCACAAGTACGAATCGATCAACATTCACTTCCGGACCATGAACCTAACCAAGTGCCAAGTGCCTTGAAAGGCGGCCATTCAAACAGCCCTCTGCCGCCTCATGCTATAACATGATGGTGATATACATAACATGATGGTGCCGCCTCATAGCAAACTCGCTATGCTCCACCCTCAGGCCGCTTGCACCCCACACCGCATGTCAACTTGTGCAGAGGCCAGGCCTGCTTCTGGCAGCTCTTGCTACAGTAGCATGCAGCCTTGCAACCACCACACACACCCATGCCTTTCCCATTCCCGTAATGTGGCAGCTGCAGCCCACTCAAACCCTGCAAGTTGCCACATCCTACATAGTTGCAGCAGAATGCTACACGATGCTTAGCTAAAGACTTGACCATTGCAGAGTGCCTGTATGAAGCGGTCCTCATCTGGTGGTGTTCTGCCAATTGCAACAAGGGACACCAAGCCTTGCTAAGGAACTGTGGGCACAACACACAGACCTCCTTCAAAGCTGCCAAGACCTCTGAAACAGCTGACAAGATCTCACCCCCAGCAGGTGTTCCCAGCCCCTTCAAGAAGTACACCATGACCTCATCATCCTGAAGGCCAGGACCAAGCTCATTCAGAGAAGCTACAGAGCTGGTGGCATCATCCAAGGTGTAGATGCCGTAGAGACCAAACTCCCACAGCACCTCTTGGACAGCCAGAGCAGGACCGTACAGGAGGTGCTGAAGTTTTCTGCCAGCTGTAATTTCCCCCTGCCCACTGCTGACTGCTCTTGCTGCTGCTGAGACAGTTTCCAGCTCTGCATCTGTACCTGATTTTCCAACCCCTGAGCCCGCTCCTGCTGCTGCTGTTGCTGCTTTGCCCTCACGATCTGCTGCCCCCTTCATAAATGCTGGTAGCACCTGAGCCGCTGCAATCCCCACTGCGGAAGGAGCAGCAGAAGCCAGCTGTTCCCAATGAGCAGGGAAGCATGTCCTACTCATAATCAGATGCTCCATGGCAGCAAGCAGGTGCCAGGCCCGGCAAGTGGCGTACATTGCTGCCCACACAAGGGCTTCAACATGCTGCAGCGAAGATAGCTGACACGGAACAATTCTAGCAGCTTGCAGCATGCACGTACCCTGCTGCGGCTGCTGCTGCTGCTGTGCGCATGCACGAGCCAGAGTTAAGACCTGTGTAGATACCCACAGCACTTCCTTGATAACCAGGCCGAATGTGTCAATGCCCCAGTTGCTCACCCAGATAGACCTAGTGCTGGTGATCAAGGCCCCTATGAGGGGAAGGAGTGAGGCCCAAGGCATTGCTGCTACTGGTTCCCCTGCTGCTGTGCTTGCCGCACCTGCTGCTTCTCCTGTTGCTGCTCCTGCACCTGCTGCTGCTGCTCTTGGTCCTCCTGCTCCTGCTGCCACCAACCCAGTGCATGGGCCAGGTTGGGTCAGGAGGGACATGAGGTGCAGGCCTTGCATCTGAGTAACATCATCATGATGGCTGCGCATGATCATCTCCAGGAGGACAAACATCAGTGGAGTGGCCTGGATGCCAGGGACAAGATCCAAGGCCTCCACATTACAGCTCCCAATCATCAGCTTGCTGAATCCACCTGCTGCAAAGCGTGACAGGCAGACAAAGCCGAAAGTCAGCCTTGATTTCAGTTAGATCTAAAGTTCCCAACATGTAACACGAATTGAAGCAGTTTTCATCACACAAATGCGCTCAGATCCTCTCCTTGTGATCATGCTCTACTCTATGAAGGCCTTCACTTCATAAACCACAAGTTTTTCTTCAAGACAACACCATGATTCGGTAAGGATGGCCACATTGTTAGGATGGGGCACCAAGTACTGTGCAAACACACAGTACAAGTAGTATTACATTTCATGATATGCCATAGCAATAAGTGCCATAGGCCCCGCACAAAGTACAAGTAGTACCCAGCATCGATGCGGTAGCTGTCCAATGTGATGGCCAGAATTGCATGAGGAAAGCAGCATTCAAATCACAGTGACCACTTGCTACTTCACCCAGACTTCGTGATTAGCATCAACCATTTGATGTCACCAAAAAACACCGATCCCTTGAGCAAGGGTTTACACACACATACATACACTGCCCCATAGTGCCCCATATGCTTCCCAAAGTATGCATGATGCACACGTCGTGTTCCTTTGGGCCTTACCTGTTATGGCCAGTAGCCATGCACCCTCCATAAGAGGCATTGACTCAGCCTTGTTCAATGTACACAGCAGCGCTTGAAGGGTCAACATCACCAGCTGAGCAGGGTAAAGCTCACCCACAGACCCAGTCGCCAGGCTGCTGTTCACTCTGTCTTCATCCAGGCACCCCACCTCCCCCTCCTTCACCAGAGCCTTTAGTTCTGCCGCCCGACGAGACACCAATAATTTCTGCTGCACTGGCACCCCCTTCCCTCCCAGCTGCTCATCCTCCAGAAGCACAGTGTGCAGCAGCTGCAGCAGCAGGTTGCCACGCTCCTTTACAAGCTGCTGCTTCACTGCAGGTGCTGCTAGGTGAAGGAGCCCTGTCAGCAGCAGCAGACCACCCCAATGGACCAGCTGGGGTGATCTATCCGCTCCCTGCAACAGCCAGGCAGCAGCATCGTTACTAGAAGACCACAGACTGTGACAAATTATCCCTTACAAGTTTCAGACCACAATGAAAATGGCAGAGCGAGACAGCGTAGATACACATCCCACATCAACTGGTGCTATCTGCAGCAAGGTAAGGTGCACTGGTGTTCAAAGGAGCCTCAGATTCTTTTGCACAATGCATATGCACACAAAAGAGTCTGCTCCATTCTTAGCTTTGATCTTTGCAGCCAATCATGCAGTGCCAGAAAGATGCTCAGAGCAGCTGACTAAACATATCTTCTGGTTGTGCCTTTTGCGTCGAGTTTTTAGCAAATCAGCAGCCAGCAGCTTGCCATTGCCAACGTGTTGAGAGGGCTGAATTAATGCACCCCCTCACCTGTGGGGGCCACCACAGCAGCAGTAGCTCCAGGAGCACCTTGATCTGGTCTTAGCCATCATACATGTGAGCAGGCCCAGAGGATTGCAGCTGCAGGTTGAGCCATGGGACCCCGACTGGGCCACTCACTACTGTTATGGCTTGCCCAGCTGCATGCTGGCTGCTGCTGCGACTACTGCTTTGATGGTAATGCTGCTGATGGTGATGGTGGTCTCCACTCACAGCAGAACTAGAAGGGCTCAATGTTCCTGCTGGTGTTGATGCTGTGGAAAAGCGGCCTCTGCTATCTGCTGCTGACGAGCCTCTGGTCTCTGCTGCTGCTGTTGCTGCTTCTGTTGCAACTGCACCTGCTGCTCCAGTCATAAAGCGGGCCGAAGGGTTTGCTGCTGCTCCTCGTGCGGCTGCTTTTGCAATAGAAGCTGGTACGGTGGGAGAGGTGGCGCACGAGGGAGAGGAGGTGGTGGAAGGCCCATACCCCGGGCACACGGTGCTGCCATGTCCATAGCTCCATATGTTATAGGTAGCTGTTCTACAAGATCTGCCATCGCCGCTGCTGCTGCTGCTGCTGGTCTTGCTGTTGCTCCTGTTGGTGCTGCTGCTGTTGGTCCGGCTGCTATTGCTGCTGCTGGTGGTGGTGGTGGTTCCAGCAGCAGCACCCCCTAGCTCCTCTTTGTCAGCTGATGTGCTGGGCTCTACACCTTTGAGCTCCCCCATTGTCTGCGCTGTGCGGTTCAGTTGTTCTCCAGGCACCAACAAGTAGTGTGTAACAAGTCCTGAGATCAGCTGCGGCACCATATGTTTAAAGATGCCTTGTTCGCTAGCGGGGTGGAGCTGGATCGCTGATATGTGCTGGTGATCTGCTGGCACAACTGCACCACCAAGGACGGCTGCTCTGCCTTGCTGCTGCTGGCAGTAATAGGTAGCTACTGCTTTTAGGCCTGCCACAAAGTAGTGGGTAGGGAGTGAACCCCACACAAAGCCTGACATGTCTGAGAGCCATGTGGAGTTACGGACCGGCTCGAGATCCTGTAGCATGCAGTTCCGAGCGTCCTTTAGCCTCAAAGGGGGGCTGGACATATGGCAGCCCGCCATAGGAAGGGACCAGAAGCAGTTGGGGTATGCTGACAAGGCACAGAGCAGAGTTTCTGGTTATAGGAAGCCCCGGGGAATTAATGACAGTAAACTGTGAATGTAGGGCAGAGCAAGGCTGGCCCACGCTTGGTACAGGCCGGAGGGGTCCAAAACTAGCATCCATTGTCTCCACAGGTGCACCAGGAGTGGTGCCAGGCTCTGGGAAAAGCTGCAGGTTTGTCCCAGTTTTTCAAGATCTGTGCATAGGGCTCGCCAGAACTCAGGCAGATCTGCACTAAAGAAGGGATATCAGCAACCATGCACGTCTTGTTTGGCTTGGTTCAATGCTTGGCATGCATGAGATGCAGTCACAGGCTTACCTGATGGCCCTGGGAATAGGTGCGAGCATAGGGTGTCTATAATGGTCTCCGACGCATGCAGGTTCAAGCCCAGGGGGTACAGTCGTGCAAGGCATATGTGGCATAGGTCCTCCAAAGCAACTGCCTTCCTGCTGCCTTCTCTGGTCCCATCGCATCTAATAGCCACCGCCCACCGGACCGTTTTGACCAGCAGAGGGCCAATGCCTAGTTCTATGTGGATGTATCTTGAGGTTGCGGTCACGTGATTGCTGATGTCCCGGGGTATTAGATCCTCCAGTGTATCAGTGGACTCTAGGACAAAGAGGAGAGGAAGCCATTCGCGGCATTCTCTCAAAGCTTTCACGGCGTTCGCAACCTTTTTGGGATCATAACTGTCCAAGGCTACGCACGCTTGGAGAGCTTTCTTGAGAGAGAAAAGCTTGAGACGCTGCTCCGTGTGAAACCATCCTGCCATCTGCACGGCTGAGTATCATTACGACGCAGTGAAGCTGCCAGTGACTCGTTGTATGGCCCTTGCAGATGCCCAACTCTACGGAACTGTGCAGGAAAACAAGCGCTACACCATGCATGGCCTGGGGCACCCCTACCGCAGCAAGGCGGTACCGAGTACGGTGTCGACCACTTGACTGCCCATGAAACTGATTCCGGTCGTCAGGCCCGGGGATACTGAGGAATTTGTCCTCAACCTACGAATCGATCAACCTAACCACTCATAGTTGTCGCATCATTTTCGGGGGCGCTTTGCTTCACTGCAGGAACTCCACCAGATGGCTGCTGCAGTCGGTAACACTTTGCAGTCCATCTCTTCACAGCCCACAATACCTCTCCTTATTGCTTCTAACCCTTGTATCTCAGCCAGAAGCATGGTACTGATGCCCCACATCAATGCCATCCAAACAGCACACAATTCAGCACACTCCATGTGTTGATGGCAGCTGAAGCAGGCAGTCTTGCTTGCTTACAGGAAGTTCAGCCGGTCGCCACATATCTACTGTATTCAGCTACCCATTGAATCAGACAATCGGGGAAGGTATCCACAACTAACATATTCAGCACACAGCATATGATGGGAGCCCTGGCCTGCTGCTTCTAGTGGAGCTCGCCATCCACCTGACAGTCAATTAACCTGACAACAGCTTAGTCAACCAGCAATGTCGTTATGGGAACAAACTGACATGTTGGTAACAAGGGACCAACCATGCAGCCACTCACCAATGCACGAACTACAAGGGTGTAACACCTGACTGGCTGCAGCGATCCACAGCGCCCGGGCGCCCCAACAAGGACAACACCTCAGTCTTTAAGCATGTGCAACTGACAGACCCTGGCAAAGTCTTTGCAAGCCCGGAACAGAAGGACTGCTGCAACATGCAGTGCCTCAGGTCCAGCTTACCACCATGGGAACATCTGCCGCAGCATAGAGGAAAGCAGTCTTATTTGACAAGACTTCAGCCTTATAGCAGAACTCTGCATGCACAGGTATGTAAGCAGCAGGTATATCACACAGGACTAGCAAACACATAGTATTTTCCCTTTGTGCTGTGGGCCTTATCGCAACCTCAGGGAGCTGCTATCAATATGCTTCACCCTCAGGCTTGCACCCCAAACCAAGGGAAAGGGTGTGTCAGGCCCTGAAGGTTGCTGCATGTGCCGCATTGTTGCAGCAGAACCCTGCCGGCCTAAGGGAAACCAATCAGTCCCATTATATTGCAGAGTGCTGTTTAAGCAGCAGACCCTTTGCATAGCTTACGTGCTGATGGAATCTGCCAGGCATATGTGCTGCCTTCACTCTGCCGCCAACCCTGGGATCGTTAAAATGCACCTTGAAACATGCCTGGAGTTTCACATGCCGAACCTTGGATACTCTGGTAAGCATGAGGACCATCTGAGCTCCATCTACAAACAGGGTGTGACAATCAAACCGGGCGCCTGCTGTCACAAATTTTTGATACCTAGCCGGCAATGCAAAAAACCCAATGCACTGCAGTACCACTAGCTTGTATGCCTCAGAATACACATGACAAAATACATTGGATTGGCCCCACCAGTAACTATTGGACACCCATGGTGGAGCCATAGTACGCACCATGGGCATCAAACTCAAACGATCATCCTTATAGGCAGCCATCTAACTGCTCAAGGTTTTTTTAAAGCGGGCTGGGAAGAAGTATTGCAACCAGCCAGAAGTGTGCCGCAGTGCCTCCCGCCCACCTTAACACTGTTTCAGATGGCAACGTAGTAGACATCATTCAAGGTGCATCCCATGTGACACAGCAGGGCCCACTGATGACTATACAGGTTCAAAATTATGACCAAATGGCCCCGGCAAATTGGCCCCACCAGTTTGGTGTAAAAAGTTATGACTGCTGACACTCCCTTGCATGCACTCCAAGTATGCTGTTTGGGCACACTTGCGCATTCACCACGTGGCAAAGGCAAATGATACAGGGGAGATGCTGCTTGCAATTTGCCTCAGTGGAAGTGGCGTGTGGGATTGTAGGGAGGCATTGTGGGCCGGTACTCCTCAAATGCCCACAGAGGCCTGTATGTGGGAGAGCGGGGGCTCGGTAGCCGCCTGTGGTGTCAACAGGGTGGTAGGGGGGAGTGGAGGGGCTGTAGCCGCCTGTGGTGTCAACAGGGTGGTAGGGGGGAGTGGAGGGGCTGCAGCCGCCTGTGGTGTCAACAGGGTGGTAGGGGGGAGTGGAGGGGCTGCAGCCACCTGCTGTGTCAACAGGGTGGTAGGGGGGAGTGGAGGGGCTGTAGCCGCCTGTGGTGTCAACAGGGTGGTAGGGGGGAGTGGAGGGGCTGTAGCCGCCTGTGGTGTCAACAGGGTGGTAGGGGGGAGTGGAGGGGCTGTAGCCGCCTGTGGTGTCAACAGGGTGGTACGGGGGAGTGGAGGGGCTGTAGCCGCCTGTGGTGTCAACAGGGTGGTACGGGGGAGTGGAGGGGCTGTAGCCGCCTGTGGTGTCAACAGGGTGGTACGGGGGAGTGGAGGGGCTGTAGCCGCCTGTGGTGTCAACAGGGTGGTAGGGGGGAGTGGAGGGGCTGTAGCCGCCTGTGGTGTCAACAGGGTGGTAGGGGGGAGTGGAGGGGCTGTAGCCGCCTGTGGTGTCAACAGGGTGGTAGGGGGAGTGGAGGGGCTGTAGCCGCCTGTGGTGTCAACAGGGCGGTAGGGGGGAGTGGAGGGGCTGTAGCCGCCTGTGGTGTCAACAGGGTGGTAGGGGGGAGTGGAGGGGCTGTAGCCGCCTGTGGTGTCAACATGGCGGTAGGGGGGAGTGGAGGGGCTGTAGCCGCCTGTGGTGTCAACAGGGTGGTACGGGGGAGTGGAGGGGCTGTAGCCGCCTGTGGTGTCAACAGGGCGGTAGGGGGGAGTGGAGGGGCTGTAGCCGCCTGTGGTGTCAACAGGGTGGTAGGGGGGAGTGGAGGGGCTGTAGCCGCCTGTGGTGTCAACAGGGTGGTAGGGGGGAGTGGAGGGGCTGTAGCCGCCTGTGGTGTCAACAGGGTGGTAGGGGGGAGTGGAGGGGCTGTAGCCGCCTGTGGTGTCAACAGGGTGGTAGGGGGAAGTGGAGGGGCTGTAGCCGCCTGTGGTGTCAACAGGGTGGTAGGGGGGAGTGGAGGGGCTGTAGCCGCCTGTGGTGTCAACAGGGTGGTAGGGGGGAGTGGAGGGGCTGTAGCCGCCTGTGGTGTCAACAGGGTGGTAGGGGGGAGTGGAGGGGCTGTAGCCGCCTGTGGTGTCAACAGGGTGGTACGGGGGAGTGGAGGGGCTGTAGCCGCCTGTGGTGTCAACAGGGTGGTACGGGGGAGTGGAGGGGCTGTAGCCGCCTGTGGTGTCAACAGGGTGGTAGGGGGGAGTGGAGGGGCTGTAGCCGCCTGTGGTGTCAACAGGGCGGTAGGGGGTTAGTGGAGGGGCTGTAGCCACCTGCTGTGGGTCGGTAGGGGGAGTGGAGGGGCTGCAGCCGCCTGCTGTGGGTCGGTAGGGGGAGTGGAGGGGCTGTAGCCGCCTGCTGTGGTTCGGTACGGAGGAGAGGAGAGCCTGTAGTTGCTTGTGGGGCAAGTGGTTTTAGAGTGAGGGCGGCTACCTTTGCACTTATGCAGAGCCACTGTCAATGGCTTGGACGGAGGGCCGCTAGCGTTGTCAGTTTGGTCGTGGGGCGGACTGGTGGCTTTGTACACTTGCAGGTCTATGGATTTGAAAGAAGGGCTGGTAGGCCTGTAATCTCCTAATACCAGTGGGCTTGTAAGAGGACATGGGTCAGGCCGCACTTTCTAAAAGATTTGTAGGCTGGATACAAAGGCTGCCGGGCTGCACGTTTGAGTTGGAGAGCCAGTGAGGGACGTAGCTCAGACGCTGCTCTCTTTCCTGCAGCTGCTCTCCAGTCTACAGCAAAGGGGCTAGCCACTACAGCTACTACATGTCTCACTTTTCAGAGCCGTCCAGATGGTTGTGTAGTTGCTTGTAGTAAGAGCAGAATCATGGTGCTCATGTCTTGTATGTTCAGGATGCATGTTTTACTATGTTTTACTACAAACTACACAGGAAGTTGACTCCCCCAGGGCAATCCTTACTACATACTACTGCAGGTCCAAGGGAATTCTGTAGTGACTGTAGTAAAATTCAATAAAATCAAATTGTTTTGTAGTAACTCTAGGGTCATTACTGGCAATGATTACTACATTTTACTACAAACTACGAGAGAAAGTACCCTTTCACAGGCAGATGCTACTACATGCTACAGCCCATTTTGGAAAAATTGTAGTAAGTGTATGGTCAGGGTAGTTGAGGTGACGTGTCTTGTAGTCCAGACTTACTACAAGCTACTACATGGGTCTACAGAGCGGCTCTGAATATTGAGACACGTAGTAACTGTAGTGGCTAGCCCCTTCTACAGCAGCTGCAGTGTCTCTCCTCTCTTGGCGGAAGCTGGGTATTTCCTGGGCCAGCTTTCCGGCTTAACTTGCTTGCTGATATGCATTCGTTACTGCCCTTGTCTCAGCGATTCATGGTTTTAACCAGGACAAATTGACCTCCTGCGAGCGTCTCTCATGGCTGCATGTCATCCTGGAACCTTCACCACGTGGTCGTACAGTCAGGAGTAGAAAAGGGTACAAGGTACTGCCAGTAGAGCTGCGGCCGCTGCTAACCCCAGAAAGATCCCCTTACGGCTAGATCTTACTATGAGAAGTTGATCGGACGTGTGTCACCTTGGACAACCAAGTGACCCTGCTGCCCACCTGCGTAAAACGCCCACCAAGTGTTTGGGCATGACATCATGATATCGACAAACCTTGGAGTCCAAGAGAAAAGCCGCTATGTGCGCTGCATTGTAGCTTCACCAAGCCCTCCCCACAGGCTCTCCATGACAAATGCTTTCGTTCGCCGGAGTAACCATGGCTTGAGCTGGACCAGTGGCTGTACCGTGTATATATAGCGACAGGATAGCACGTTACCGCTAATGCTTGCGAGATATCCAACCAGATACGCCTCTTCCACTGAAAAGTGCATAGATCTTGGAAATAGGACACAGATAGCATCTTCTGGTGTTACCTCTTGACAATGGTGCTTCTGCACTGCCAGCAGCCCAAGCAGCTTGTACGTGGTGCCAAGCGTTCGACTAGCACTGGACACGTAGCTGTACCAATAGCCTCCAAGTTGAAGGGGCAGCGAGCCCGTTGCCTGCAGGCCCGTGCTCAGAAGGAGATGTATGGGGTCTTGGCGGAAGTCCGCCCAGGACAGCAGCAGTTAGACAGAGCCAGCGAGAAGGACGTGCTACTGAACGGCTATGAACGTATTGCCAATGTTCCCAAGATCAGCAGAGAAGAGGCTATTATGTTCCAAGGTATGGACGTGCTCCCTTGGCCGCAGCCATTGCTCTCCTTGTTTTATGGATATGCCGTAATTCTAAGAAGGATACATGTGGATCTTGCGCTCACGTTCGTCGCACTGTTTCTAACGCAGCTTTCGGCTGGGAGTCATGGAAGCAGCGCTCCTGGTACGACGTGATCATGAGCAAGGTGCCGCAACTGCAAGCAGCAGGCGTGTCCCACATATGGTTGCCTCCCCCCAGCAACTCTGTCTCGCCCGAGGTGAGAACCATTTCTGCACACGTGGCCCCGAATGTCGAGACGCAAATGCACAGATATCTGGCCAATGCTTCACCTATCTGCAGCAGAGCTTGCGCCTCTCGGTGCTGCAGCATTATGGGGCGGTTGGATCAATATTAGCTGCACTATATGCTTTGGATAACCCTGGCTTGTGTACCTTGGCCATCATGGTATGCATCCATTGCATGAACCAGCTTGGCTTGATGGAATGCATCTCACCCAAGGTTAGTGCTTGAAACTTTGGGCGTGTAACTTACAGTGCAAGGCTCACTTAATGAGGTCACTCATACTGCTATTTCATGTTCCACTTTTGCTGTTTCATGTTCACAGGGTTACATGCCTGGTCAGTTGTATGACCTGAACAGTGCATATGGCAGTCGAGACCAGCTGGTAGCCCTGAACTCAGCCCTCAAGTCTGCTGGCATTGCACCTCTAGCAGACATCGTCATTAACCATAGGTGAGGGAGGCATTTAGACTTGCAGCGCAGCTCCAAATTCTAGCCGTAAACCCTCATGGATATTCAAGAGGCCCCTTGTGACAGTCAACACCTCTACTAGGAGGTATCTTCAGCAACAGCCTGGTCAGCCTGGCAGTATGGGCAGTACACCTTCCAAGCATTTCATGTTCAACTAGGGGCACAGGGCACTTCCGCTCAATCAAACCGAAGGATGCGCAATGCTGTGAGTTGATGTAGCACATGCTGTCCAATGCTGCAGAGCACCTAGATGGCATAAATGTATGCTGGAATGGAAGAGAATCTTAAGAGCAAAGTTTCTTTTTCCCTGGGAATGACACTCACAACTTTACAAAGGCAAATGGGTGGAATCAGTGGCAATCCTTTAGGGCAGGAGACTAAAACTGCTGCTGCTGTGTATCTTTTAGGTGTGCTGATGAGCAAGATGAACATGGTCGCTGGAACCGTTATAAAGATACCGTCACTGATGTGCCCAACCGAGGCCCAAGCCTGGCATGGGACCAAAGTGCCATTGCTGGGAGTGACCATGAGTTTGGTGGCAGGGGTCGCCCGGACACCGGTGAAGACTTCTGGGGTGCCCCTGACATTGACCACACCAAGGACTTTGTGAGGGATGGGCTCAGTGGCTGGTTGAAGTGGTTGAAGGAGGAGGTCGGCTTCGAGGGATGGAGGTTTGACTATGCCAAGGGATATGGAAGCAGGTAAAACAGAGCGGGGGGAGGGGGTGCGGGTTGGGCTGAGGGTGTATTACCTGTGTCTTGTTTCGTGGTCTGTATTGCTTTCGTCACGTCTGTGTGCTTTGTGACCTGAGGTGTGGGGATATAGCAGTGTGGCTATGGCAGTTCATGGTATGTAGTAAGGACATGGACAGGGAGCTATAAGCAGCTGCAGGAAGAGTACATGTGGCAGTTAGGTGCAGTTGGCCAGCCGCCTAAAGCCTGGGTATGAAGCATAGGTAGATGTCTTTGCTGCTCAGTTGCGCCATTTTGGATACTTATGTGCGGAAGGCTGGGGCATACTATTGTTTGCAGATTTTGGTACTTGGATCGTGCTTGAACTGAAATTGAGTCTGCTGCTGACCACTCCCGCTGTTGCTGCTGCTTTGACTTCTGCAGTTTCATCAAGGATTATGTTGAATCCAGTGACAGCACCCAAGGCCTACACGTAGGGGAGTTCTGGTGTGACCTGGATTGGCCTGGCCCTGAGGGTACCCTACAACACAACCAAGACGCAGCCCGTCAATCCATCTGTAACTGGCTTAATGGCTCCGGGCGTACTGCTACGGCCTTCGACTTTGTCACCAAGGGCGTGCTGCAAGAAGCTCTAAAGCGTAATGAGCTATGGAGGATGCAGGATGGGGCTGGGAAGGCGAGTGGGTTGCTGGGGTGGTGGCCAGGACGTACTGTGACCTTTGTGGATAACCATGATACTGGCAGCAGCCAACAGCATTGGCCGTTCCCTGCGGATTTGGTTGGTGCTGGTTACGCTTACATCTTGACACACCCGGGTGTGCCTTGCATCTTCTGGGAGCATTACTTTGACTGGGGGAATGAATTGAGGGGGCAGATTGATGCGCTGCTGTTGGCAAGGAAGAGGCAGGGGATTGTGGCCAGCTCGGAGTTGAAGATCAAATGTGCCGAGGGGGATTTGTATGTTGCAGAGGTGGGGGAGAAGATGCTGGTGAAGCTGGGGGGTAGGTATGATATGGGGGAACATGCACCTAGCAAGGAGGAGTGGAGCAAGGTGGCTTCAGGTCATCATTTTTGCGTGTGGGAGAGGGTATAGGGTAGGGAACTGTGCAAACTGTGGGAAAGAGGTGTGACTGCTCAAACCACAGATGTACTGCTGTAAGTAGGGTCTAGAAAAAGGTAATAAGAGAGGGGGGGGGGGGTGTAGTAGGAACAGATGAAAGAGACATGTTCTGTTGGAACACAGCAGGGTGACTGCAGGCCAGCCATGTACTGTGCTACAGCAACCATCGTGATTGCAGGAGACAGGGAGGGAGGGAGCATGTACGCATGTACAGCAGATGTACAGGGGTTGAGGGTATATATCAAGATGCTGCCAAGCAATTTTGTATGACTATGACTCTGTAAGAATACAAGCTCTTTTGTCAGTTGAGTTGTACCGTTGCAGCCTCACGGGACTGATCAATTTTGAAACGTTTTGTTTTCGGATTGTTGGACTTCGTTTTTTCCATTTTATGATAGGAGGAGTGTTGTCATGAGATGTGTAGGAAGTTGTCATGAGTATAGGGATTTCTGATTGTGCTAGAAGGCGTAACTGGGAAGAAGGGGTTGAAGGAGCAGCAAAAGTTGTAGCGGTGGGTTGGGGTGGTTGGTGGTGGATGGTGTTGCTCACACACACAAGCAGTCTATGGCTGCTTAGATTAGAAGAGACTATGCCAGATCAGGGTCACCATATAATACTCAGGGCAAAGGATATGTGGCTGCAAGTCATTCAATGTGTGACACATTCAATGCGCTGCAATACATATGTTCTGCCTAGGGTGTCAGGTGCTTTCCTGGTTGGGCCTAGTGCAGAATGGGAGAGTGGGCTGTTAAAGGGAAGGGGCTGATGTTGTATATACGCAGGCAGTATGTGTCTGCTCAATTTGCTGATGTCGTGTATAGGCTGTATGTGTGTGCTCAAAACTTGGCTGCTGTCGTGATGACGCAGGCTGAGAACTTGGCTGCAAAAATCTGTGCTGGTTGGTCTGTGGTTTTTTGGTTGATGAATGGTTTAGAAGGGGGCTGTGACCACGAACTCATTAGCCCTCTTGGTTTATTGGTTCGTTGTTATCAGAGGGCGATAAAGTCGATTGGACATCTGATAGTGGTAATATGCTGGGATAGTGGATGTCTTATTCATTCCGTATGTAATGATTTGGAGTTATTCACGCCCTTTTCGCCTTGATCTGTTAATGCTGCATCTGGCAGTATGACATAACATACGGGGTTGCTGTGGTGACTGTATAGGTATTCTGTGGCATGGTGGGAGAATTCGTGGACGAGCATGGTGTTGGCTATCAATGTTGTTGCAAGATGGCTGCAGCAGTTTGAACAAACATGCAGGAGTGTAAACAGATACCTGCTCGCGGCATGTAGTGAAATGGCTCATTGAAAATGTCCGTAAGATGTCAATGTGCATCAAGCAGAGGGAGGTGGTGTACACCTACAGCAGTGTTCGTATAATTTATTGCCATGTCAGTAGTTTGCTCATAGGTAGCAGAGTGGTTAAATGAAGTTACAAGCAGTGCAAAAGCTAGCCGCAGCAGATTAGGTAAATACTGGGCAGTAGGTAGGTTGGAGCTATTGATGCAGCCGCTGTGCCGACCTCCGTATGGTACAGTTAGATGTGCCAGCAGTTGGCCAGAACAGAGTCAATCTGACAGTGCTAGCTGACTGCATGCAGTGAAAGAGTGGACTGATCATATTCTACTGCACTGTTTCAGTCTGGTAAACTTACTACGTTGTCATAAGTTCCTTATCCCATCCAGTATCCGAGCATTTCAGTGATTCAGCGCTTCCGCATGCTTGTGGTACCGTCACTACTCATGCATGCAAAGGGAGAATTACAGCTCAGGCGTTGACAAGCTATGAGCAGCGACCCCCTCAATGCCCTTTTATCACTCCGTACAAGCAGTGTGTACACAACTTACACCAACCTGCACCGATGCAACAGCCTGCAGAGATACCAAATGCTGCATTTGTATGCGGCACCAGTGTAGTACACATGCCAATTAGTGCTCAAGCATGTGGGATGTTCCCCTCTCTTGCATGGTGGTAGTAATGTCGATACCGTATGGACATAACTACCACGCACCATGCAAGAGAGGGGAACATCCCACATGTTTGAGCACTAATTGGCATGTGTACACGGTGCTGCAATACACACACCAACATTCTGATACTTCCACACACGTTCCCTCATACATCATTGGTCTGTACAATCCCGCAAAACCCTACACATAATGCATTGTTCCTCCCAGCTTCACATGCACCTTCACATTACCCAGCCCCACACCACCCGCCTCCCCCTCCACTCCACCAGGAGCAGCAGCAGCACCCTCCCCTTCATCTCCCCCTCCTGCTGCTCCTACCCCGGCTTCAGCTCCACCTTCTGTCTCTGTCCGTGGTGGTTTCGGAGCAGCGTCTCCTTCTGTGCCAGCTGCCGCTCCTGCTGCTGCTGTCGGTGTTACTGCACTGCTGATGAGAGCAGCTCTCCTAGCAGCAAGCTGGGCATAATAGGCAGAGGGAACCAGGGACACACTCCTGCAGTGGGGAGGGTAGCAACACAAGCAAGGTGTTGTTGGACAGCGCAGCTTTGCGGCATGACAACACCATCCAAGCATACATGAACCAAAGCCAACAGCTTTGTATGAAGCGATACCGCATGTGTGGGTGTGTGGTGAGCTATTCGGATATGTAGGGGAGGATCCCTTACAAGCATAGGGATCGATATCCCTCTGCTTCATTAAGCAGCAAGTGAGGGTAGTTATGCTGATCACAGGCCTCAGGCTAGGCCTTAGGTCTAGCCTTTCAGGGGTACGTTCTCCAATGAAGCTTCCAAGGCACACAAACTCAAACTCGCAGCTGCAGTAAGACAGTACCAACCCCTGCATTTCCATCTTTCCCTCCCCGCACCTCCTCTCCACCTGTGGCTCCTCCAGCTCCAGGCTTCCCAACCCCCCCTCACGCTTCCCACGTTCAGCCTCCTTCACTCCCCTCCATTTGCCACCTTCCCGCAGATCTTAGGCCCCTGCCTACCGCCTAGATCCCTCTCCCACCTTTTAAACCCTTTTCACACTTTACCCCAATAGCCCCCTTCCCCGTTTCCCTCTGCCAAAGCCCCCCATTCCTAGTGCACACCCCCTTTCCCTCTCTTCCACGCCTTTTGTGCGCCTTTTCTCTCCTCCGGCTCCTCGCCTCTGCTCCAGTCCCTCCACCCCCCCATCCCCCTCTCCCCCCCTCCCCTCTCCCCCTCACCTTGTACACCTGCAGTACAGGAAGCACTGCCAGTATGTGAAGAGCTGCAGTCCATCCGCTGTGAATCCATTCTCATCCACCAGCACATGGTAGTGACTGGGCTTGTTGTGACCCTGCAGCCCAGCATGACTGTTCAGGAAGAAGTCAAACTGGGTGGGGTGGCAGATGCCTCGGTCCACCACAGTTCCAGGCAGGCAGTTGCCACTCCTGTCCTGGTTGTCCTTATCAGCTGGGTAGAATCGTGTGTGATGGTCTTTGCTGGCTACGATGTATGTGATGGGTGGGCAGTACCCTTCCTCCAGCTCAAAGCAGGCGGCACGCAGAGCAGCATACTCCTGCTCGCACACCTGTTCCGCACGGAAGCGCAACAAAAGATAGAGGGTTAGCTATGAGACCAAAGCACAAGAGGCTGCCGGGCTCTGAGTCAATTACAGTGCCCTTTAGATGTACATAAACAAAACAGATCACTGCACAGCTCCAGACCTGTGCGGCACCTCTCTACATGACTGAAACCAGAACATAAAACAAGGGTTTAACAGATATAGGAGGTAGGATAGCCACCTATCCTGCAGTTGGTATGCAACATTTTACAAGTCAAGACATATAGAGTTAGCTTGCAAGATTTGGCTACGGGCCGGATTTTGAGCTGGAGTGAATGCGAGGCTTGTGTCTATCGTCAAAAAGCACAGGAGGTGAGCTGCGGGGCTCTTTGCTACGGGCGGGAGGATCCTTGGGGCATCAAGCAGCACTCAACACAACTCAAACAACAGCTGGGGTGGAGCGGCATCTTGAGCCCCCCCCCCCCATGATCAAACACGTGAGCGTTTCAATCAGCAGCAAATCCAAAGGCACCAATTGGATGGCAGTGGTGATGCTGACTGACATATGCTTGACAATGGCACCCAAGAAACCTAGCAACAATAACTCCGAGGGGCTCTGTATGTCTTGCAAATGAGTGACCACTCCGGCCACAAAACCTCTGGAGCAGATCGTTTGTTACTTGTTAATACATACCACTCTTATAAGCTCACCACCACAGCAGCCCTTTCACTAGCCTCCCTCATGCAGCTACACAAGCATTGGCAATCACATTATCAAAAGACCAAAAGCCTTTACTTATTCAATTAATTATCTATTTTACTTATCTATTGATCTTTTTTTATTCACTGACTTATACCTCGCCACTTCCTTAGGTAGGCCCCCGCATACCTTGAGCATCTGAGACTCGCACAGTGATGTGCGGTAGAATATGATGGCCTCAGGCTTGCGTGTGCCGTTCTGACGGAAGAAGTCAACCAACAGCTCCAAGGCAGCTGTCTGTGGGGAGAACAGGACAACACAGGGCGGTAAGGCAATATGTGTGAAGTGGATATCATGGGATCACCCCTACACACAGGATAGGAAAACATTAGAACAGAACAACAGCGGTGAAGTCACACGGAATATGCCAATGCACGTGGATATCTGTGCCCAGCGGAAGAATAATCAGCACCCTACCCTGTATTCAGCAGGCTGAGTTTGGAATGCATGCCAAGTGCAGCAACTTCAGTAGTAGATTGCAAGTCCCCGGCCCCCTCCCTCCCCCTCCCCATACCCATATCATTCAGTCCCCTTTTGCTCACTCCCTTCTCTATCCTTGTCCATGTCTTCCTCTCTTCCCCTTCCCCCTCACCTATCGCTGTCCACTCACCCTCTCTCCTTCATCCCCACGGTTCCCCTTCCCCCTCCCTCTCCCCCATCTCCCTCCCCCCATCCCTAATCTACCCTTACCTTGAGGTTTTGTATAGTCTGTTCCCCCCTGGGTTGCAGCCCCCCCCCCCCTCCCTCTCTTGCTCCCTCTCTCCCCCTATCTTGTCCCCTACCTCAAAGTTTTGTATGGTCTGCTCTCCCCTAAATTGCAGCCCCTCTCCCCCCCCCCCTCCCTCCCCCCCCCCCCTCTCTCCCCCTATCTTGCCCCCCTACCTTAAGGTTTTCTCCCCCTATCTTGCCCCCCTACCTTAAGGTTTTGTATGGTCTGCTCTCCCCTGGGTTGCAGTCCCGTCCTGCTGCTGTACCTGCCCAGGCTGCGGTCCCTACTGGCCACCACTGCAGTAGCTGAGGGGAGGAGGGCAGGGCCTGAGGTGTGGGAGATGGCAGCACCAAACAGGATGAAGGGACGAGCACCTACCACAGGGATCACCTGTGCAAAGCAGTGGAAGGGAGAGGGGTTGCAGAATGATGGATGTGTTGATACGATAATGGGTGATGTTTTGGGTTTGAGGGCATGTGGTCATGGGGGGTGAGACATGGTGCTACCAAATAGGATAAATGGAGGACCTTCACCAAGATAAGATGAGATAGTAGTGGGATACAGTTAGAAAGCATGGTTGTGGCGTGAAGGTGCGGTTCTGTTTGGTCTTGGCCGTCCAGGATTCAATTAAAAGAGAACTAATCCGAAGTTACCAGGTAACGGATGCACTAGCCAATGCAACCTGCCAGGTGTAAAGCCGTTTGACAAAAGGCGCTGTGCCCTTCATATGCTGAGCTTCATACCCTGAATTTGTTAGGCCCTAATGGCCTACAGCTATTGAGTTCCAGGATGGGATTTTCAGCTGTTAGCAACCAGCACTTGCCTAAAACATCCATCTGAAGACCAGCTGGCTACCGGCTGCTGGGTGGTGCATGGTACAAGACTGGTATCCCTGACAGTTAAGGGTACACCCAGCCAGCAGGGACCCTAATCAGGCTCTCCCCCCTGCTCCTCCTCCTTCCCGCCTTTCTCCCGTCTTCCCCCCCTCCCATGCTCCTTTTCCCCTCCCACGTCCTTCGCCTGCTGAGGCTCTCTCCGCCTGCTCCTCCTTCCCCCTCAGCCCCTCTGCCCCCTCCCTGCCTCCATCCTGGCCTCCTCCTTTCCTCTCCCTCTCCCAACCTCCCTCCCTCACCTCCTAAGGGTCTCCCCCCGGCCCCTCCTCCCCCCCCCCCCCTCCCCCTCGCTCCTCCTCCTCCCCCCCCCCTCCTCCTCCCTCCCCCCCCCCCTCCTCCCCCCTTCTGCCCTGTCCTCCTCCCCCCCTCCTCCCCCCCTCCTCCCCCCTTCCTCCCCTCCCCTGTCCTCCTCCCCCCCCTCCTCCTCCCTCCTCCCCCTCTCCCCCTCCCCCTCCTTCACCCCTCCCCCCCCCCCCCCGCCCCTCACCTGTTGCGGCTCTCCGCCAGTCTCACATTGACTCCCCCCATCTTGGCATTAATCTTCAGCACCAGGTTACTGCAGTACTGCAACCTCCCCCTAGGCTGTACCCCCAGGCCCACCCCTGCCACCCCTGCCACCATACACTGACTAGGCACACCCAGAGCAGCATCTGATGCCAGCTTCACCTCCTGGTATAATGCCTGGTTGTGGTTACGCAGCAGCACCAGCAGCAGCTCACAAGGGGCCTTGAAGTGCTGCTGGGCAGCTTCACAGCCGAGTTTGAGGTGGTCCAGGACGCTAGCCTCAGCCTGTGGAAGGGGAAAAGTTGGGGCAACAGAGGCCAGTCAAGACAAGGAAAGGGGCATCCTAAGCTTAGAGGTAAGGCGCAGCAACTTGCAGGGGACTAAAAAGGATAGCAGAAGAGCAGACGCGCGTGTTGAGGCTTTTGCACCTCCTCCTGCTGCCTACACAGAGCAGCAGCGCGGTTGCCAGCTGGTGGAAATCGGGCAGGACCAGGAAAGGGTTGGAGACAAGAGGAGGCAAAAAGCAGCAGGTCACACAGCGGCAGCTATTCATATGATGAAGCTTAAACTAGGACGAGGTCAATATGTAACCACCATAAACAGTGCTGGAGCAACTTGTCCTAAGTCTGACGAGGCTTGCGTGACCCCCCCTCCCCCCCCTCACACGGGTCTCAGCTCCACCCCCAACCCAAACACCATCTCGTCCCCCCTCCTCAGTTAGCAGCAACAGGCTCCCAAGCAGCCACTTCCAGACCTAGCAAACAACCCCCTCCCTCACAGAAGCCTCTCTACGTCTCAACATGAACCCCTAACCCTTAAACCCTAAACCTCACAACTCCTAAACCCGCCCCCCCTTTACCTGCTGGTACACCACTGGTGGCAGTGCACACTCCACTCCTGCTGCATTGAGGCAAGTGACCAGGTCAGATAGGAACGCCTCCCCCCCTGCTGGCCCCTCACACATCAACTCCTCCTTGGGCAGCAGGGACACCAGCGCCCAGCTGCTGATACGACTGCCACCTGGGGCCTTGAAGTTACGGACATTCCATTGACCCTATAGGACGGAATAATTTTAATTTTAACAAGTTCAGCAGGGGGAGAGAGGGGCCTCCAGAGGAACGCTGAAGGTGGAGGATGGTTACATAAGGTGATGAGCTTGTATCACAATATTGGCAAGCAAATGATGAGCATTCTGCACCTCAGCATGGGTTCATGCTTGGGCATATGAACAGAGCACAAACAGAACACATGGTGAGATATTACCCTCATGAAATCTAGCCACAAAGTCCTTCAGCATCCTGCAATGGCGCCCGTTACCCCTGTCATTATAAAGGCCTCGGAGGTTGGGTACAGGTAATCAAAGCAGGGGAGAGTGATGCGACAAGGAAAGTCGGCGTCCTGGAAGCGACATGACAGGGTTAGTGCGGAGACGTGCCAGACGTACCGGAATTGACAAAGGGCCACCACCCCAATGAAGGCCTCATTGCATTATGATTGAAAAGTATATTGATGATTCAACTGAAGGCCCCCGGTACCAGCACTCACCAAAGTCCCAGGGAAGAGGCACTCGGGTGCCCCATAGGCCAAATGTGGCACCGGTAGCACCCGTGATCTCACTCCACTCAGCCCCCCAGCCGCCTCCAGCCCAAAGGCCTCCATCCTCCCCTCCTTGCCCAGCCTCTCACGGATGTTGATCACAGACTCTAGGAATGTCCTGCGGTCCTGAACCTTCTTGGAGTTGGGGCGGGCCAGGGCGCTGGCTTGGGCGGCATCCAGTAGGTGGAGGGGGTAGGGGGTGCCTGGGAGGATACTGGGGGGTGAAGGGGGGGAGGGGGGGGGCACAGGGCGGTTTAGCTATATAAATTATACATATTTATTACAAGTAGGAGGGCCAGAGGGGCGGAGGGGTGGAGGAGGGCGCTGAGAGAGGAGTGAGAGGAGGAGGAGGGTTGGCGCAGAAGAGGAGTGCGGAAAATGGGAAGGAGAGAAAGAGGGAAAAGGAGGCCAGCAAGGGAGGGGGGACGGGGCTGCACATGGGACAGAGAGTGGTTCGATAAGGACAAGGTATGCGCCTATGGACTGCACTCTCCACCTGGGGCAATTAGAGCCTAAGACGGAGCAAAGCTTGAGCACAGCTAAACCGCAAAGCAGAGCATGTGGATGTGCTGCTGCTTTCCATTACCACTGGTCCAGGCCACTGTTATTCCTTCCTTCTTAACACCAGACTTAATGCCTTGTTAACATATGGTCTCCCTCCCTCCTCAAATTCCTTCTCCTCAATCTGAACCCATCCTATATTACCTCTCCTTTCTCTCCCTCCTCCATCTGCTGTCATTCTTTACATCCACCCTCTCCTCTTACACATATATGCCCTCATTCACCTCCAAAACGCCATTGGGGACCACATACGCCTCCACAACCATTTCCTCTCACCCCCCCCTCTTTCCTCCCTCACATCTTCCTCCCTTTTATCTACACCTCGTCCTTCCCTCCTACCTTCCCAATATGCTCGCTCCTCCTTTATCTCCCTGCTCGTTCCTCCACCCGCCCCCGCCCACCCCTGTACCCCCCCCCCCCGCCCCACTTCCCCTCACCTGCACAGTTCTGCCGGGTACCATATGTGCATTCCCTTGCCCCCCACATCCACACAGGGCAGCTCAGGCTGCTGCAATGTCACCTCGTACTGCTGCTGGAAGTATTCTGCCACACTGATGGTTGCCCCTGAACCCCTGTGAGTAATGGTGGTGGAGGAGGCCCCTTGAGCGGAGATGCCACGGATCACACCTCGCTTGGGAGGAGTGGGACCACCTGGCCAGCTCACCAGCACCTACAAGGAGGATTCAATCATAATTCATAATCATAAATAAGAAGCAATGTATTACAAAGCAATTGACATGTTCATATAAGATATGGTAATAGAATACCTGCTTTATATGCTGCACCCTGCTTTTTTGTTCGAGCACTGCATGACAGACCCTGCTTTTCTCGTATGCACTCTCCCCTGCTTTGACTACCTGTACCAACCCCATAGGAACATAAAAAACATTGATAACTATAACTACACCAGAAAAAATTGAGCTAGCTGAAGCAAATGACGGCAGGGGACGCTTGATCCAGGGGATGCTTGATCCAGGACAGCACGGGTGTGCAGTTGGCACCTGAACCATGGGTGGTGTCAATAGTCCATGTAAGCATCATAGTTGTAAGCAGATGCCCTTGGGAGACAATACACAGTACACTCTCCAATTGGTCAAAACAGGCATGGCGCTGTTCATTTCTGACTTACCAGTGTCTAAAGCATCCCCCCTCTCATGCAGCCAAAATAGAATATTTTGGAACATCGCTTGAGATTTCTACAAATCCTCATTTCATAGAACCCCTTTATGCTATTCAAGGCGTCGTGCCTTGCAACCGCCTTCCCCACCCACCAATCTGTGACCCCCTCCCCCCTCCCCTGCCCTTTTCCCTTCCCCGAGGCCCCCCACCCTTCCAACCCCTCCTCACCTCCACTCCTTTGAGCACCTTCTGCAGCTGCTCCACATCAGACGAACCCAATGGAACAATAAACCCTACCCTAATACCGCTGCTCACAGCACCACCAATACCAGCGCTGCTGCTGCTGTTCTCACTCTCAGCACTCCCACTGGCTGGAATGATTCCAGGAATAACACCACCACCAATCCCACCAACAACAGCAGCAGCAGCAGCACCTGTAGCATCTGCCTTCAGCAGGGCAGGCAGTAGCTGCTGCAGTGGCCCAGGTTCTAAGAAGGGCTTGACCAGGCTGTCCACCTCCACCCCTAAACCCTGCTGGCTCCACTGCAGCTGGCAGCTAAACCCTAGCCAGGCCTCCACCCCATGCCCTAAGCTGAAATGAAGCTCAGGCTGGCCCGGGGCATAGAAATAAACCTCCCCCACCCCCTGGGAGTTAGTTACAATTTGGCACGGGCAATTTGCTGCAGCTGCGACTGATGGACTGTTAATAATGGGGGTGGGACCACCACCAGGCAAACCCAAGGGGTTAGAAGCAGAGACACCCCCCGGACCAAGCATACCCCCTGCTGCTGGTATTACCCCAGGTGGCCCCACCCCTCCCCCACTTTGCACTAAACTCATCATCCCTTGCACCCCCCCTCCCAATACCCCCAAATTCCCCCCCATTACTGTATTCCCAAGCCTATTCCCCATCATCATCCCCAGATTTCCCCCCAGGACCCCTCCAGGACCCATTTGACCCCCTAGGGGTCCCCCCATTCCCCCCGAGCCACCCCCTAACCCTAAAACCCCAGACCCACTAGGGGGGCTTGGGCTAAACCCTACAGGCACACTTGTGCTGACGCTGATGGTGGAAGGTAATGGAGATATAGCGGGAATCCCCTGCCCCGCTGCTGCTTTCAGTATCAACGCTTGCAACCCCTCCAGCAACACCACATTTGGTTCAGTCCCAGCAACATTTGGGGGCCCATCAGGGGCCCCCTGTGCTGCTTGACCCCCTCCAATAACCCCTGCCAAATCCACATTTCCTGCAAGGGTTAATCTCACAACAAAGGTACCCCCCCTGCTGCTTGACGCACCCCCCGCAAGAGCTACTGCCGCATCTGCCACATTTCCCCCTCCTGCATTCCCCCCTCCGGAAGCCACAAAGGCAGAGGGGGAAGTCGCAGGGGCAAATGCTGCTGCTGCTTGGTCTTCCAGCCGCACTACCACCTCCTTGGTCCCTTGAGACACCCCGAGTGACTGAGTTGAGATGAGTTTGTTTGGTCCTGCTGGTGACCAGCCCTGCTGCCAGCCCTCCTCTGAGGCAGCTTGAGACAGCACACGCCATATAAGTGCCTCAGGCAGCGGACGGCTGCTGCTGCTGGTTGTTGTGGTGGCCGTGTTCTCCGCTGTGTCTGGTGGGGCATCTGGTCCTGTGAGAGCAACATCCACAAGGAGCTGACGTCAGCAGGATGAACCATTACTTATTCCATAAGACAAAGTGCACCTTTAAATGCAAGTATAATGATGAGGATATGTTGGTGAGGACACACCAACTTTGGGTCCGCACAGAAGAAACGGACAAAACCTGAGTTATTGCACAGCGCTAGGCGATAACAAAAAAAAACAAAAACTTGAACGCCAAAGCCCACAGGCCTAAATCTGCAGCACAAAACATACGTCTACGTTTTTCTTAAGTACCCTGAATGGGATTCAGCTGCTTCTGATGGACACACTTGTGTGCACGCACTGGCTGGCAGGGAACCAATGCGCCTAAGCATGTCAAAGGAAAGTTAAGGCAATGCAACAGGTCCGGTTGTTCTGATCAAGCTGGCTGCATGTATGGTCTGCGAAAGGGTTATGCTCAAGCATTGGTACCTGCTGTATATGTTTACAGCACCTGAAATCATATCCAGCAGCCACTGCTCTGTGGCTAGCCTTCTCCTGCTGGTGCTACTAGTGAGAGCTAGATGCATTCTAGGGCTCCTTATCTCTACATAACCTGCGCTAGTTGCTGAATATGATACCCAAAGTTCCAACCCCAGGTTCTTCCCCCTCACACTCACCTCCATCTGCTGCTGGTGCTGGTGCCTCCTTCCCCTGTCCCTCAACCCCTTCCTCCTTCCCCTCTGCCCCGCCACCCTCACCATTGCCGCTGCTGCCACCTGCCGCCCCGCTACTGCCACCAGCACCAGCACCACCCGCTGCTGCTGCTGCTGCCTGCTTTCCAGTGAGCCTCTTGACCTCCATATCATACAGCATTAGGCTGGGTGGTGCTGTCCCCCGCAGCTGCAGGTGGAATAGGTTCACTAGCAGTGCAAGCTCACGGCCTGCGGTACCGAATGTGGGGCGCTTAGCCAGGCGGCGACCAACCTGTAGGCAGCAGCAACAACACAAGCATGCAGGAAAAGGTGAAGTACAGAAACACTCTCCTGCGGTTGGGGGAACTTTTAGGAATTTCACTGCTCATACACAGCAGCAGGCAGCCATGAAAGCAGCTTCGGATTGGCTTGAATAATTCTGTGTAGTGATTGATTTGGTACAGAAGATAGGGTAGCATTTGCCCCAATTAGCTGTCTCTATGATCAGGAGAAGTGGGGAGGGGAGAGTGGGGTGCACGGCAGATGCAGGCGTGTAAAATGAATGTGTTAGTGGGTTCGGACTTCTGCTCTGGTGCACTTGCAAGGACATGCGAGCTATTCTGATGGTCAAACTGGCAATGCTTTACTGCGGGCAGCAGAGGGTGTACATGCACTTCTGCTAGACTGTAACACTAGGCTTGATTCAAGCGCCCCACAGCCCCAGATGAGATGAGATGCTGAATACAGCAGGAATGCTGCTGGAGCTGCTGGTAGCAACAGTCCCATGATCTGTGCCACCACCCACCTGCTGGTAGGTCTGGTAGTCCCAAGTGCGAGGCCCTCCTAGCGCAAGCTGCCTTAGTGTGTTAATCATGCTTAAAACCCCATCCTGGTAGCGCACTTCCCTGTGGTCTGGCCCTGAACCCCGGCCACCTCCTGCACCAGCAGCTGCTGCTGCTAGGGCCATGCCCCCTGGGGAGGCGAAGGCTGATACGCCGGGACCCATGCGGGGAGAAGGTGCACTCACTGCAGGACGGATGGAATGGAACAAAAAATACAGTCTCGTGTTGAGGGGGAATGGAACTCAGGGGTTGGCAGGCCGGGCCATGAGGACCATCAGCATGCACCACCCCAGCATGGAAGAAATCAGTGCGGACGCCCATGATGCACGAGAACATGTGAGTTTAGAGGAGCTTTTGCTTGCCGTGACTGCCAGGGAGCGACGTCAGGGGTATAGAGTGGAGGTGGACTGACTTACGTCTTCCCGCATGGTCTGTGCGTGTAGGTATAGCGAGCCCCCTACCAACTCCCCGCTGTCCAAAGTCAGGCATACGCCCAAGAGAAAGCCCCGACACGTCCAACCGGCCTCTCCCCCGTCCTCGATCTCCCATCCTGGCAAGAGCAGGTTTACAGCACTTATGTAGGAGCTAACAACATCAGCAGTTGCAGACACTAGGGTGCCGTGCTTTTCACAAGTACACTGATGATTCTATATCAGACTTCACTTGCGCGGCCAGCAACATGAGCCCACATGTGCCTGGCTGCGGAAGTCAAACACGTGAATTTCACTTTACAGACATTGAATGAGGATATTGGTAGTGCATTGCAGTGCATGGCTTCCGTCATACCGCTAGTTCCGTTCCATCGGTCACCTCCCGAGTGCGACAGCAGTACGGGACGTCGGAACCGTGCCTTGCGGCTTCAGGCTGGCGGCCCTCTTCCACTTTGCAGCCTATGGACGGCATCGTAGATGCACCAAAGCAAGTCTTTGTCGGCTCCCACCTGCCGTTCGCTGGGCAGCTCTCCGACTCACCTTCAATAGGATCTGCAACCGCTGACTGGTGTGACTCGCTCAAATTGACGGAATCATCGTGGCTGGCGCGCACATCATGGGGCACGATGATGGTGAAAATTATTCTGCTTTCATATTAACAATCACATGTTGTGGCCACTGAATACTAGCAAAGTGCTGTACAGATTACATTAAGATTACAGAGTTACAGATTACAAAGTGGCCCCTTAAAGGGGGCTGATAGAGATGCAGAGGACGTACAAGTCCACTGTAAATTCTGCCTTAGTGAACTTGGCCCCAAGTAACTCTCCGTTATATTCACTTTAAATGTATTGACCCATCTGCGATGCCCTGCTTACTGAAACGCTTCTATGGAGTATGCATAACCCGCGTAGGTTTTGGTTGTACTTTAAAGGGGCCAAGAGGCGTGAGTTTGTGCAAGATCTAGTTTCGTGGTCACAGTATTGGGAGAGTCTGTTTGGTGGTGGTGAGCAAACGTGGCTCCAGCAAGGTGCAGCTGATGTTGCTGCATTGGTTAGTGAGTTAGGACTTGACACAACCCTAGGTGCTAAGCATAAGGCGTCTAAGCTTAATGAACCTATTGAGTTGGATGAGATGGCTGTTGTCTTCAACAAGCTAAAGCGCGGGAAAGCAGCTGGTCCAGATGGTATTCGTGCAGAGTTCCTGAAAGATGCTGTAGTTAGGGAGTTTGAGGAGGAGGATGGCTCTCACCCTGTATTCCGCAATGTGTTACTAGAGCCAGTGCATGCTGTAATCAATGCATTTTTTGAGTCTGGTGATCCACCTGTTTCATGGTCTGAAGCAGCAATCTCAGCCGTGTTTAAAAAGGGTGACCCTACATGCAAGGACAACTATCGGGGTATAGCGGTGGGCAAACAAGCGCAAGCTGGCTTTCGTAAGGGCATGAGAACCACAGACCAGTTATTCATCCTTAGGCATGTGATTGATAAGTACCGCTTGCAAAAAAAGCCATTGTTTTGTTGTTTTGTGGATTTCAAGAAGGCATATGACTCTGTTGATCGTAGGCTCTTACTTCAGCGGCTTGCGTCCCTGGGTATCTGGGGAACAATGCTAACATCCATTGCAGCCATGTACAGAAATGTCCCCTTGCATGCCCGGGTTGATGGGAAGGTAGGGCCGGCTTTCCAGAGCAGTATTGGTGTGAAACAGGGGGACCCGCTCTCGCCACTGCTGTTTGGTTTGTTTATTGATGAGCTTGAAGATTTTGTGAGGCAACGTTTGCCAAATAGTGGTGCGCAGGTGGGTCCTTCTAAGTGTCAGCTACTTCTGTATGCGGATGATGTGGTGTTGTTTGCAGAGACAGCTGTGGAACTGCAGTCTCAACTAGATGCCCTGAAAGAGTTTTGTGACCTAAAGCACATGACAGTCAATGTCCAGAAAACACAGATATTGTCTTGCAGGTCCCGGGACGCAGCAGGTTGCTCATGGCAGTATGCAGGGGAGGCCATTGAGGTTGTCAGTACCTTCAAGTATTTGGGTATCACTGTGGAATCTGATCGTGGTTTTAAAGGTGCTGTGGATGTTATGAGGTGTGCTGCAACCAAAGCTATGTGGAGTGTGGTACGCCAGACTCAGGAACGGGACATCCAGCAGATTGCTTTACGGGTACTGTTGTTCAAATCGATGGTTATTCCAGTTATGTCATATGGGTGTGAAATATGGTCTTTGCCCTTTCTCACGTCAAACTTGCCATTGGGTAATCCACTCCAGAAGGTCCAGAACATGTTCTTGAGACAAGTTAGTGGGACTTGGTTGAGGAAGTCGGTATCTCAACGACTGTTGCATGAGGAGCTGGGGTGCATGCCTGTATCATTTACGTGGGTTAAAATGGCTTGTGGCTTTTGGAATAGGTTAGTAGCTCAGACATCTGCGCCGATGCTACGTGCAGCGTTTACAGAGAACCTCGAGTTGTCGATTGTTGCTGGACATGGACGGCTGTGGTCTGCTGAGATGATGAAGTGTCTTAAAGATGTTGTTCCGGATTATGCTGAGAAGGTAACTTCTCTTGTGCTGAACAGGTCAGTAACAGAAATTGAGCGTGTAGACACAGAAGTTGTCCTAGGCACTTGGGGTAGTAAGTGGACTGCTTGTTGGTGTGACCTTCCAGAGGATCCTAGGGTTGCATCCTCGGATCAGGTATCGTATGCGACCTATTATACGTGGATGGCTGAGTGTGTTTCACAGCCTGCTAGGTATGTTGATCATGACCGTTGTATAAATCCAGAGTATCTTGCTGATCTCATGAGGTTTAGAGTGGGAGCTCACTGGCTGAGTGTTGTGACTGGACGTTGGGCTGATGGTGGTACTGTGAGGGCACAGAGGTATTGTAGGAAATGCATGGCATATACCGTTGAGGATGAAAAGCATTTCATGCTGGAATGCCCTGCCTACCAGGAAATCAGATCGGAGTTTGGTGAGTTGTTTGATTACTGTGAAGGTGATTTAAGGAAGCTTATGTGTCATCCAAGGCAGCATATGTTGGCGAAGTTGGTACATAAAATGCGTGTCTTCAGAGATGAAGATACTGAGTGGGTGTTTGATCTGCAGCTTGACAGATTTGAATCGAGTGAAGATGAAAGTTGTGGTAATGTTTCTAGTGATGAGTATGAGAATGAATTAGTTGAAGTTGATGATATTAGTCAGTTTGGTTTTTTGGAAGCCCCTTGAGCCTCGTGTTGGCTCCGGGTTTTTCTTTTTTCAAATGTAACATTCAAACCGTGCTCAGATCTGGAAGCCCGCGCCAAGTATGATATCCACACCTACCCTTTCACAAATGCATCCATGCAGGCTTGACATCAGAGATGATGTCAGTCCACCGTCATGTTAGCTGATTTATACCGAGCGGACACACAAGCACGGCTGGCAATGTTTGCACCAACCATCTGTGCCTACACACTTGCACCTTCCAAGTTGGCGGAGACACCTTCCTTCAACCCTTCCACCTTCATTGGGGCCCACCATGATCCCCACCAAACATCACCAGGGCCGAGTAGGTAAGGAGACTTGATGATCGACAGACTCTCGGTTTACAGTTCTCGTCCCATCCCACATTCTCTGCATACAACACTCATCCCATTGAACACATCGGCAAGCTGAGCCTCAATCATACCAGAGTCACGCACATGCAGGCAGACACATTAGACATAGATAATCCCAGCACCCCCACTACTGCCCGTCTAACTAAGGCCATGTAAAGTATTTGTATGTACCAAGCCGAGAACTGATAAAGTGCCAACATCCACCATGGCAAGGTGTGCTGCTCTCTCTGCAAAGATCTCAGGCATGCAGTTCCAACCCCAACAATGCCTAGCAACCACGCCTTCCAGACTTGCTGCCCAGCTGGAGCCAGAGGACAAAATTGTCATGTCCACGCCATCACTTGCAAACCCTGACACAGCAGGACATGGCATCTACCCCAAGCAAGCGGCTTTTGATAACATAAGATAACAAACATAAAAACATTACAATACCTGCCCCTGGCTCTGTGACTGACACGATAACGAGTCATGAATTGTTGCTTTAAAGGCACTGTTCCCTTGTCGCACATACAATTGGGAACTACACATAAATTGTAAATACCATTCAAGCTCATACGGGCTGCTTCCACCCGTTTGCAAACACGTGCATCCACAGACTTGAGTGCAACAACACAACCGGGGCGTCTCAAAAGAGCTGCTGGAGGGCCATGAACTAAGTAGACAGACATCTGGCCAAAACATGTAAATACAATACAATGCTAGGCTTGTCACTCAACCAACCAACAAAACCATGCTAGGCTTGTCATCCAACCACTGCAACTGCCACCACACAATGCAATCTCTGCTCCTGGCATTGCAGCTCCTCCTGCCCATGGGGCACTTGCAGGCTTGGACTAGAGCACCCACATGCACTAACTACCTAAGCCGCATTCCCCCTCCTTTCCGCCCGCTTATGCAGCAGTGCCCCCTGCATGATGAAGTGCTGTAGCCCCCGCCTCATTTCCTCCCCATCCTCCCTCTCCCGGGCCACACCCGCCTCTCATTCCTCCAGGCCCGCCATGTCCTCCCCCCAGGCCCCCAGCAATGCCAACCCCATTTGGGATTTAGTGGAAAATTCCCAGCAGTCCTGCAAAGCATCTGGGAAGCACTGGCCCACCACCCGCACCAGCAGGGACCATATGGGCCACTGCTCTGCCTCTGCTGCCACACCTGCTGCTACTACCATCTGCTGCTGAGAATACACTCCCGCCCCTGCCGCCTGTACCCCTGGTGGTGCTGCAGCAGCTGCTGCCACTGGCCCTGCTGCTGCTAGTGCTGTTGGTGCCCGCAGGTGAGCAAGCAGTACCTTAACCACCTCCATCTGCCCTGCAAAAGCTGCGAAAGCGAGTGGGGTGCAGCCAATTTCTGCCTCATATGCTGCATCTGCACCTTCCCGCAGCAGCAGCTGAACCAGCTGGATGTGACCTTTTTTTGCAGCACTGTGCAGAGGCACAAACAAATCCTCACTCTGAGCATGCACACTAGCACCCCGTCCTATGAGCTGCTCTGCTATTGCACAATGACCTTTATTAGCAGCATAGTGCAATGGCACCTGGCCATAATTGTATACAACTGCTGCGTTAACATCTGCGCCTGCATCCAACAACAGGTGCACCAACTCCCCATAGCCCTCGTTCACAGCACAACTCAACGCATGGCCCAGATTGACATTGGCACCCTTAGCCACCAGCAGCTTAGCAACTGGAACATGCCCCTGCCAAGCTGCGAACGAAAGGGCTGTGTCTTGGTTGGTATCTACAGCATCCACTGCTGCGCCTAAATCAAGCAATAGCTCCACAGCTGACAGCTGTTCCATGCGGCTTGCTACGTGGAGAGGGGTATCCCCAAGATCATCCACAGCATCAACCTTTGCTCCATGCTGAATCAACAGGCGCATGGCCTCCAAGTGACCTGCCCTCGCTGCTGCATGGAGGGCCGTCCGTGCTGCTGTTGTTGTTGTGGATACGCTGGTGCCTGTGCTAAGCAGCTGCTGGAGTTGCAGGAGGTCACCACAGGAAGCTGCTGCTAGCAGGTCCTGAGCACTCATGCTTGGGCAAGCGACAGCTCCTGAACAGGTCCTGCAGGCAAGTTAAGGGAAAGATCTCCATCTGGTCATGTGATAGTCAGAAGTGCAGGCTGGCCGTGCGATGCCTCGACGATGTGGGCGCGAGAATGCAGCTCAGGCTCTGAGTGGAAGGCATTAGCTGCTGTTCCAAACATGACAACGTCTCTCATTCGGCATGGATGTAAGAGGCTGAAGATGCTTCCCTCCGCCGGACGGATATGCAGGGCCGTCAACCGCTCCTAAAAATGTGGAGGCCGTGGTGTGCAGGAGCTGTCAGCCCAGTATCAAGGCTAATTTGCTAAGGTAGGAGAAGAATCTCTGCTGCAGTGGCTTACTTGAGCAACACCGAAAGTCCTAGCAGTTGAAGGACCACACCAGATCACGAGAGGTTGCACAGATTGATGTTGAACACAAGCACACCACCATGTGGCCTTGGAAGACACAGGTGGCACTGATGACTGGCCAGTACCCACGTCCTGGATATTGGTGACAACGGTCTGCTATGACGTGGGCGGCCCCATCACAAACTCACAGTCACCAGCGATGTGCCTCAGGGACTGGTACTGTTGAGCTCGAGGTAGTTTCGCCATTCAAAACACACTCTGAGTAGCGCTATTTAGTGGACCGCAGGGCGCGCAGCGTTTTGTACCCGGGCAAGAGGACGAAGCCCGGGATCCATACGTTTAGTACCATACAATCGGAACCCCGAACCCCACTTCAGAAGTTGAAATCTCACAGCTTTCACACGCCCCATTATTAAGCCAGACTCGTCTGCCTTTGCTCTGTTTCATGAGGCAGTTGGCGTGTTTGAGGAGCTGGCCTCCGTCTCCTTGTGCATGTTCCCTTCGCACATAGCAGTCTACCGTCCCCTTATTTTCCTTTACCTTTGCAACATTCTGCGGCAGAACTGGGTCGAACACGATCTCTATTGAAACATGACGGGGAGTGCCTCACCTTGTTTCATACTAGATGGACCTTCTGTGCAGCAAACGGTGTCGAGCATGCGGTGCTCCTACCCCTCACCACCACCACGACCACCACTTCTCTTGACCTGCAGCACCCCGCCACCCCATTCCCTGCCTCACCTTTACTCCCCTCACCTCGTCTACCGCCCTCCCCCTATCCGAACCCCTCTTCTCCTGCAGCCACACCCCACCCCCACCCACCCTGCCCATACAACTGGAAGACTGGTGATCATCCCTCCAAAATATAGACCAAGCTGATAGTTGACCAGTTGCCAAAAAACTCCAGGTGGACATGTGGCATCCAAGCACCCAACCGCATCACAGGCTCAGGCACGGCAAGCAACAGTGCGCTACTAGTATGTGGGCACTTGTTACCACCCCTTGCAACTAGCTAGCAGCACAAGACATCACTCCCGTCTTACTCATGATGATCTGAACCCCCTCTCTGCTCTGCCTGGAGATGGATGATGAGGTGGATCTTGACAAGCTGCCGGATTATGAGCTCAACTAGCTGGCAAAGGTGAGAGGACACCAGTGATGTTACTCTCTGCTTGGACGAGCCGGCCATGGTATTCTAATATTAGTAGTCGAGGGAGGGCATCTCAATTTGACTGAAATTATAAAGTTTCATGATATGCCATAGGAAAAAGTGCCATAGGCCCTGCACCTCAAGCCGTTACAAAAAGCTGCGAGGCGAAACATTTCGATAGGCGTGAGTTCTACACATAGAGAGAAAAGTCCCAGCTGTGTGCCGGGGATTCTTGCCTATAGTGCTTGCCTCCCGGCTAGTGCAATGGAGAGCTTGCAAGTAATGAGGGTTCTGTAGTGCTGATTAAAAAAGTCAAGTGAGAGTCATCTTTTCAGCTAACCATTGCAGATCACACTACAGCACAGATCCTATACACCAACATTCCTGCAGACACAACGCTGCTTGCTCACACCCTGCTGGCCTTCCTGAAAGGATCAAGCTAGCTCACCCCCACACTGCACTCTTCAGCGAGAATAGATAGACAACGAAAAGCTCGAGTTCCACCACACCACATCGCACACAACTGCAGAATCCTCTTGAAAACACGGATTCTCAACCCATCGTCCTGTCCCGTCTGGGTACCCAGGGCCTGCTGCTAGTAACACCTCGATGCACTTACATACAATGGGTCCACCTGACTGTTCATACAATTCAAACGAGTAGATCACATGTAGAGTTCATAAAGAGCAGGCACCTGATGCAGAACAACAATGCCAACCCGCACAGCTGCCACCATGTGCCCACAAAGCACTTGCCTGAATGCAGCTGGTAGTTCAATAATCGCCTGATGCAAACCCTATCTCCGCAGTTTAGCAGATGATGATGTGTCTGATCACATGTTTAACAAAGCATAGCATGTATATGAAATGATCCATTACACAAGACTTGATGCACAGGGCTCGGCTCCCCTTGAGGAGGCAATGAGTGTCGATGGTGTGCAAGGACAAGAAGGTACAACTATCGCCCTGATGGCTACTTTACTAAAATACTCTAGACACACTTCACTTGCAATTCCCCCTGATATGAACACCCTGCTCAGAACAATTTTCAGCGGCTGCCACATTCATGCCGCTTAGGCCGCTCACTCCCACATGGCTCGCCTATCAAAACCGGCTCCCCTCCCCTCCCAAAGGACGCTACAGTAGATTTGGTCACTTGGTGAGGATCCCAACACACTACATTCACGGGAGCCAGTATATCATGGCTGACTGTCCAGCCTACCTAAACACGCATATCATATCCTATCAAACCAGCAGACACAAGAAACATGATACACAAACTCCCTGTTGTGTGCCCTACCGCAACGCAAGGTGGGTCGCTTGTTGCTCTAATCACCTTCAGAACAAAACTCAAGGGCACATTACGGACTCCAAGGACTCTCAAAAAGCGGACCCTGCAGTGCTCTCGTGTTGACTGGCCTCGCACACCTGGACAGGGGAGTGGGAATGGTTGCCGCACCTTAAATGTTTGTATAAACAAGAAACCGATGGACACTGCTCGCTTCCTGTGCACACATAGCTGCCCTGTGAGGATACATACAACCTACCTACAGCTAGAAACAATGCACACTGGCTTAGTACACTTCAGGATCCCAACCCCCTGGCATCTCCTGTTGGGTTGCATGACTATATATGTACAATAATGCCCCCTAAGATACAAAGCATCTGCACGCCCCTTGTCACTTGACGCTGACTAGCTGCCTGCCATGACTCTAAACACTCCCAGATTGACCCCTATAACTGTTCACTCTCAGCGCAGCGCAGCGCACACAACCCAGAGCAAACAAGGGAAATACATGTTGCATCACTGACCTTCCATTGAGGCCTTGATGAGATACACCTGGCTACTTCCAACCTAAGTCAATCCTCGCCACCAAAACCCCCTGGACTCATCTGTAAGCTAAGCTAAGCCTGAAATGCTCGGCCGCAAGCCTCGCAAGACCCTACAATTGCACCACCAACTCTTCTTCTAATCTCCCAAACCCACAGACTGCACCTCTGGCAGTTCACCACACCAAAGGACACACACCTACGCTCCAGCAGGACTCTCTTAATCCTACACTACTCAGCAATATAAAGACCCCTTCAACAATACCCTTGTTCTCAACAAACCCTCCTTAGCAGGAGCTTCTGCCAGGAGGGCACTCCAAAGAATTGGTGAAACTCCTGACGGTTTTATATGGAAACCCACCAAAACGTGCATATCGCACTCTTCCCTTAAGACTGCTGGCTGCTGCTGTGTGTTTTATTCCCCATCCCTTTACGCTGCCTCTACCCCTCCCTCAGACATAAGCTCAGACCCACTCCCAATGGTCCCTCCCAATCCTCCCTCGCTCACATTCCCTCCACATGCATCCAATCCCCCCTCACTTACACTCCCCCCATATGCATCCAAGCCCCCATCATACCCCCCAATGTCATAGCTCCCCCCACCATCCTCCAAGCTCCCTAACCCCAAGCTCTCCAACGGAGCGTACTGGATGAGTGGCCGTCAATAGTACATAACTGAGCTAACTGAGCATAACTGAGCCTTCCTCGGTTACGTAACTGAGCTTCACTGAAGTTTTTAACTGAAATCGGCTCAGTTAAATGCACAACTGACCTTTAACTGAGCTGCCCCTGTGTAACATAACTGGGCCTAACTGAGTCAGTTAACCCTTAATCTGCCATTGGGTCATATATGACCCACTTTTAAAGGGGTTTGTAGAACCCAGATTTCGGCGCCGATTCGACTTCCTGTCACCTGCGCACCCCTCAGCTCACTTCAGCGGTGTCGAGCACCACCAACTCTAGTACTTTTGCCACAACTCCGTTCTCAAATCATTATTCTTAGCCAATGCAAGCCCGAATTGCAAGCAACAAGCCATGGACGGGCGCAAGAAATCCCGCGGCCTGGCATCATGGGTTGGGAGGTTCCTGCGCGTGCCTGGGCATGTTTTTGGCGTGAAAGGGAAAGGTGTACACTATGACGGTGTTGTAGTACGGCCCTGTGGCAGACGCTCTGGCTATTTTCATGCATTTTTTAACGATGACCGCAAGGAGTATAGGTTCTCCAAGGACGAGTGTGCTCAGTATGACAACCCGCGTGCAAAATTCACCCTTCCGACCGGTGCTAGGGGCCGTAATGTCGAGTTCAGCCATGAAGCCAACACAGACAGCAGCTGCAGCAGCAGTGAAGCCCCTTCTGAGGAGATTGAAGCCAACTAACCCTAGTGCCCATGGTACCGCCCAGGCACCCAGTGATGCTTGGGGAAAGCAGCCATTTAGCGTTGAACGGCCAAACATCAATGAGGCGTACGGGTTACTTACGTGGCGACGTTCCAGCAAAGCCCACCGCTCCTCAATCAGCAGGAGACCTGCCAAAGCTAGACCCCTCCCAGGATAAGCCCTGCCTGGGAGGGTTTAGGGTTTCTGTCATAGGGTTTAGGGAGCTGCATGTGTAGTACAGTCCATGCTGAGTCATCCAATGAAGTTTCAGTGCAAACAAATGTTACCAGTCTCTGTAGCCACAACATGTGTGAACTGGGTCATATATGACCCAATTTGTGAAGTGAAGTGATTAAACAAACAAACAAACAAAAATTTAAGGTGCGGCAACCGCAAAGGGCTGCTAAGTCGAAACGACCAAACGCACCATCGGATGGGTCCAAAAACAATGGAATCCATACCACCAAGCAAGAGGAATACCCAAGCAGACATCCAACTACGGACACGGCAAATAGTAGCACCAGCAAACAAATCAACAGCGGGAGACTGATTACCAAGTAGTCAGCATGCTGTTCAGCCCAACCCGGATACCAGGTGGACTCCCACGCTGCCAGGTAACGAGACCAAATACTAGGCAGCCTACTTATAGGACCTGCCCTTCCCCTTCCTGTCATCCGTACCAGCAAACACCGCCCTGGGTTCCAGGGTTGTTTCTGGCCCAAACACACACACCCTGAAAACCCTTTGCTAAAAACCTAAAACCCTGACCCAACGATAACCCTGACAACACCCATCCCATGCATTTCCTTTCATCCCATCCAAATCAAAGGAAACTGATCCCCCCCCTTTATCCACCATATCCACTCAAAAGGAAAAAAATTGTATATATTCCCCCACACAACATCCCAAAAAATAGACACTAAACTCTAGTCATAAACCTCGAAAAATCCATCAGGTAGCTTGAATTTAACACCTCGTAGGTTATAGTGCTGCGACCTACTAACTTCAACCACAACATGGGGAGGAGTACTCCCTTGCTTAACAGCACCAACATCTATATGTCCTGGACCATGCTCTTGCTCCCGTACAACTTCTTTGATCTCCAGAATTGTTTCCCTGTGAGAGAACATCTCCTCTATACAGCAAGCTAGATCTAGCTGATGCTCGTGGTTCAGGACCATTCGCAGCACCTCATTGTTGTCCTTGCCAGCTGCATGTGCATCTGAAAAGATATTTGTATGCTTTGCCCTTATGGGAGCATAGTGCTCACAATGCAACATAAAGTGCATGAGATCCTCGACCGCCCCCTCCTGGCCACACACTCGACATGTCCTTTCCCCCCTGGGAACACCATTAAACCTCATCCTGTGCACATTTAGAGGGTGACATCCACATCGCAGCCCAACAAGCTGCCTCCTGAGATGCATTGGCATGAAATGAGAAAGGTGCTTTGCTCCCCCCTCATGCACCCCCACCCAGTTCTTATATGTGGATATAAAGACTTGGTCAGAAGGTGCCGTTGCAGGATTCGGTGCCTGACATTTTTCCCATGCCTTGTCCAAAAACATATATGCCTTACTCTCCACCATCTCTTCATCAAAATGCCTTTGCATAATCTTCTCAGCCGTGTCCTGCACATTTTTTGCTGTCTTTTTTCCTTGCACCTTGAATGCCGCAGCGTTCTTGATCGCCCCTATTGCAACCATGGCTTTCAAAAAATGCCATGTCCAACACTTTTTCCCCCTGAGCATCAACTCCACATTGTCCTTATACGCCATACGTATAAGTGCTGATTCTGATGCTGATTTGCATGGCAGATTAAGGGTTAAGCTCAGTTATCCTCAGTTAAGCTCCTTCAGGTAAAATTTTGGCTCAGTTAAGAGGGGGGGTACAGTGGTAGGGCGCCCGCCAACATTGCCATTCATCATATCAAGCAAGTATTATTTCTCAATCGATGCCAGAGTACGAAGTATGAAACAAACCATGACCTGAAGATGCCATCTTTTTCATCATCCAGTCCTGCCCATGCCATATAGGCAAACATCATCATGCCAGATTGAACAGCTCATGTTGAGACACTTGGTGCTGCCGTGCGACACATTTCCTGCTGCCCTTTCCACATAACTCAAAAGTACTCCCGCCCCCTATCGCAACTTTACAGACATGATGCGACAGAATCATGGCACCACACTAAACACGCTCAAGTCTCTTTACACCTCCTTTGAGTTGACGCCATACATGCACACACGTCCATTGTCAAGAACAACTGATCACAATCAGACGATGGCCTTGCCGAAAGATCACCTCATTAACAATCTTCATGCACGGCACTTGCCCCAACCAAACAGGGCACCAAGCTGAACACGCCCTGTCCCAGGTACAGACCCTAGGCATAGATCAGCAGCAGGCTGATTGTTGGCCAATGTACAATCAGCGTGTCCAACAACACGACACTCCGCTCTTGCACTCCAGTCCTTCCCACAGTACAAACCCTCCAGAATCTCTTGCTATGCTCATCCAGCTGGTTGTGCATAAGGCTGCAAAACTCTTCACACTCATCATCTCACAAGATCTTGCCACATACTATATAAATGGCAATGTTTGTTTGTTTGTTTGCTTGTGAAAAGATTTGCGCATCTGAAGAGTTGCGCAGCCTATTGACGACCAGTAAGGTGACCAATACATATGACATGCTGGGGGGCGCCTCCTTAACACCAGTGCACCTTTCCTCTACTACTCCCCTGTGCAACAAACACTCCTCACAGGCATGCCTTTTCACATGAGGTCCTTTGATCAGACCTGCTCTTTTCGAAAGGATCAAAGCAGCACTCTCAGCAAGACAAGACAGACACTGAGAAGCTCTCCGACCACAGCACACGACATTCAGCCTCAACCAGGACCCTCCTTGTGCAACCCACATCCTCAGATAACATTGCCCTGACCCCGTCTCAGTAGGGGCCTTGCTGCTAGTAACACCTCGGTTCCATGGGTCCAGCTGAACACTGAAATGCATTCAGATACTATAGGTCCACTGAAGACTCATAAGATTCAAAGGAGTAGGATCACATGTAGATATGAGATAGATCACTGCACAGCTTTCGGGCCGTGCAGCGCCCGCGGCATAACTCCATCCAGTTTTGTTAGAGTTCATAATGAGCAAGCACCTAATGCAGAACAACAGTGCCAACCCGCGCAGCTGCGCCCTCATGCAGAAGATGCACTTGCCTGAATGCAGCTGATAAATCGATAATCGCCTGATGCAAAATGTCTGCAGTTCTGCAGATGATGATATGTCTGATCACAAAAATAACAAGGCATAGCATGTACATGAAATACATCATCCATCACACAACATGATGCACAGGGCTCGGCTTCCCTTGAATTACAGCTTGCCCCACACAGTGGGCAGGATATGTTGATGATATGCAAGAACAACGAAAGTACAGCTATTGCCCCGGTGACCACTTTACTTAGAAATACTCTGGACACACTCCACGTGGAATTTGCGCTGCTCTCAACATCCTGCTGAGAACAACCTTCAGCATCGGACGCCTTCCACTTTGGACCTCCTCACTCACATGTGCCTCCCTATGACAGATTCTCTCACCTTCACATCTAACGCTACAGTAGATCTGGTCAAATATTCACTGATGAGGAACCACGTCCCACTGCAGTCTCCAGAACCAGTGCAATGTGGCGCGTTGGCCAGCCCACCTACACATGCATATCCTATCCAACCAGCAGAGGTAAAGAATGCCCTGAAAAGCCCTAAACACAAACTTCAGGTTGTACACCTGTTCCCCCCTACTTCAACACAAGTTGCGCCTCTTGTGCAAAACGCCTTTAAGTACCAACACTCAAGGACACATGATAAACTCCAAGAAGTCAGATTTCTAGATATCAGACCTTTCAGGACTGGTGGAAATGCATGCCGACCTTTGTATACATCATACAGATGGACAGTGCTCACTTCCTGTACACACATAACGACGCATGTGAGAGTATAGCCAAACTACCTACAGCTAGAAGCACAATGCAGACTGGCTTAGTACACTCAAAAGGCCCAGCTCTCAACATCTCACGTTAAATTGCAGAATGATACATGTACAGTAATATGCCCCTTAGGATACAAAGCATCTACAAGCCTTTCATCATTCCACACTAACTATCTGCCTGCCATGGCCCAGACAATTTCAATAGGGCCATCGAAACTGCCCACTCTCCTGCATTCTAGGGCCCAGGAGCCAGAGCAAGCAAAGGATACTCACGTTGCGTCACCGACCTGCAGCTGCGCCCTTAATGCAACACACCTTCTTATTGGAAAGATAACTACAACCCTGGCCATCACAATCCCCCTGCCTTATCTGTAAGCTAACCCCAAATGCTTGCCCGCAAGGCTCGCAAACCCTACAATCAGACTACCAAATCTTCTTGGAACCCATAAAAAACAGACTGCACCTCTAAAACTCCTATACCACCACACCACGGGACACTCACCCTCCGCTTCACAGCAAGACTGTCTAAACCTGCAACCTACTCACCAGTATCAAAACTCATTTGACAGTACCACCAGTGCTATAAAACCTCTTTAGCACGACCTTCTGCCAGGAGCACACTGGAAAGAATAACAAGAATTCCTGACTGATTCCCTCATCTGACGGGGCTAATCTCACACTGCCCATTTTGCTGCTGGCTCCAACAGCTCTTCTATCTGTGCCCTGTCCCCTCACGCTGCCTCTACTCCTCCCTCGGACATGAGCTCAGACCCACTGCCACTGGTCCCTCCCAATCCTCCCTCGCTCACATTCCCTCCATACGCATCAAGCCCCCCCTCACTCACACTCCCCCCATATGCATCCAGACCCCCCTCATAGGGCCCAAAGTCATAGCTCCCCCCACCATCCCCCAAGCTCCCCAACCCCAAGCTCTCCAGCCCCCCTGACAGCTCCCCCTCCCCATCATCGTGCTCCACCCCAAGGTAACTCATCAACGCCTGTAACTCCCCATTAGGCGCCACCCTCTCCAGATGCCCAATCAGCACCTCCCGATCTGCCAGTGCTAACTCCAACTGATGCGCCAGATGATCCACTTGTGATTCCAGCCCCCGCACAGCATCATCCTTCCCCTCCAAGTCCCGCAGCAGCTGTTGCCGATCTGACAACAGCTGCTGCGTCTGCCTGGTGATCATGTCCTGCCCCATCTCTGCGCGCTCCTTCTCCTCCTCCAAGGCCTCCAGCTTGTTCTGCAGGTCCATGGAGCTGCGTTCTGCAGCACACTTGGCTGTGCGGAGGGCGGAGAGCTCGGACAGCAGCTGCGTCACTTGCACACGACCTGCTGCTGGTGCCTGCAGACACAACGGCAGAGAAAAACAGAAGTAAGGACCTTTGTCATGTGGGCATTGTCATCCACACAGCTGAATGCAGATCAACCTGCAAGGACCGAACAGCAGCACAGAAAGCTTAATAAAAACATGACAGCACTATCTACTTGCCGAGCCAAATAATGGTGGTAGCGTCTGCCCTTGTGGCTTGCAGCTGATGAGTTATGAGAGAATAGGTAGCTATCAAAACTACCGGGCAAAACATGGCCCCCCATGGGCTGCTTCACACCCTATCTTTCTGAGATGCCGGCATTCCTCCGCTCATCTATCCAGATTAGAGCCCAGCGATCCCTCATCCCCCCCAGCCATCCGCACATGCACCAAACCCCCCACCTCACTCCAATGCCTAATCCATGCTGCCATTCCCCAGCCTCACCTGCTTCACCTCCAGTGAGCCCTCCCTGCTGAGGCCACCAGCAGCTGCCTGGGTGGCACCTCCAGCACTGGCTCCACCCGCACTGGCACCATTGCTGCGAGTGCCCCTGGCCCGGGCCAGCTCTGACAGCAGCTGCTGAATGGCGTTCTGAGCCTGCATGTATGACTGGCGCATGTGTCTGCGCAGTAGCAACACAAAAGCAGGTTAGATTTGCCTGCTTCATTGGCGATTAGCAACTCCTTAAGGTAGTGGCTAATCATGGCTACCGGTAATTATGGCCAGCTTAAGGGGTCAAACACTTAGTGCAGCTAGCGTTATGTAAGGCCCAACTAGCGCCTTGGAGCATCTGCTGTACAAGCTGAGAAGCACACTGCTGTGATTGTAGTAAAAATGATAGCACCCCAGCTGCAGCAGCTTGGCCATTTGAATAAGCTAATCTTCTGTTTACAGAGGCTTTCGTTGCTGTACTGACCTTTATAACAACAGAGCAACCAGACCCACCTTAGTTCGTCCATAGCTCTGCTGAAGGCTGCATCCGCGCGCCCCTTTGCTGCTGCGTTGGTCTCTGCAGCACGAGTCAGCTTGCCCACCCGCTGCTCTGCCTTGGCCCGCCCATCCTTGTGCTCACGCACTTCTTCTGCCAGCTTCTTGCGGTCGGAAAGCAGCTTGGCCTTAGCCTGTACAGACACCAGCACATGAGGGTCAGTACAGCAAGCCCAGGTACAATTCATAGCTGATGGCTCTGTGTCGTGGTTGGAAACAGCCATCAAAACTTTCTGGGTACCTCTTGCCCATGTTAAGTTTCAGCTTGCCAGCAAGATTACCATGTACAATTAGGTATAGGGTTGATTGAGTACTGCCATTTTGGAATCAACTGCCCATCCTTGAAGTTGCACATGGTGCACATTCTTAGGGTTGCTAATCAAGATGCCTATGCATGCTTCTTATGGTTGCGATGTGTCATCGGCACCTGCTTATCAGTAACTACAGCAATGGACCCATGAGCTGCAAAAGGAACGGGTTGACTAGCGGGCAAGTTGGCGCTTCAGGAGCAGTACAGACTGTGAAGCTGACATTAGTGCATCAGCAGCAGCACTTGGATGGCAGCATGGCAGTGGCTTGAATGGCAATGCTAAACTCCAGGTGCAACAATGGGGGATCACATGGATGGCAAACAGTTGCCCATGGCCTGCTTTAGCGCTCTGATTGCTGTGTTTGACTCGCCTGTTCCATGGACTTGAGCTGCTGCTTCAGGGCATCCATGTCCTCTTCTAATTGGCGAATCTTCGCATGCGGGTCCTCCAGAAGGCGACCTTTGCTGCTGGCGCAGTTTTCATCACAAGAACGGTGCAGAATCTTGACTGTTGCTGTTGCTGAAGCAGTTGCAGGAGGCATGATGCCGCACAGACTTTAGCCCAGGCTAGCGTCGGGATGTATGCCGAAGGCGCGCTGCTCCAAATGTTTTACAGGGTGGCACCCAGTAGGATGTCAGGTCCTGATTGCTGGGTGGGGCGGAGTTCGCAAAGCCAGCTCCACTGAAGGTGCAGGTAGTGGGTGACTCACTTCGCGTGTGTTTTACCCTTTACACCCAAAACGATTCGTGTTTTGCCCTTAACACCCAAGACGATGCCTCAGCACATCTGGCAAACAAAAAAAGTGGCCTCTCCTTGGACGGAAATCGAGTCGCTGCGGCACGACCCCGTCAGGTGCGAACTGAGGGGACAAGGGATGTGGCTGGGAATGTTGCTGGGAATGTTGAAGGCTGCATCGCAATTGCTCAGGATACAACATACAAATATAGCGGTGTACCAAACCCATTTCCTTGTGCTCTTGCCAGCATGTTCTGTCCGAATGGGATTTTCAAGATTTTGCCGCCCCTCCGTCTTCTTCTCAATCTCAGTCGGATGCGTGTTAATGCTAGCTGCATTACTCACTGTCTCAGAGGTAGCTTGTTGATCCCTTAGGGTTGATCTCGTGTCAAAGCTACCTTTTGCCTGGCGACAGCTACTGTCCATGATCGGCACGCACCCCAGGTAGATTGCCTCTGCTTTGGACCCCGAAACGACTGTTACAAGGATCCTAATCCACCAAGGGTTTATTGGTTACTATGCATTCCGCTTTACTCCCCTCCAACTGCTCCAGCAGCTGCCAACCGAGCATAAGTGGCAGGTCCGGTTCTAATGGGAGCGCTTATGCCTGGAACAGAGCTCAATGGCAACTTATCTGCAGACCACACCTGAGACAACAGCTTCTTAATGCGGACAGGAGACTGTCGCGGCTATCTAGCAATACTATACTTTCAAATATAGTACCTGCAGCTGCGTCTATGCCAAGCCCTGAAGGAGACAGCAACCCTGAACCCAGCATATCCACTCCAGTTCCATCAGCACCAATTGATCCTGCAGCGTTAGCAGCAGCGGCCACTGCAGCCCTTACAGCCGCAAATGATACAGATGCAGCACCACCAACAGCAGCAGATGTCCTTCAGCCTGCTCAGCCTGCTTCCAGCACCTCAGGGCCTGCTTCAACCAGCACCTATTCAGCACTGGCAGCACTCACTGGTGTAGCAGGTGCGGCAACAGCAGTACTTGCGCCCAGTATAGCAGCAAGCTGCTTCACATGTCCCAGCACACCTGTGGGCCTGGTGACGGCTCTGGTGGGCTGCTTTGGTGCTGCATTGATCAGAGTGGCATCCATGTTCTGGCATCTCAAGGTGAGAGCAATTCAGAGATGCAGACATGTGGCATGTGGGGCCCAGCAGCTCATGCAGAAAGCGGGACAGGCGGTGCCATGCATGCTGCATGTTTGGAGCTGCAGCTATGCACTACTGTAGCTGGACCTCTGACAAGTGCTGATCAAAACTTTGACAGTGCATTGCACTTAGGTGCACAACATGTATATCTTGTGCTGCTCAGGATCTTTGCAGCCATACCTGCGTATGCATGTACATGCTTGCCACCAGTCTTGCAGAAGTTTGAGTAATGGCGTATAGTGATGCTTTAAAGCTCTTTACAGCCATGTACCCACCAATGCGCACCATACTCTTATGACTACATAGTGTGGTCATCACAGCACATTCCAATAGGCTTGCAGCCCTTGCGGTATGACAACATACTCTATATGAGATAGATCACTGCACAGCTTTTGGCCCGTGCAGCGCGCACGGTATAACTTCATCCAGTTTGTTAGTGTGTGGAGAGGCAGAATTCGAGACAAAGACTTGAGACCGCTAGAGAGCCAAGGCTGCCAGACCATTCGAGAAAAGGACAAAATACTGTATGCGCCCCGTTGGTCCTATTTGTGCAGCAGCTTTTGTAATAAGAGCTGCCCGCGAAAAGTTTGATCGCTCCTGCTTGTTATCTTGCAGGAGGGAGGCCAGCACAATGAGCTGCACACGTGGCGCTACCAGCGTGTGAACATAGGACTGGCAGCAGCAGCAGCAGTCATCACCCTGCTGCAGCCACTGTCCTTCAACGCTGCCAACCCTGTGGTGCTACTAGTAACAACAGCAGTGGGTGCAGCAGTAGCAGCAGCTTGCGGCATGGCAGCTTGGAAGCAGCTGCAAGAGGGGGTGGTGCTAACCTCCGCAGTAGGTGTTGGCAGCTGGAGAGACAGGCTGGACGCAGCTTGGGTTTATCTGGTGCATGACGCTACATCTCTAGCAGGTGCTTTGCTGCTGTTGCTGGCAGCGGCGGCGCTTTGGGGTGGGTGGCAGGGGCTTGTGGGTTTGGGGTTACCACAGGGCTTAGTGCTAGACCCTGGGATGCAGTATCTAAGGAGGATGGTGTCTGTAGGGCTGCTGCTGCTTGCATTGCAGTGCCATACGTTGCTGGAGGATGCCGCCACTGTTAGGCAGCTGGAGCCCATGACGGCTGTGAAGCAGTACTTGCTGCTTGAAGCTGAAGCTGCAGAGGAGGAGGCACGGGTTGCAGCAGGGGCTCTGCCAGCTCCCGCACATGTCAGCACAGAGCGGTTCAATGCTCTGAATGCAGGGTGGTTTGCTGGGCTGCTTGTGCAAGGGTTCTGGCTAGTCAAGGGGGCTATTCTTGGGAACTCTGTGGGGCAAGTGGACCTTGTAAACCTGGATGGGGCGCTGTGGGCGCCACTCTACTGGGCTGTCCTGGCAGGGCTGGTGTATGGCTGGACGGTGTTGTGGACATTGGACTTTGGCAGCATTGCAAGGGGGGCTGAAACGGTATTCAGTTGGGCTAGTGGGCTTGTGTATGCTGTTGCAGCAGTGCTGTTTGTGGATTGGATTTGGATAAACGAGGGGTACAGGGAGTAAAATCAGCACCTGCTGTTGCTTGTCAATGTCTTCGCTTTTTTATGCGTCGTTCTCTTTTGTAGTGATCACATCCAGAGTTGCGTGTTCCTGACCCCTGGGACGCAATTCCCTCCAGGGGCCGGCCCCTAGTCCTCAGGCGATCTTAGGGAGACACATATGGAGTGAGAACAGGGAATGCAGGCGGGACCAGGAGGCCCCAGTAGAGCACGTGTGCCAGTGGTGGCGCGAGCCCAGCGAGGTGGTGGCATAGATGGTTCAACTTGCTATTATGTTTGCGACTGGCTTCCCTCTCCATTTTCCATATGCAGGCTACCAGAGCGAAGAAGGAGACGAAGGACAGCGGCAGTTAGGAGAAAGCTTAGGAGAAAGCTTACTAAGGCTTGATTCGCTCTGAGCCATCCACTTTTAATAGGAAAATCGCCGATTCAGCTTAAAGAGAGTTTTCGGAGCATGAGGTCACTGGCGTCACCGCGTCGATTTTTTGCGCGCTGCTCGTCAACTCGTGAGCTGTCCCAGCCTCAGAAATATGCTTGGCAGGGACAACCGAGGCAGCTTTGTTCTTACTGTGAAGTTGCATCGTGGAGCAGTTTGTGTTACAGGTTTCGCAGACTGTCAGCAGCTGTATGCTTGTAAAAGCGCTGTAGTAGTGTTAGCGTCATCCGTTCGTCGCAGGCCCAGGGGCCGCCATTATATGCTTGCAATGAGCTCAAGTGTACCTTGCGTGGTGTGCCAGGCATCAGCTACCATATATTGCGAGAACGACCAGGCCTTCCTCTGCTCTGCTTGTGACACGAAGGTGCACAGCTCCAACGCCCTGTCCTCGAGGCACTGCCGTGTACGGGTTTGCGAGCTGTGCCTCAAGCAGGCCAGCACTGTGTACTGCAAAAACGATCAGGCATTCCTGTGCGGGGATTGCGACACACAAATCCACTTGGGCAACCCCTTGGCTGGAAGGCACGAGCTGATCCCTGCTAAGGAAGCTTGTACGCACGTGTGCTGGTCTGCAGACAAGGTGAGCATTAATTGCGTAAGCATTGTGCATTGCAGCCGGTGTGTCGCTTGCGTCATCGCCCGCTAAGGACATCCTTCGCTGACCCTGCAGTTCAAGACCATGGACCTGAAGCTAGACTTCGGCGATTACGTCCCCCTCCCTTGCGACTCAGTGGCCATCAGCGAGACAAACTCGGCTTCCATTTGCGTGCCAGATGCCTCTGATAGGGCAACTAGCACTGCATTCAACAGCCAAAGCTTTACACACGCTGTCCCACCCGCTGTGGAGCTTCCTGATGCGAAGGTTATGGACAAAGACACACTGGCGAAGGCCGTCTGGGGCAAGGAGTTCGAGGTGGGTGGCAGCAGTGTATGGCGCCTCGTGAGGATTCGAAGCAGCTCCTGTCTTTTTACACCTAAGTACTCTCAAGGCGGCCCTCCTTGAGTAGTGTTAGTTCTCAGCTCTCGCATTTCTCGTACCTAGCTTGCTGCACCATGAGCTCGTATGTCATGTCCATTCTGCTATAGTCAGGGTTTGTTTTGTTACTTAGACATGCCACTAGCTTAGTGCCTCTGTGTAGATTGTATATTGTAAGGTTTAGTGTCTGGGCTGTGCTACTTGGATGTCCGGCAAGTTTCTTGGCAGTACGGAACCATAGGACTGAGTAGTAACCGACTTCTAGCCACCTCGTCTCACTAATACTTCGTTTCACACCTAGGAAGTGCTGCAGGGAAGATATGCAGGGTGACTGCATGGATCCATTAAGCTATTCTATAGGATATGTGGTGCTGAGCTTATATATACTGGAGAAGCTATGCAGTATCTTGCTTGAAACCTCTTCCTCGGGCAGCAGGTTCAGTACTACCATACTCAGTGCTGGTTATGCTGCTGAGTGGTGGCATGAATACGAGCAATGTCAGGAGCGATGCAGTCTGCATGTGTTTGCGTGGCCTTATGTCTGCCAGCATGTTGCAGCTGTGTGATTGTGCTTGTCTCCTCTGCCCTCTTGTCCTGATCCCAGGGCTTTGAGTTTGACAGCACATGGCTGGACCGTCTGGACATGGGCTTTGACTTCTCTGACATCCTGACAGAGAACTCAGATGGCATGGTGCCAGTCCTGGACATGCCCAGCAGCCCAGCACTAGCAGGATCAGCTGCAGCAGCCGCTGCTGCAGTGCCAAACCTGGACAGCAGCCTCTTCAGCAGCATCTACCAGGACCTGCAGGTGCCTTCCCTCTCAGACTCCTTCCCCTTTGCAGCACCCTTCCTGCCTGAGCCAGCTGCACCTCTGCCTATGGCACCACCAGCAGCTGTGCCTAAGGCACTGGATGTGTCACAGATATCTCTGCCCGTGTACCAGCAGCAGCAGCCAGCGGCAGTTGTGCCTGCGCCTGTGGCTGCCACGCCTGCTGTGGTGGCTAGCCTCATGCCTGCAGCCTCAACAGACGTGGTCAGCTCCAGTGGCAGGACAGACAGCTTCAGCATGGCCTCTGGTGACAACCTGACGCGTGCTGAGCGCGTGGCACGTTACCGTGAGAAGCGCAAGCACCGCAAGTTTGAGAAGACCATCCGCTATGCGTCTCGCAAGGCGTATGCTGAGGTGCGTCCTCGCATCAAGGGCCGGTTTGCCAAGAAGGAGGAGCTGCAGGCATTCAGGGTTGCGCAGCAGGCCATGCAGCAGAACAACCCAGGCATGCAGTTTGGCGCTGGCATGGTGCCGGTGATGTGAGCCTGTGCTCTGCTGAGGGCAGAGCTTGCAAGGACAGCTGCTGCTGAAATTTTGTGAGAGGCTGGGTCTGAGGAAAAGTCTATGCAGCGCCACTGAGTGTCTTTTTTGAGGGTGGTTGTCAGCCACTGTGAGATGAGGTCTTTCAAGAAGAATGACGAGAGAGATAAAGAGAGTGTTCTGTGTATATAAGGACTCGGTGCTTGCTGACTTGGGTTCTGCACGCTGTACAATTGAGGAGCCGAGGTTTGAATGCTGTTTGTCTGGTGAAAGCAATACTCATTTGACTTGTTGGTTGTCTGGATTTTTGGGATTGGGGAGACTGTGCTGCTGGCGTTTCTTATTTTGATGTTGTGCATGTGATTGAACGTGATTTAGTGCAATCTACACATGTTGATGGTGGTGGTGTGCATTGAAGGCGGTCCTGTACATGGAGGTTTTTCTTCTGCTGCCTTCAGGGTAGCAAGTGTATGTGTGTTAGCAGAGCATGTTGGCACAGCTTGAAGTACTAGTTGCTGGATGCCAGATGCAATCCACAGCAATAAGGGTGGAGGTCCACGATGTTGTTGGCAGATTGGTCTTTGTTCTGGTTGTGCTTCATTTTCATGTCCTGATCAGTGCCTGCCTGTCCCTTGCGCATGCTTGTGGAGTTGTGTGAAGGGTGTGAAAGGATGGTACTCACACTTCAAGATAATTTTAGGTACAGTGTATGAGTTGACTTGCAGGGCACTGTGGCTTGTTCATTGTTTTGTGGTTGTGGATCAGGGTACGTTGCACCGGTGGGCTGTCACCATGGTTGCGCAAGCTGCAGTGAGAGACAAACTTGCTGAACTCTCCACATCATCATGTTGCACCTTTTTTGAGGCATCCTGTTGACTGACGAGACAAGCGTTGATGGTGAGATAGTGGTCTGACGCCAGGTACCTGTATTATTTTAGCTACAGTGTATCAGCAGCAGGTGAAAAGAGGCCAGTGCTGTGTTCATCATCTTTGAACAGCAAGGTGAAACTTCAGTGTCAGGTACGAGCAGTCTTGAGGCTTATGTCCCCCATTGAGATGTGATCTTTCCTGTGCTTTGTAATGAGAGTGTCTTTTGGTGTTTGAATTGAGAGTGTCGCTTGGTGAGTATCGTACACAGCTGTGCTGCTGCGAATACTCCAGTTAATGTAGACTGATTAGAGGTGTTGGAGAGCTTGCCTTGATGCCACAAATAGCTGTTCGCGAGTGTGCTGTTGGAGAGTGTGAGCAGCTGTGTACATCCCAGGAAAACCCCCAGGAAGGAGGGGTTGCTGTTGAGCATTTATTCTGATGTCGATGCGGAAAGGGCTGTTGTGCATGCTTGATGGGCGGGTGGAAGATCAGCTCTTATGATATGAGCTGGCTTTTAACGGTCTACATCCCGGGAACATTTGGAACAGTTTGTTCGATAAATTCCTTGGCTTCAATGCTGTTAGTGTAAGGAGCCCAAGATGGGGCACCATTGGCATCTTAAATATAGCAACCAGGAAGCAGGCATTGTGGAGAGGCTCAGGGCTCCTAGGCCTGCAGTCCTTCTGTATTCATGTTTCGCGAGTAATGCTGTACTCTACCATAGGGGCAAGTGCTGGGCTGTAGTAGCTGGTGTTCGCTTTTGCATGAGGGTGGGCTAGCAGTTGGCCTACCTGCTTTAGTGGAGGCCAGTTGCTCTGTGGCCCCACACAGGTAATGCGTGAATCAATATCGGCTTGGCAATCCTATTCCTTTGTCATATGCTTTGCTTTTGTAATAGCGTGGTTTTGGGTGGTTTCGTCGGGGAGTTTCAGCTAGCTGCTTCGAATGAGAAAGGAAGTTGCCAGAGGCGAGGGACCTGTAGCTGGTTCATGTTGAACCCCTAGGGATATGGGCGGCCCCAAACGGCCTTAGGTGTTCTCTCTAGGGATATGGTATTTTGTGTTGGCAGCTGCAAGGGGCTCCTGGCAAACAAACAAACAAAAATTTAAGGTGCGGCAACCGCAAAGAGCAGCTGTTTCCTGCTGATAACGGGGGACTTGGAAATGCTTGGCACCATGGCAGGCAGGGTGCAGACAAGCAGGGCAGTAGTTCCCAAGATGCATGCAATCCTGCGTCAGTCCTTTATCTGGTGTGAGATTTATTCATCTTATGAGTACTGCTGTTGCTTCTGTAATGCTAACTTGACGTTGTGTTGCTGTCCTAATTGGTCATGGTTGTGAACCATGGCATGTGCTGCATAACCATTGTTTGTTCTTTTGTTTGTGTTGTTACCATCTACATAGGAGGGGGAAGCAATAGGAGGGTGTGAGCAGCAGGGGAATGCTGTGGAACACTGCATGCAAGCATATCTTCAGCATTGTGCTCTCCTTTTCAGAGCATTTGTCTTGATGTCTCTTTGTCTTGGTGGTACAGCAGAGATAGAGGGCTTGTTTGTGCATGGTGCATACGAGCCAGGGAAGTGTTCAATTTGCCAGGCAAGTCCTCGCAACCCTGGACTGGTGGTAATGCTCTGCATTGCCACATGGTGCTGCTGCAACGACTGCGGGATGCATAAAAGTTGTGTATGTTCAAGCATCATGCATAGTTTGTGCAACTGGAGGGATGTGCATGGTCTGGGAAATGTCTATCAGGTATGCGTAGGTATATGGATTCCATTGTTTTTGGACCCATCCGATGGTGTGTTTGGTCGTTTCGACCTAGCAGCCCTTTGCGGTTGCCGCACCTTAAATTTTTGTTTGTTTGTTTGTTATATCGGGATGGACAATTAAGGTGGGTAGTTGGTGGAGGGGGGATTGCAATGAGTGTGGTGTTGGCTGAGTAGTTGTTTCCCAGAAGTTGAGGGATTCTTCATGTTATAGTGGGGTAGATGAAATAGACGGATGCTCGCTGTACATTACCATGTGATTTTGCAAAGTTTGATGTAGCAGCTGGGACTTCTTGGTGCGCTTACTGTGTTGCGCGGCTGCGATGTGAGCGAGTGCATGATCGATGTGGTAATTGTGCTATCCAAATGTTGACCGAATACGTTGTAAAACTTTGTGGGCGCATGTTGCGCTGGTTTTGCATGCAGACGCACTGGATGGAGGCATTGCGGGCGATTTCGTCTAGGCGTGTTCACAAGTATCAGGCACCGACCGGAGTGTGATCGGCTCCACGCCTGATCGGCGGGGTGTAGTCGATTGATCCGCAGAGTCTAGCACGCGTAACTACTTGAAGACTGATGCCAAACTGAACATGACGGATTGATCAGTTCAATAGCTCCGGATGCGCAACCATAGTGCCCGTGCGGGCCGTTTTTCACAGGACCCAGAGGACGTCAGTCGGTACGACAAACCATTCCCCTCACTATCGGGGCGCATCATAACCTTCAGGGCCAGGGCTTCACTTCTGCACTCTCGACCGACGACGGACAGGCGGTGCTGCCAACTCAGTCATGCGCATGTTACCTTGGGTCGATGCTTCCAATTTTTAGTTCTAGAAACCTCCCTCAATCTTGGTTCTGGTTCCAGAGGGAGGCTGTGGAACGGGCTTCAGGACGTTACTTGAGCGGGCCTACTACCCGGCAATGATGTTTGTAAAATATTCGGCGGCCACACCAGGGTAGGCAATGAATCTCGAGGTAAGGGCAAACATGTCATCAGCAGGCCCCCGAGACCGTCCTGGGGGGTCCTAGCTCTTCCCTAAACCACCTTGGGCATGCCGCAAACTTGCAACTATGATATGACTAGGGGGCAAAGATACCCCATACTCTCAGCCATATTAATACCTTGACATACTAGGAAGGCATTCGCCGCCCTATTTGATCCAGCTAGCCAGGACTACACACTCACTGGATTGCAGCCCACATCAGTCTCATGGTATGTGCAATAGGAACGATAGGAAAACACGGTCTGGGATCACTGGCACCGCATATTAGTGAAGGGCAAAGTTTGTGCATCGGTGATTGATTACACCCAGCAAAATACTACTGCACAAACAACCACAACTTGGTGAGAATTCCAGCAAAATTCGGTGGGCAGAGCGCTAGCAGGCAAAGTGCACGTAGGGAGTGCTGCAAGTCCTGTGATCTTGGCCCTGAATTGGGAGGTGAAGTTGAATCTCCTGAACACTTCTTGTTTGACTGTCCTGTTTACCAGGCACAAAGGCAAAAGCTGTGGGAGAAGCTGACTTCTGACCCTGATGTTGCTGCAAAATGTCAGATATTGGATGGCAAATCTGATGAGGAGAAGCTGCATAGCATGCTTAATGAAGAGTTCTGGGGTGTAGACGTCGATGAGGAGTCTGGCTTAGTATATGGCCCTTTCAAGCATGCATTTAAGTGTATAGCTAAATATGTTGCAGCTGCTTGGAAGATTAGGAATGCTTATGCTCACCCTTCTGATGTGGCGTGAGGTCCAACCAATGGGGTTTGTTACCAACTATTGCTTGCACCCGGGCTTACAAGCCCTCCTTGCTTTCTTAAGTAGGAGGGAGGCTCTTAACCCCATTGGGGCAGTGGAGGTTTTGGGTGATTTTGACCTAGCTGCTGGACCTCATGTTTAGGCATGCATATATTGTCATACATGTCGAAGTTTACCCGTATTCTGTTCCACCTCGCTGCTCTTTGTGACAGCTTGAGGTGCGGGGCCTATGGCACTTATTGCTATGGCATATCATGAAATGTAATAATAATAATAATGAGAATCCCCCTCTCCCCATCTAGTTGATATGCAGTTCCCAGCTCGTACACCCACCTTCAATTTTTGTTTGTTTGTTTGACAGAACAAAACCCAGCTTCAACTTGACCATGCATTTCCAGATGGCAGGTGCCAACACTGCAGAAACACAAGCAGCCCTAAACACCTATTGTCACACTACGGCATGATATGCCATAGCAGAGAAAGTGCCAAAAACAAGCCCTGTACCTCACGCTGTCACAAAGAACAGCGAGGTGGAAACAGTGGCCTGTACTCTGAAACTAGTTAGACTAGCCATTGCCACCGTCATTCCATCAATGACCGGCATCCCACATCCGCTCCCGCTATTTAGACAAGACACATCCATCACCTGTCACAGGACACTACTTGCAACCGGCTGTATCAGGGTGTAAGCGCTGAGGACTTATTTTGCACTGCGACCGCCCCCTTTTAAGCACCCCGTTCAAAGCTTTTTGGAACTCTCCTGAGAGCCACAGCTGCTAACAGTGTACAGTCTGATGGATGTTCTTTAATGATGACCCCCTCTTCCAATGTCAACATATGGCCTTGACCATGGCCCGTACTTGAAGCAGCCTTTTTGGTCTACTAACCTACTGGGTTGATAGAGGACAGCCTTGGAACCCATTCTGTTTATTGGCTGCAACAAGATTGGCAATCACGCAGATCCCTGCTTTGCATTAGCCGAGGCATAGGCCACTGCATGTTCAAGGCATGTACTAGGACATTCATCTTTATCTCGGTCCATGACAAACATACTGTATAAACCCCGGTAGCCACAGAAGCTCAGCAAGTAGCAAGCAGGACACACAGAGTACTGTTGCCCACAACATTTTCTCATAATATTCTCTCAGTATTGCTCACTGCCACCAAATCGGTGAGGCAGAAGTAGCCTTGAAAGCCGGCCAAGCAAGCTGATCCCTGCAGCAGCAGCGCTGAGGGAAAATCACCTAAAGAGGCATATGGCAGAAAGTCCAGGGTACAATTAATAGTGTTGCCAGTCATGGCTTTGACCAGATGCTCTACAACATCCACATCTTGGCACCCACCTACCATCTGTTGGCGGGCAGCCCTTCCATACAAGCCACTTATGCACCATGTTCTTGCTCTTCTTCAAGCCCCTTGAATGATGTGATCTCGCCTCCAACCATCTGAGCAAGTTGACACCTGCCGCCCCTTATTGGACCCTGTTTGTGCTGCCCATCAACGGCCATGTGTCATCCCCTGGTGTAGTGCCATGGTTTCACCTTATGCTAATTCTCTGCTATGCTCCCATGTTTCTGCTTGTTGGGCCTCAACCCTAGTTTGCTTGTATTCCTTTTAAGACTAACAACAGACCTCTCCGCCCCCCATTCTTTGAACACAAGATATGACACTATACAGGTGTCATTTCATTCCAATTCTGCCTTAAACAGATGAAACCCACAGTTAGGCGTATGTGCTCAGCCTGCCACAGATCAGAGCGCAACAAACCAGCCCACTAACACCATTCAATGTGTTTTATGACTTTGTTCCAGTCCCCTGGTGCAACTCAAGGCGACCAAGACCGTTCAAGAGTCCCACCACCTGCATTGGCTGCGGTAGCTGACTGAATGCTGCCAGAAGCTGCGTGCTGGGCAGATGGCTCAATTGGTTGATATCACCCAGCACAGCTGCCTCCCTTGGGTTTCTGTTCACTTTAAATGCACTGCCCGAGCTACTGCCTCAGTTTTGGTTGTTTGCCACACTGCAAGCCCCTCCCTCTGCAAAACCCTTGCTTGCGGTGCAGGGCCTATGGCACTTCAAGCTATGGCACACTCAGCATGCTGTGCAACAACAATGATAGCCGCGCTTCCCCTCACAGGCTTCTGCATCTTAACATTTTTACATCTCCACTGCGCCCCCCACAGGAGGTGCCATTGCTGTCAGCCTGAGAGCCTTCCTGCCCATGCTACAGCCCCCACACCTTTGTCGTGTTCGTAGGGGTGTCAACAGCTGAGGTGGGCGGCAGGGAGGTACCAGAGCTTTAATTTGCTTCACGTGAGGTGTTACTGATGGGCTGCTGCTGTACATGATCACGAGTTCCCACTGGCTGCAGCTCATTACCTATCCCTGCTGGGCAGAACTGATGGCTCTCTGCAATGATTCTTTTACGAACCAACTGTGCACAGCTGCTATTTGAAGCTGGATTCAGCCTGTTGAAGTATGCCATATCAGCCTTGTCAATGCAGCAGTTGTAGCAACCAGCTCCAGGTGCCCGCACCGCTGCGCAGCGGCAGACCGTGGCACTAGAACTCCATCCCTGACCGAGGATGAGGAACAATCCAAGGCTGTAGACAACGTACACAAGTATCATCCAGGCAATCAGCGCCTTGTGAAGCCGTTTAGACCAGCCCTTGGACTCGTCCGCAGCAGAGAGCACGTTAGAGAAGGCCATTGCCCCCAGCAACAGATCGAAGGGGTACTTGATCGCAATCCATATGGAGACGTGGCTAATTTCTCCTGGAGAGCTGGAATCGTGGTAGTACATACCAAAGACCATGATCGCAGCCATGGAGCCTGCCAGTGCTCCTCCAAAACCGGTCCACTGGATGCAGCAGGATAAGGTAGACACACGTTCAGGACACCATCAGCCATATAAGTATGTGTGCATGCAGAACCTCAAGAGTAGCTCTCATGGCACGCCAACATATAGATCAGTCACCTGTACACTGCAGGATGTAGAGACTCAAGAACGATTGGATACATGAACGAGTGCAGACATATCTTCCCCGGCCAGACTCACCCGTTCCGCTCTGTTGCGCAGCCTGTCGCTGCTGTCATGCCGCCTTAGAGCTAGCAGAAGCACCCCGTTCGCTGTTAGGGCAATAATGTAGCCTACGCTCTGCACAGCAGTCAGCACGTAGGCAGGCCACCGGCTGGCCCTCTCAGGCATTGGTGAGTGGCAGTTTGCGAGGACGAACGCGGCCGTATCAACGTTGGCCCAAAGCCAAAAAGCAAGGCACGCTAAGGATACTGATGTCATCACAACCGTGTACCAAAAAAGGTCGACTTTCAATTTGCCCCCCAATAACATTTTGTAGTATATCGCATCAGCAGGCGGTCCAGCCTGCTGATGCCCGGAAAGACTTAACGCCTGCATCTGCATGCTGGGTCGGTTGGGTATGTTCCCGCTGACCTGCTCTTAGAACCGGGCAGAAACCACGTATAAAAGATAGTCTTTAAGGCAGACGGATCCCTGTCCACCCCGGAGCAGTGTCAGCTTTATACAACAAGCAAAGAGCCAAGTTGCTGAAAGACTTGCCTAGGTCACCTACTCACCAGGTACCAAGGTGCCAAGTGACTGCTTGGTATGAACATCTCCTTCTACTTTATCATCTACGGCTTCATACGTTCACTTGCTGCAACACCGGCCCAAAAGAAATAACTGTGCATATCACACTGGAAGGGCATGGCATATATGCCAAGCTCACGCAGATCCACGGCTTGGCCAACGCAACTCTTGAGCACATATACATACACCCGTAAACCCCTTGAACGGGAAGGAAGGCATCGCCAAACAGCTCGGGATGCCGCTATCCTGCCCGGCAGGACCAATTACAATTCGCACTTACTACGTACAGCCGGCCCACATGCCTTCATTGTGCGATGGCGAGCGAGCGGAGTCCAGGAAAAGAAAGCACGGACTCCCCACCCAAATGACAGGACACTGTAACTGTGCATGGCTGCTAGCGTAAGGGATTACCAGTACGAAACTGCTGTTGCACAGACAATCACATTCACAACAACAGCCCCCCCGCTCTCCCCATCCACCCCCATCCAACTCAAAGACAGCTCAAGCCATCCTCCAACATTTCTTTCCATCCCACCTTTTCAGTTACAAGCTCAGAGACAGCCCAACCTATTTCCCAACATTTCGTTTCCATAACGAACACCTTTCGGCCACCCCCAACTCAGAGAGAGCGTCGGAAATTTTGGGGGGTATTAGTAAACACCGTTGAAAAAGCTACCTGTTGCCGTCAATGCGTTGACCGGTTGCATCAACGGTGCGTTGACAAAAGACCGTTGATACAACCAGTCAACCGATTCATACGATACCCGTTGCTGTGTATAGGGGTTGACGGCATCGGGAGGTGACGTAATGTTTGTTGAAAACGTGAGTGTTTACAGCAACAGGGGCATGATTCAACGCGTTCCCAGAAGTTCCCATTGCTTTAAACAGGGGTTCGGGTTGACAGGAGTACTCTCCTTACACAAACACAGTTTCTTCAGTCCCCTACTTACAGCAAACCTGTTACTGAACCTGTGCTGAATAAACCCTGACCACTTCTGATAACAGAGATTGGCGTAACATGTGTTGAAGAAGTGAGTGTTTACCGCAATAGGGGCATGCTTCAACACGTTTCCAGAAGCTACCTTTGCTGTAAACAGGGGTTCTGGTTGACAGCAATACTCTCTTTACAGAAACCCATTTCTTCAGAGCTGTACTTACAATAAACCTGTTACTCAACCAGCGTTGAATAAATCCCAACCCCCTCTGGTAACATAGGGATTGTGGCAGCCCCGTACTAACGGCACCCCACTTCAGAAAACACTCTCTACGGTATATTGCCTTAACAACAGCTTCTGTAATAACCGTCAATGCTGTCAGTCATCAGAGGATGCCAGTATAGCGTTAAACGTGCGTGACTGTTGGAGCAGGGTAGGGTTGGCCGATGGTATGCAACCGAATGGCCAAAATGTATCACACGCCAGACCTCACAACTCAGCTAAATATAATGGATGAAACATTGGCAGTGCTATTTGGTTAAGCTAAATCCCCTTGTCGCTGTCTGTTCGTGGGGCCTGTCTAGGCTGTCTTCACAATGCTCGGTTCCACCACATGTAGCATCTGAGGGAAGCCCTAAGGTACTTTGCTTCATACCCTTGTGGACGATGGGACATACGGTGAAGCCAGGTCCATGACCATATAGCTTACACTTGCGCTTGACGAGTTGTGGCTTCCGAAGGCACCTATAGTATGTCACTGGTACCGGCACTGGTACTGCCTCCAGGCAAGCCACCGATTGCCTTGTTGGGCTCCCACCTCAAAGAAAGCTACCATTACTTGATGTCAAACAATAGGAAGGAAGTAGCGGAACGGGCCCCTACTATGCTTTGTGCCTTACGATGTATCAATGTAAGCTTGGAAAGGTTAGTTGTGATCCGCCGCCTGTGGCCCAACGCTGCCGAACAGGCTGCCCTTGCTATCCAGTGTTAGCCACTTTCAAAGCAGCCGAAGCAGCAACTGATGCGGTGCTCTACCAAGCTCGGGCGTGCTCTACGCGTTTCTGAGCTACTTTTCTCCGGCGATCATCTGACAAGTTGGCGCACCCTTCGACCAACCAGCTAAGTAGCCAGGATGGGCGAGCAACGCTCCCGCATGTTCAAATCTCAACACAAAGTAGGCATTATGCTTGGGTGCTGCTGCATACGAAATGGCTTTAAGACTCGAACCAAGGTGAAGCCTCCTGAGAGAAGTACTGTCGAGACATCCTATTAGTGCTGTGCAAGAGGAAGCACGATGCATATTGTTGCTTAACGAGTAACAAGGCACAACAAGTCCTAGTGCTCCTTGGCCATGGCTGCAAGGAGAACACTGTGCAGCTGGATAAGCACTGGCCTACTTTGGTTGAAGTAAACTACATAGATAGATGCTGCCGCTCTACAAGTATGCTGTGCCATGTCTTGCTGAGTCCTGGATCTTGAAAAGAGTTCCAGACTGCTATTGCCACAGGGGACTGTTGATGTGCAGAGCTGTTCAGCAGCAGCTACAGCACTGGTCAGCAATAGCATCTGATAGGGCAGCTTGAATTACCTCCAAGTGGTGCAGGGGCTGAGCATGATGTGCACTAGGTCTGCTGACAGTCTGTAGGAGCAGCAGCAGTGCAGGAGCCAGTCAAGCGCTTGCAGTAGCTGTTGGTTCCCATCATCCCTTAGAATCCAAGGTGGAACAGAGAGTGTGTTAAAATCATGCTGCAGTGTTTTGCAGTAGTGGTTGAATGCATTGAAGGTTTCTTTTAACCCTCACTTACCATGTTGACGGAATCATGGGTATGCTGGCAACACCACTGACTGGTTATCATCAACGCTGGGATTCTGTCAGGCCTCCTGTTGCCTTCAACTTAAGGAAAAATGCATATCCTGGAAGTAGTGTTTCATGGCTTTACAAAAGTGCCCTGTTCCAGAATCACCGGGTATGCTGGAAACACCATTGCTCGGTTGCCGTGAACGCCGGGATTCTGTAAGGCCTCCTGTTGCCATCAACTTAGAGAAAAACACCTATTCTTTTCTTCTGGACCAAGAGGTGATATTGCTGAGACATTCACTTCTGATGGACCAGGTTCCAGTATTTCTGCCCATGGAGCCTAGGTTGGCTCCGTACGGGCGCCCCCTTTGAGGGGCCATGATGTAATCGTAATCGTAATCGTAGAAGCAGTGTTTCATGGCTTTACAGAAGCGGTGGTGCTGGTAATCCACCAGTACTGTCACCAGGGTTTCGGTGGTTGACATGAACGGGGTTGCTGTGCACAGGGGGCCTTCCATACACGGAGTTTTCGTCAATTACCTTTGACGTAAACGCGTTCAATCAATCCGTTGACATCACACCCACCTTCTGCCAATACAGCTTACAGAAAGAGGGAGTTTCTCTCTGAGTTGATTCAACGGGTGTTTCCATCAACCGATCAACCGGTTTACTAATACCCCCCAAAATTTCCGACGAGCCCAAGCCAACTTCAAACCGCCCAAGCAGAGAAGGAAAGGGGAAGGCAACAAAAAGGATATGGAAATCAGATCATTCTGCTGGGACCAAGAAACACTTCTTGGAAACAGCCTCATTTCGGGGAAGCTTTGGGTTCCCAAAATGCCACTTTTTCCATGAGCCAGGGCACCGTGGAGTGGAAAACCTAGCCAGAAGATGAAAATCTGCCTTTCCCATGGGAATACTGCATGCGGCTCAGACCCAAGATATAACTCAGCTTGACTTGATTCAAGTATGTATTTCCAAAGGAGGAAAACTTTCACTGTGCAGGAGGGTAAGCAACCTTGACCAAGTGGCTTGTGGCATACATGCAATAAGTAAATAAAGAGCAATACTACATGCAGCACAGCAGTGAAGCTAGTTCTGGTCGCCACTTGATGTGAGACAAGATCAGCCCGCTGATCCTATCCCACACAAAAGTGGCGACCAGAACCAGCAACACAAACAGGAGCCACGTACAAGCCCAGTCATCCAAACCCCATCAATTTACTTGCTCCATCTGTTCCCCATATGAAGCTAGTCCTGTCTGCTTGTCTTCCTCTTCCTCCTGCTAGGGAACAGCTCCAGGACATCCCCCGCCCCACAATGCAGCAGATCCACAAACTCATCAAAGCTCAGCTCACCATCTCCATCCATATCAGCCTGTCGCAGCACTGCTGGCACAGTATCGGGTATACAGGTCCCATCCCCTAGCTCCTCACAAATCATGTGCTCCAACTCCTCTGTTGAGATGGTCCCGTTCTGGTCCTGGTCAAAACGGTCAAACACCTTCTTCAACCACCTTACCCACTCCTGGTCCTCCTCTTCTTTGTTCCAATCCATGAGAGCTGCGACCCATTCTAGGTAGTCTACGGTGCCATCATTGTTTATGTCAAACTGGCACATCAGGGTTCGGATCTCGCCAGGGGAGAGGTCGTACTCGCCGCTGTTTAGGAGTTTGACGACGTCTTGGTAGGGGACACGGCCGGTGCCGTGGGGGTCTAGGGCTTTGAAGCCGTGTGCTAAACCCTGTAGGGTGCTGCCTTCGTCTGCCATTACGGCTACAACCTGCCGGAGGGCAAGCTGGGGGGGGGGGGGAGGGGGGAGAAGGGGGGGGGAGGGGGAAGGAAGGGGCAACAGGGGGTAATCAGTAACAGTGCACTACAAGTGGGCTAGTCTGTTCTGTTTTGGTAAGTGTTCAAGGTTAAAGGATCCCAGGGCACACACAGTAAGAACACACCAACGGGTAGTCCCTTCTGATGAGTAGAATGTGACTTGGCCCTCTAGCGCACGTGAGGCTCTTGAGGGGACTGAAGTGCACAAACCTCAGGGAAGAGGTAAGGCAGGTTGTAGAACTTGCAGAACCACAATGCAACTCCATCAAAACACAAGACCAGCTATGCCACACATATGCTAAAAACAACCTAGACCCCTCAACCCTGACAGCCAACCCCTGCTTAACCCTGCCTGGCTCCAATTCTCATTGGCTGATACTGATTTCAGGAATCATAGTAATGGAAACCCTAAGTATTCACAAGCTGTACCGCCCGGGCTCACCTGTTTGAACCTGCCATATGTGCCATACCGCTGCAGCCGCTGCACTAACGTATCATCAAACCCTGACACACCATTACTATTGCCCGGCGCATTCCGCTCCACATCACTGCCCCCACTGCTGCTGCTGGCCTGCCCTGCTGCAGTGTGACTAGTGCCACCAGTGTCACCCGGTGTCACTAGTGCCTCATCTGCGCTGGTGAGTGGGGTGGGTGTTGCGGTGCCACTGCCGAAGCCTACTATGTTGCAGCCGCTGAATGTGTCTGTTGCTGAGCATATCCAGGGGTGGCGGAGGAGCTGAGCTGCTGTGGGTCTTAAGGTGGTGTCACGCTGGAGCATGGCCTGCACACAATCCTTGGCTTGTGCTGCAAATACAACAACAAAAGCAGCAAAGATATTGGTTAAAGTTTTTATATGAGCCGTTTGGGCCACTTTTAATGATTTGCTGTGTGGGCCAAGCCAGTACCCCAGCAAGCAGTGAGACGAACGGAGTCATAAAACAGTGATGGAGGTTGAAGGATCCAGAAGTCAGCTCCTAAGAAAGGCAGATTTGGACGCGGCTGAACAGCAGACCTGCAGACTAGGGCTACGTACAGACAGCATTGTTTATCAGACTTAAGTTCGTCATGCTGTTGATGATGGAAGACGAGGGTAAGCCTGAGACCTGCAGAACCAGGCTTAGATAGCCACCAAACCCTCTCGCAATTGCCACATGATCATTATTGACTTTGTTTGTTATGTTTGTAATCTCCCTGCGACTACCTGACACACCATGCACACACCGGCTTAGATACAGGGGTTTTACTGAGCGAGTTTCCCCATACACTTTCAGGACACCTGCTCTTCCTAACATATGGTAGGACCGTGATCTGCAGTCTTGAGTGCAGCAATGTGCCTAATTCCCTTTAACACCATAACCATGCTCAGCTTAGGCCTCGCTCCTTGTATAAAATACATTCAACTCTCCCCCCCCACACCCCACCCCCGCTCCATCCTCGCCACACCCCCCAACCCCTGCTGGCCCCGGCAAGTCCTGTCCCTTCTGACACCCTTCCCCACCTGATAACCCACCCCAATCCAGCTGGGACGTGATTAACATATCCACCCCCACCCCCCAATAAACATCCCTGCCCCCCCACTTCATCCCATTATCCCCCTCTTTCCCCCCACCTGATATTGTATCCCAAGGGGGCCACTCATAATCAAAGTCACTGTACATGATGGCCCTCCACAGCGCCTTATTCCCCGGCCCCGCCGTCCTGCTAGTTTGTGTTGCTTGCGACTCCTCCAGCCAGTCTGAGTCATTGTGCCAGGGGAAGTGCCCTGTTAGCAGCTGATATGCTGTGATGCCCACTGACCAGATGTCCACTGGCATGCCATAGTTCTGCTTCAGGACCTCAGGGGCAATGTAGAAGGGGGTGCCAACCCTGAGGGGGGAAAATAGCAAAGGGAAACATGGGAGGTGGAGGGGGGGGGGATCTTGAGGCGCACCAAATAGCAATTTAGAGGCAGAATGGAACTTATTGCAAATAGAATACCCACGGGAATGTAGAAGGGGGTGTCAACCCCTGAGGGGGGAAGACAGAAGGGAAAAAAAGAGAGGGTGTGTGTGTGTGGGGGGGGGGGGGGGGGGCGCTTGCCTCTGCCTATCCATACAGGCAAGAGGAACTGGGGGGATAATACACCAATATGGCTAAAACAATGGAGGCTCAAGCACCAGCATTCTAGAGGCAATAAAGGGGTAGTGCAATTTAAACCGCCTCATGGCGTTTTAGAAGGGGGTGCCAACCCTGAGGCGAGAAAGCAGGACGGGAATAAAAGGGAAGGGTGTGTGTTTCAAAGGGGAAGTACGCAAACATGACTTGCAACCTGCTGTGTTTTTACAACTAGCTGAGGTGCGGGGCTGATGGCACTTCCGCTGCATAAGATAGAGTGTAATAACATGGCTTTCAATGCTGAAGGTACCAGCAAATCTGGACACAAGAGCGAAACTGCTACTAATATTTTCGGCGGCAATGTAGCAAAGGGGTGGGCCCCATGGGTTAAAAGGAGCAGAGGAGGGGGAAGCAGGGGGAGGAAAGTGCGTGGGCATCAGGGCCAGGCAATGCAGCTACCCAGATACCGGGATCTGTTGACGGGACTGGAAAAAGCTTATGGAAAAACAGGAAAAAAAGCTGGTGGCGGGATTGCCTAACCCTTGCACGTGACGTAGAGACTGACCATACATGTACAGTACCCATTCTATGTGCCCAAGGAACCTTTTGTGCATGGGGAGGGGTGTCAACATGTGTTAAGTACCATTCCAGAGTTTACAGTCCCCACACTCAAGAACACACAAGACTGGCTAAGCCAGCGATAGGTTTAAGGCGAGGGAACACAAGGTATTGCTTTAGCTGCTGCTTGTACCACTCCAGTACCTACACCAGACTATGAAACCGAACTTGTTCCGCTATCTGTGTCAATCAATCAATCAATCAATCAATCAAAACGCAAGACCAGCAATGCCAATGGCCAAACAAACCTAGGCCACAAACACAAGGCTCCTGATCACAATCACGAAGCCACACAACCGATGGTGGATTTGCCACACACAAGCTGAGGCTAGATGCAACGGCGTGCACACCAAGGGGAAACAAACACCACCACTAAAACCCAAAACCTGCTCCACTTCCATCACACATGGGTGGCGGGGAGGCAGCAGGATCAAGCACCACCCTAGTAGGGGCTGGAGGTGGCTCCCACCACCTAGGTACTGGTGAACCACCATCCTCCCAGCCACTGAAAGGCACCACATAGCGCTCCACATGCTTATCAATAGCTTGCTTAGTGCGCCTTCTACACCTCACTAACCGTTGGCTTTCCCAAGGGTGCGTAAGATCCCACAACCTCTTCCTCCAAGCACTCTTAATCTGACATGAAGCCTCCCAGCTCCCCTCATCTTGACCAAGCACCTTCAGATCAGCACACACGCATTTCTCCCAGGTATGGCGAGGCCTACCCACTGGCCTCGTCATGTCACCATGTAATGAAGAGAACAACGCAATATGCGGCAACCTGCCCTCCTCCATGCGGCCCACATGCCCCAGCCACCTCAGCCTATTTGCTGTGATGTATGCTGACAAGGTGGCTACCCCACATGATTTCCTGATATGCTCATTGGTGTGCCGATCTGACAGCCTGACCCCCAGGATGCTCCTAAGGCAGCTAGAGTGCACCCGCTCAAGCTTTTGCGATTGCACTTTGGTCAGGGACCAACACTCACTCCCGAACAGCAGAATTGGCAACACATATGCCTTGTAACACTTCACCTTCGTAGCCAATGACAGATGCTTGGTACCCCACATCTTTTCAAACTGCTTAAACCTCCCCACAGCCTTACCCCTCCTGAGATTCAACTCCACATCCAACCTGCCATCAGTCACAAGCACACTTCCCAAGTACTTGAACTGTGACACCTCTTTTACCACACCCTCACTGATAACCACCTCTGGTCCTTGCTGCACTGGCACATCCCCCTCCTTCCAATCCTTGTCAATGGACAGGATCTCAGTCTTGCTTGCATTGATGCGCAACCCAAGACTAGCAGCAACCTTGTCCATCACCTGCAGCATGACCACCAACTCCTCCCTGCTGGGACTTAGCAACACCATATCATCTGCATACAGCAGAACAGACAACAGCTCCACACACCCACCACTACCACACCCATCACGCTCAAGTTTCCCATCTGCATGATAGGCTAGCTTCACCCCACATCCCTCCGGCATCTGAGCCATTGCCTGCCGAACCACAAAGTCCATGTAGATGTTGAACAGCAAGGGAGCAATGACACATCCCTGCCGCACCCCGCCATGCACATCAAACCACTCAGACACCACACCACCCATCCTAACAGCAGCCTGTGTGCCAGTATGCAAGTCCATCAGCAACTCTATCAGCTTTGTGTGTACCCCGTACACATGCAGGATGCGCCATAGCGTGTCTCGCGGTACAGAATCATATGCCTTACGCAAATCCACAAAAGCCATGAATAGAGGCTGATCGAATGCTACAGACTTAGAGATGACCTGGCGTATGGTGAACAGAGCATCAGTGAGGCCCCTCCCCTTCCTAAAAGCAGACTGGTTATCAAGCAGTTGTGCATCGATATGAGAACTGATCTTAGCCAAAATGACCAAGACATACACCTTCCCCGGTATACTTAGCAAGCTTATCCCCCTATAGCTATCTCTCACTTTGCGCTCTCCTTTGCCTTTATACAGTGCCACCAACAGTGCACGTTTCCACTCCACTGGCGCTTTCCCTGACTCCCACACCGCCACAATGACCCTGTGCAACCATTTCAGCATGGTCCCACTGAGCTTTAGCATAGGCGCTGCGATACCATCAACCCCAGGAGCTGCCCCATTACGACAGGCAAAGACAGCTTCTTCAACCTCCTGCACAGTAGGTGGCTGAGCTGCTGCTTCACTCTGCTGGTTTGCACCTTGCCCTGCCTCCATCTTCTGCACTAACTCCTCAATGGTCTGCTGCATTTGCTGGTCGAGCTTGGCAGGGCAGTTGAGGACATCAGCAAAGTGCTCAGCAAAGCACTTCACCACCTCCTCCCTGCTTTGGAACAGCTGCTTGCCATCAGCACCCCCTAGCACAGCTGTAGGAGCAGCAGAGCTACTGCCCTGCTGCTCCTTGAAGATCCGCTGGACATGCTTGTGGAACACGGCTAGATTACCAGCTTTTAGAGCATGTTCCGCAAACAGCGCTTGCTGCTTGAAGTACCGCTCCTGATCCTTCTTAACCGCTCGCCTAGCAGCATTATTGGCCTCCCTGTAATCTGCCCTGGTAGCATCATTAGGAGAGGACAGCACCGCTGCATGTGCTGCATGTTTCCGCTCAATCTTCTGCAAGGTCGCATCGGATATAGCGAAATCTCGGCGCCGCTGCTGAGGCTTGAGGTTTAGACCAGCCTTATGGGCTGCTTGGCTGGCTGCCGCTGTTAGCTGTGTCCATTCGTCTTGTGCGCTCTGCAACTGAGCCCCTACCAGACGGCTGAACTGGTTAGACATTGCCAGCTCAAAGCACTGCTGAGTTGCTGCAGATTCTTGCAGCCGGCTGCAGTCATAGGGCCGTGCTGGCTGTCCCTTCGCACTGTGCTGCTTGGCCACTGACAAGCGGAGGCGCATCGTAAGCACCAGCATTCTATGATCAGAGCCACCTGTATCAAAGCTGCGAAAGACCCTGCAGTCTGTCACACTTGACATGAACCGCTTGGAGACAGCTATGTAATCGATGACCCTGAGCACATCCTGCTTGTTTCTATTAACCATCTTGTGAGTAGCAGTCCGGTAATTGCTGTGCTTGAAGAAGGTGTTGGCTAAGCGAAGGTTCAAGGCACCAGCCAGCTGCAAGAGTCGCTCACCATTCCCTGAAGGCTGCTGCTTCCCAAAGCCATGAGGCCCCATAACACCCCCATACGGTTCTGGATCAGTGCCAACCTGGGCGTTGAAGTCACCCAGAAGGACTAGCATGTCCCTGGAAGGCAGCGCTGCCAAGATAGCTTCCAACTGCAGGTAGAAAGCTTCCTTGACCTCCTCAGGGGTGGACTCGGTATCAGTCGGCGAATATGCTACCACGATTGAGGCGTTTATCCCACTGCTGATTCTCACACGGACTACCAGGATTCGCTCACTGACAGCAGACCAGTCGATTAGGCAACGGGACCACTTCGAGTTAAGAAACAGGCCCACCCCATGTTGCCGTGGCTGACCCTCTGGCAGCCCGGACCATATCAACTGCCAGTCCTTCGTAACATTACGACATCCACTACCCGGTATCCTGCTTTCAGCAACACCACAGGCTCCAACGCCAAGGCGAGACAGCTGCATGACGTAAGAGGATAGCTTGCTCTGTACCGAAGCATCGTCACTGCCGAAAGTTCTGCAGTTCACGAAGCTGAGGCGTTCGGACCCCGTCTTAAGCAATCGCAAGTGCTCAACAGGCCCATGCCTCTTGCTGTGCACGTTGCGAGGTCGTTTGACCCGGTTGCATGGCTCAGTGACCAGCTGTGCGCTGCAACTGGCGCGCATGCCCCCTGGACGAGACAGGGACGCACACACGGGATCCAGCTGCCTTCACCGAGTTCTAAACTCCCTACTAGTTCACTTTACAGGCTCGGCGGTAACATGCCTAAAAAAGACATGTCACCGCCAAGCAGAGCGATGTATAATGTAACAAGTCTCAACGGCGCAAAAGCACAGAGAGCCGATGCATTCATACAAACGATTTACAGAGCCATGCCTTGGCAGCCCTATGGTAGAGGAGTTGTGGGAGCACGCTACTGTAGTGGGAGCAGCACATACAAAGAGACTCAACAAGGTCAAGCTGTCCTGAAACTAACCTTCTATGGCCAGGTCTATCTGTGTGACAGCTTGAAAAGATGCATGTAACACCTTCAGCACTCCTGCTATGGCATATCAACAGCTTATGGAGGTGACACTAGTAGAATTCAAAGGGCCACCTATCCTTCCTGGAACTCAGCGCCTACTCAGCCCTAACTCACCTCTCAGAGAGCGCTTGGCCTGGTTTGCAGTACTCCGCCAGACCAAAGTCAATCATCTTGAGAGGTGCCTGCTCAGTTTTGCTCCTGAACAGGAAGTTCTCAGGTTTAACATCTCTGAGCAGCACCCCCTTGGCGTGACATTGAGCTACGGCCTGGAGCATCTCACGAACAATACTGCAACAGCATGGGGGGAACAGCAGGGGAACAGGTCAAGGGTGCAAGCAAGGCCAGTCAAAGCAACACTCTTTATATGTACAGTTTCCGCTCAACAGCAGCGATGGAATAGAGTAGGCCTGAAGCTGGTTGGAGTCATGCCGCGGGTGCTGCACAGCCCAGAAACTGTGCAGTATTCTATCTCTTTTGATAGATAAGAACTTGTCTCAGCTGAGGTGATTATGGCAGCTCTGTGTCTTGCTATGTTGCCCAACCTCTCGCCCACACCCCACTAACAATTATTTAGAGTTATGCTCGGGCTGTGCAGTGGCCTCTTTGACATACTTAGAGAGAAACCAAAACTTGGGGAAAATGGTGCTAGGAGGAGGAATGTACATTATGATCAGCAGAAGGTATAGTGCCTGTGATCCATAGCCTGGCACTGGCTTGTATGGAGCACCAGCAACTGTGCCAAAGCTCGCAGGATCACAACTTGGAGCAGGAAAGCAGCCTCAGTTCCATTGGCAAAGATGCGAAAACATACCTCTTCTTCCCTCATACTGCACTCCCTGGCGGGTGGATGGCATTTTAGCAAGCTCTCAATTGTATCAACACGGTGGGCACAGGCGTGTGTGAAGAACGATAGCTATTTAAACCCCAGCAACGCCACATGACATCCAACCCTAAACCCCAATCGTCCCCCCTAATCCTTTAAAACATAACCTCCTAAAACCTGATTTCCTACATCCTACTCCCCTAAAACCTGATCCCCTAAACCCTCACCTCTAAACCCTACTCCCCTAGACCCTAGCTCACCCTGCAGCTGTTCTCTCTGAGTAGTTCCCCCTCTTTATCCTCTGCCACATGTTTCCCCCTGCAGCCAGCTCCATGACCAGGTCAACACACACATCATCTTCATACGCCTCCTCTAGATGCGCAACATTCAGACTCTGACCCATGTGACGGTAAATGTCTACCTGGGGTTCAACCGGGGGGGGGGGGGGAAGAACAAGGGTTCAGGGTCGAGAGCTTACTACTAGGGCTAACTCAGGCTCCAACGACGTACTTGGATTTCCTCTCCAAGAGTCTCACACTTGGCTGCCACCATGCCATATGTCACCCCTTGCATTCAGATGTGCATTGCCCAGGTGATGCGGATGCATTGCTTGTAGCTGTCGTGCCACAACTGATATCATGATGATGCTCAGGATTATGATCATGATGCTCCCTGCCCTCCTGGCGTTCCCTCTGTACCGGCCGGTTGGGACTTTATTATATACGGTAAGAGATGAGCTCAGTATCGGTTTCTCTCAACACACACTAACAAACTGGTTGGAGTCATGCGGCGGGTGCGGCACGGCCCAAAAGCTGTGCAGTGCTCTATCTCATATAAGAGATGGAGCTGCATATCCCTCCGGACCTATACATGCCAGTGGGACTGCTGTCTGCTTTAAGGAAGGCCATTGCTTGCCTGCCCCTCCGCTCACCTCGTGTTGAATTCTGGCAACAAAGTTGGGTTCCAAGTACTCTCCTATGAAGCGCTTATGGATTGATTTCACGGCAAACCTGCACAGTGGAACCAACAGGGAATAAGAAGGGGTGGACGCAGGGGGTTGGGACAGGGCCGTAAGTTGGGTTGCAGGGCAAAGGGAGTTGCTGAAGGCTGGGTCTATTCTCATGGTAAAGCAGCCAGATGGTCTCATAACAGACAGGGACTGCAAGTTCAAGCCGTGCGCGTAGATAATAGCAATGTTGGTGAATGCTTGTGCCATGCTTTTGCTGCTGCTTCTGGTCGGGTCCCACAATGGAGCTTTAAGGTCATCTGTTGCTGCTGCGTCTACATTGTGCAGTTGCTGAACTGGCTGCTGCTGGCAACAACAACACAGAACTGATATGTTGCCGCTTTGAGTGCTAGGGAAAGCGGTCAAATCAGATTTTTGCACCAGCCCACTGCTGCTGTTGCCACTGCTTATCATGAATGCCTTAATTGCTTGTGTCTCTGGTAGATCACCCTAGGAGCTGCTCTTGCCACCACACCACCATTGCTGCTGCTCTATGATGCACTTTTGTGTGGTGCTGGGCATGCAGGGGCAGCTGCTGCTCTTTCACCCCCGCCTCTATTCCTGCTGCTGCTGCTATATGGTTCAGTTGCCTCTTTGGCTGCTGCTGGACCAGTATGGGGTGATATTCCTGCTGCTATTGCTGCTTACTAATACTGCTCCGCTTTTGCTGCTTGTGCTGCTGCTGCTGCTGTAGCTCTTGCTACTGCTGCCAGCACCTTCTGATCAAAGGTCCATAACAGCAGCGATGGAACATCCATGGGCTGTTTGTGGTGCTGCTACTGGTGCTCCTGTTGCAGCTGCTAGCGCTGAGTACTGCTGCTGCCGCTACTGCTACAGCTGCTGCCGCTACTGCTACTGCTGCTGTCTCCACTGCTGCTGCTACTGCGACGTGACTCATAAGATCATCGTGTGCCCTACCTCTCTCCTGTCTGGTTGTCAACTGCTACATGCACAACACCAAAGGAACCAGACCCAAGCATGGGGCCTAGGGTATAGCGATCTGCAAAGTCGTGCTTGAACCTGTGAGAAGGGTCCAAGGAAAATGAGGGGACAGCTTTGAGAAGAGAGGGGCACAGGTGCAGCTACGGAGAGTGGTTTCAATGGAACCTGTACGGTGCCATAGTGAATTTTCATCAAGGACGGATATACATACAGCAATGCATTCGCATTACGACCATAACAGTGATGCAGCTTGGCTTGAGGCTGCATGTTCAGTCGGGCTGCCGGTAGATTAGAGTGTCTACGTGGGCTGGGGTGACCGTCCAAATGGTAAGAAATGTCGAGTTGCCTAGCGCATATGGCGAGCGCAAGAAGAATGAGAAGCCAGACTTAACAGAGCACCTAAGACCGCTTTGGGTCAGAGAGAGAGAGAGAGGAAGAGAGCGGAAGCTGCTACCAGGCCAGACACCTGTCCCGGTGCTCCATCCTGCGTACCCGAAGTTCTTCAGCATGCCATGGGCGCCACGTTTGCTAGATCCCGCAGACTTGCTCTCCTGTGTTCTAGGAGCAGAGACACATGCGGCCTTGAAGCAGAGCATGCGCCCCCGCGGTCGGTTGCATTGCGCTCTGTTGAGTTGCATTTCTGATCTGAACATACTGACTGTAGCTGCAGCACAGGCTGCAAGCAGGAAGTACTCTGTACGGTCGTACGTCAAGCCAGGCGCCTAACGCCTACAATGCATCAGGCCAACCGGTCCCGGAGTATCAAAGAGATGATGGTGACCAGAAGGTAACCTGCTACAAGTCTATCAAAGTCATCGTGTTGTACCGATCGTTGCCACTGGCTAGTAAGCTAGTCCTGCATTAAGCGGTAGCAGCCAGCATGGGGCGTGCTCACTGCTCAGTCTAAAGTTGTGTAGTGCCTCCGCACTCACCGGTAACGGGAGTGACTGGCCCAGTGGGTTGTCGATAAGATCTTCGCATGTTTCCTGACGTTGTTTGCCCCAAATCAATAGTTTATTCGGCTTGCAGTGCGTCGGGCAAAGTGCAAGCAAAAAGCTACGACAATAATCGTGTTTTGGCTTGTCATCTCACATACCACAGAAGGACGTCCATAGTGCAATTCGTTTTGTGGCGCCGGTGCCTCACCGAGATACGTCACACCTTGTTGCAGGTGCTTGCAATGTCCCGGAAAGTCTGCCAGCAGTGCTGTAGAATCCTGCGCGCCTGGCTGCAGCTGTGATAACCGCATTGCAAGGACAGTCAATATGTTCGGGGTCGATGTCATAGCCTTGATGCGTTCCTCTGCCATTTATGTGGCAGGCCAGTAGGGTATTGATCCCTGTCTCTAATCCTCAGCCTACACCCCAGTAATGTTACCTGTACCAGAATTCCATGCCTGAAAGGACCGTGAAGTCTCGGAATTTCAAGCCGAAAAAGACGTGAGCCTCCAAGTTGGAACCTCGTCAAGTTTGCCATGTCCGCGGAGCCTACAGGAGCAGATGCTGCCCCTCCAACTGCGCAAGATGTGCCAGCAGGCCGTCGTTCATTGGTTGTACCTATCTACAGATCTGCAGCAGTAGGCCAGCACAGTTTTGAGTGTAAGTTCCTCTGTGCTGCTGTTCAAGGCTTTAGCAAGTAAAGGCGCATCTCAGCAGTTGCTGTCTTCATCTCTCTCCACCCTGCCACGGGGCAGGTTCCATGTAAACACTTAGGGGGCCTATTCTCTGGTCTCGGTAGTGGCCGCCGTTAGACACTTAGCCTGGCCCAAAAGGCAGTCTTATTTTCTTGCATTATGGTGGTAACAGAAGCTTTGGGTGGTAACAAAAGCACTTCCAGCTGTTCAAGCATGCAGTTGCTTCCCTTGGATAATCTGACAGCCTCGGCCCTCTAGCGGTCTCAGCTATCTCTGTCGTTTTTTCCGCTCTCCATACATGCTGACAAACTGGTTCGAGTCGCTGCGCCAGCGCTGCAAGACGGGAAGTTTTGCAGTGATCTTTCTCATGCACGGTGCTAATGCCGCATACATGGCTGCAAAAACAGTGCTGCTTTGAGGCTGCTCCCTAACACTCCATCTTGTGCTGCTCCCCCCACATGCAGATCTTGACCACACAGCTGATGTGCAGCTACATGCTTGTGAGTCCCGCTGAAAGCACCCTCAGCCAGAGCTGGGTTAGAAATTTCATGTTGCACAGCAGCGGTGGCTGGCCACCCTTTTGAAAAGGAATGCCGAGTGGCAAAGCATGCATGTCTCCTTCTCAGTGCTTACATTAACGTTAAAAAGTCTCTCCTTTTTGTGCTATTCCCAATCCCTAGCTCGGGCCATCTGATTGCCATCAGGTTTCAGACGCAGCCGTGTCCAGTACTTTTTATTGCCTCTTGCAAAGCTTCTACACCCTGAGGTGTAAACATAGGACGAGTGCCTTGTTGTCTACCTAGGGTTTAGTGAGTTAGAGATTGTTATGTTAACAGCTGCACCCTGAGCCTGCCTGAACAGATATACACATATCTGGACTATCCCATCTGCCGCCCTGTATCTTATTAAGAACCAGCAGGCCAGAGCTGTCGGTGACCTTTTAGTAGCATGTACATGACATCATTGCCAGAGAATCTCAGTGCAAACTGCTAAACATGCTAGGACTCACTGAATACTCGATGTCATCAGGCTGGCAGAGTTGGTGACCCAGTTCCAGTCCCCATCCATGGATATACATGGATATTATATGGCCACCCTGCCTGGCCTCTGGTTAGCCTGCCCATTTGAATATGTGGTCATATATCTGACATTTGTAGCAGGCCATGCTGTGTAAAGATAGCTCAGTGACAGCCGCTTAAGAGACATGCCAGAGCTATTCTTCTTACGAATGGTGATCTCTTTCATCAAGTGCATGGACTTGAGCAATTGGGATGTTGGCCATAATCAGATCAGACCTCATTCAGTCTGATCTGAGCAATCAATTACACTGAAAATGATTCATATTGACCTTGTCCCACAGGGGGTCCTACCTTGGAGGCTGCCTTTGCTGCCGTGGGTCTGGCCATGTTCAACTACATGACCCCAATAGACGCCATCAACGTGGATCAGTCATGTACCAGGTGCGGATGAGTTTGGCCATTCGGCACTGGCTTGTGGGATGGGAACAACCATCACTGCTAGGCAGAGCTTTGTTAAGTGTGTTGCCTTTCTAAGCATGCCAAACAGCCATAAAAAACTTTTGCGGACAGTGTTGGGAGTGCCATGCTGGTCAAATGGAACTGTGGAAACATAGGTTTTCTCTGACAGTTGTGGTCATGTGCAGGGGTGCTGATGTTGCAGAGCACAGAACGCAAAGCCCACCCACCAACGCACTTGGGCCAATCAAAGGTTTGAGGTGCCCTCCTAGCATGTCGTAGTCCTTATAGCCAGGCAATAGTGGTGCAACACTTCCAGATTTGTTTCCCATGTTTGCTTTCAACGTGGCAAGGAAAATGGCAAGAAATGAAGCTGATGGGCAGGCGGGTATTGGTGTCTGATTCATTGGTGGAGTATGACAACTTCTTTCAATACTTATGTTGTCCCGAATGTGCGGAGTGCCCTCGCAGCAGACTGCTGGTATTTGTCTCCTGGTGACATGCTTTGTATTGTTGACTTTTACCCCATGACTGCAACACACTCAGTCTGAAAGGCTGGCACATTCTCACTGCTTGCAAAATTTACAAAGGAAGCTGCGTTTGTTTGTGACCTTGCCAATCTTCTTGCACACTTTCCTGCTGAATGTGCCTGACTGCTGAAGTCCTGTGAAGCAGTACTTTCTTTTGCGCCCAGAAAGCTGTGTGCTATGAGTGATGTCTGTCCTGGCTGGTCCTCTCTGCCTGACAGCTGCTGCTGCTGCTCAATTGCCGCAGAATGCATCAAAGGACGCATACATGTCGGCATGGGATTGTCATGTTGGCTGCTTCTGCTCTTCTAACTCCAGTAACATGGACCTGGAAGGCATCACATTTTGCGCTACTCGTTCTGTTCCTCTCAGTCACTTCTTGTCGCTTTCTTTGTCAGGTGCAACAAACAGAACACCTAAGTCTGCAATATGCAAAGCGCTAATCTGCGTAGCAGCTCCTGCTCCTGCTGGTGATGGTGGTTGACTATCAGTGCTCCCCAAGTATCCACACAGCCACCACCACCTGCTTGACTACCGCTTATCAAACTGCTTTCATTTGCTGGAGTTGTGGAGGCCAACGGGCGTGACTTCATTGACTTCCTGCTCTTTTCACTGTTTAGCTCTGCTTGTCCAACTAGTGCCCCTGCATGCTAGGATGCTACTGCTTCACGGTAGCATGATCTCCCTGCGAGTGTGGTGTTTGGGAACGCCCTCAACGACTGCCCCCCTCAAGCTTTGGGCCCCCAGGCAAGGCACCCCCCCTCCACCCCCCTGGCCCTGCCACTGCACCCCGCGCCTCCATCCTCCTCTCATCCACACCTGTTGCCCAGATAGTGTGTGACACTCCTAGTATTAATTGCTGCTTTTGCAGGGTGGTGGAGGTGTCTGGTCATGACCTTGACTCCCTGCTGTTCTCCTGGTTGGATGAGCTGCTGTTTATATTCAGCACTGAGCTGCTGGTGTTCAGTGACATCAAGGTGATAGCATTGGACAGACAGGAGTACAAGATCACAGCAACTGGGTGAGCCGGGGGGGCGGGCAGGAGGGGAGGAGGAAGAACAACTAAGGGAGGGGGGGGGGGCCAGGAAAAAGGGACGTGGACTGGAGAGGAGAGAGGGAAATGGAGGGGGGAGGGTCGCCCTGTCCCAACGCGGAAGGGCGACCTAATGACAGGGCATAAAGTTGAGTATGGGTCCATGCTCAAAATGGCAAGCTTGTTTGAAAAAGGGTTGGTTGACAGATAGCTTTGGAAAAGGCGCTGGCCGCAGTGTAAAGTACAAGCAGGATCATTGGGCAGTGAGTGGTGCAGTGTGGGCTCACCACTGAGGACTACCTGTTTGAGCACAGACCTGACGCTGAGCTCAGTATGGCAGGGTCAGTTGTGGCACCGGGTAAGCAGGGGACTCCTTCTCTTCGGTCTCTATTGCACTGTGGCAGTAATTGCAGAGGTTGTCTATGGATATTAATAATCCTGGCAAAGGTCTAGTGCTAACTGCTTTACCTCATGTTTAAGGATGTGAGGTCCCCTGTAGATGGCATGGCTGGACCCCAAAGCCATCTTGTCTGTCTGTTTATCAGTTTTCTGTTCAGATGACAGCTTGATGTGCGGAGCCTATTGCACTTTTGCTATGGCAGGTTATTGTACCTTAAACATGCCACAAAGCAAGCCATGATCCAAGACCCTCTGCTGCTGCTGCTTGTATGTAGGCGTGGTGAGAAGTTTGACCGGACTCGCCATGAGATTGGCACAGAAGTGAAGGCCATCACATACAGTGCCATGCAGATACGGGAGCAGGAAGGAGACGCAGAAGTGTTTGTGATCGTAGATATCTAGGCGGCAGATGACATAGCCTGCTTTTCTGATAATCTCTGACTCCCTGAGTTCGGGGACCATGCCGTGATGCATGCCGTGCAGACTACCTGTCTGGTATTTAGACTGTGCAGCTACGTGTCAGCAGTTGGTATCTTTAGGAAAGAACTCAACAGTAAAGGGGAGAAATAAGACGGGAATTGCGTAGCAGGAGGAATAAGGAAGAGAAGAACTTGGGTGGGGCGTCCTGAAGGGGGTGGCACGCGACGGCGGAATTGCAGTGACGGTTGCGAGGTCACCGAGGTGTGTTGGCCTGAGTACAAGCTTAATTAGGTAAAACGTTTCTTTACAAGGAGCAATCTTCGGTTGCCTCTTACCCATATCAATCTCGGGGAATACTTGGATATGCCACTTAGCGACAAGCCAACACATGTCAACGGTCAACGGCAGCCTAGACCTTTGACATGAAAGGGCTATGCCATTGACTCTACGTGACAGCATCTACGAATTGGACGGCTTACTGCCCCAGACATGCCGTCATGTATCGAATTAACGGAACTCTGCCTCCCACTCGTCGACATGGCATCTTTCACTGCCCTGAGCACCTCTTCCAAGCAGCATAGCAATGATGTGCAGGAGATCGGGCGGGATGACAATGGATCTATGCCGCCATGTTTCGAAGTAACGAAGCTCTGCCTCCCCCTCCTCGACGTGGCATCTTTCACTGCCCTGAGCACCTCTTCCAAGCAGTTTAGGACGGATGTGCAGGAGATCGGGCGGGATGACAAGCCATTGCTCCGCAATTTCTTCAATCAGGAGATGAAGTTGTACTCTAAGACCTCCAGCTATGTAAAGGACCCTCCAGTGGATCAGAGGACCATCAACAGGCTCAGGGAGTTTCTAGGCCTCTGCTGCAGCCTCTATGGCCTTATTGCTCTGCCTTCAGTCCTGGACCTGCAAAGCCTGCTACTTCACACCACCGACCCTTGCCTGTGCAAGCTCCTGGTCAGTGCTGGCGCCCGCATCACAGAGAGCTTTGTCACAACAGCAGCCTTGGCAAACAGCTTCCCCCGCGTCTATGTCTGGATTGAGGCTTTCAATGCCCTGGGAGTACCAACAGGCCTGTCACCCATCGTCGAAGCAGCAGGCTGCGATGGCCGCCAGGTCCCCTTGCAGGAGGTCATCCAGCTGCAGCCAGAAGATCTCTTCAAGCTAGCAGCCCTGCAGACCACTTGCACCAAGAGTTTCAACTCAGAAAAGAGTGCAGCACCTGGCATGTGGCCTCCCACAGATCGTGGGTTTCACGCTGCCTTCATGTCCCTACCACAGGCAAAGTTCTGGCGCCCAGAGGTTGAGATCTCGCAACTGCTGCAGTTGGCATGCGTCAGGTACGACATGAACGTTCCAAAGCAGGATTTGTGTCCATAATTTTTATCATTGACTCATGGGAAGGCCCAGGCATAGATAGGCCCTGTTTGAGGGACTGCTTAAGCATGAGCCAATTCTGCAACTTCCTGTCCCGAATTGTTTGTTCACTTAGGAGAAAAACGTGCATCATAGTTGCCTTGCGACCTCCATGCCCGCGCTACATGGGTTTGTCTTCTTGATGGACTGCTGCAAGGTAAGCATGTGTGATGCCTTCCACCTTGAAGCCAATGAAGTACTGTCTGCTGGATGCGCCAGTGCTTTGATTCGCAAATGCAGGGTCACTGACGGATGGTCCACTTGCTAGTGCTATTAGCCATGCACTTCTTACATGGTTCATTAGGCCATGGGCTCGCTCAGGATCTGCTTACAGTTTGCTAGTATTGGCTGACCTTGTCGCAGTCTGCTGCAATTGTGTGCTGATCTCAGGTCTGACTGGTGCACCATCAGTTGCCTGCTTAGGCGGGTCAAGCCCGCATACCTCACCCCAACAACAGTCCAGGAGATCCTTGTATCAGCGGCAAAGGGGGCCTTCTACACCCGCTTGGATGTTCTTCAGCACTTGATCCCTGCAGCTTCTGCAGAAGCTCTAGACAAGATGCTGGAGGCCTGGAGCAGTGCTGACTCATATTGCCAGCTGATACCGGGCTGTAAAGCCTGCGGCCATCTGCGCCAAGTTGCACAGCATGAACAGGTCAGAAACCTCTCAGCAGCATCTCATGGCAGGCTCTTAGTGCTCTCTTCTACCCACCAGGGCCATGAGATGATCACAGAGCTAGTGCTAGGCAGCAGCAGCAGCACTGGCACCAGCAGCAGCAGTAGCGTGGAGAAGGCTGAAATGGTCCAGCAAGCACTCAAGTATGCTGTGGAAGGTTATGATTCCTTTCCTGTCTATGACGACCCCCTGCTACAATCCAACATGCTTCGCCTCCTGCAGCACTCAGTAGCACAGCATGAGCTGTCCCTTGAGGCAGCACAGGGCCTGGTGCTGCTTGCAAAGGAGAAGCGGTGTGTATGGGCTCTGAAGGCTCTCCTGGAGCACCTCCCAGCAGCTAGGATGGTGCCTGAAGGGGTGGTGGATGCATGGTTGCAGTCAAGCCTACAAGGGAAGCTGGAGGATGATGATGATGCACTAACGTACAGTCAAACCACCGGCATCACTGCCCAACCCTTCCTGCAGCAGTTACCTGGGGCTTTGTTCTTCTGCAGCCTGGCCGCCAGGCAGAAGCTGAATGCTGAAGTTATTGAGAGGGACACGGCATGCTGCCAGCTCCTGCGTGATCACTATGGTGCAATGCCAGGGGGAGACCTGTCCAATGGGTAACCTTGCTTGTGATATGTAACACAGTGCCATGTGTTGGGTATGCTGGGGAAGCTCATTAGTGTATTTTGCGGCATGATGCATCTTGGCATAGAGGGATGTTTGTGGGTCCTCTGCTGCAGTGTCGGCCTCTGGATGAATGTGAGGGGTTGCCTGGGGAGGTGTTCAAGGAGCTTGCGAAATATGCCCCTAGCAAGCAACTCAGCAGCGCTAGCTGGCAGGCTGGCTGTCATGAGATGCATGCATTGAACATGTTCAAAATATCTATCTGCAACTGCATGGCCATGTCTTGCAGCTGCAGCGAAGCAGTACTGTAATGATGACAGATGGACTAGGGTTTTTAGTATTAGGGTTTAACGTTTGAATTATGGGTTTTAGGGTTTAAGGATGTGTCTGGACATGTCTAGATGTGTCTGGAAGTGTGTGGAAAGTAGTGGTCTATTCTGGAAGTTTCTGGAAAGAAACATGTGGAACGTTCTAGAGTGATGTATTGGTTACGTATGGCTTGGTAATGGATGGAACTGTGGAGAAGGTTCCACTCTAGATGGTTCTAGAAGATATGGGCTGTGTTACCAGCCATATATAAAGGAGAGAGTTGAGACATTGAACTAAGGATGTGTCTGGACATGTCTAGATGTGTCTGGAAGTGTGTGGAAAGTAGTGGTCTATTCTGGAAGTTTCTGGAAAGAAACATGTGGAACGTTCTAGAGTGATGTATTGGTTACGTATGGCTTGGTAATGGATGGAACTGTGGAGAAGGTTCTATTCTAGATGGTTCTAGAAGATATGGGCTGTGTTACCAGCCATATATAAAGGAGAGAGTTGAGACATTGAAGCAACTCAACTAACTCAGTCAATTCAGTCAAGCTGTCTTGAGTATTTGTTGTATACCTGTGGCTGTGTACCTATCTACTGTGTTCCTTCCACAGTATATCTCTGTGTATATCCAGACTCTACTTGTAAGTTTCCTGTCTCAATAAAGCCTCTCGCCTGACCATTCCGGTACTTCGGCAGTACATCGGTAAAGGCCTACGTCTACCGTCGTCCGCCATCCGGTCTAGCTAGGGGAGAGCTTTGCACGTGGTTTCGGAGCTTAACGACCCTTCCTGTAAGTTTTGGACCGCTGCGTTTTGCGTTTAAGGATAGCGCTACTAGAAGCATCCATCCATCGGTGCAAGTTGAACTTCGAGCCGACGTCAGTTCTCTTCAACGTCAGTCTTCTACATGGAAGCACAAATTCAACAGCTTAATACTCAGCTTGCGGCTTTGGCTGAAGCGCATCAGCAAGCTATCCAGCAACTTCAGGCCGCACAACAGCAGATAGCCGCTCTGCAGCAGGCTCAAGCTAATGCTCAACCCAATGCTCCAAAGATCAAGCCACCTAAGCCTCCAGTCTTCACGGGGAGCGCACAACCTTCTGCGGTCAACTGGTGCTATCTTATGGAGACCTACCTACAGTCATGCGACGTCAACCTCAACGCACCAATAGCCATCCTTCATGCGGCCGGTTTCCTGCGAGATTCAGCACTTACCTGGTACCGCAACCATCTTGCAGCCGTTCAGCGTGGAGTGGACCGGCCCTGGAATACTTGGGAGGACTTCAAAGCTGCTCTCATCACGCACTTCACACCAATCTCCCCAGAGCGCACAGCACGTGAGAAGCTTGATCATCTACAACAAGGTGGCAAGTCAGCTCGTACCTATGCTGAGCAGCTCAACCTTTGCATGCTGGAGCTACCCGACATGCACGAGAAGGACCGTGTTCATCGCTTTCTAGAAGGCCTGCGACCGGAAGTTCGTATCCATGTGGAGCTGAAAAACCCAACCACCCTTTCAGATGCCGTTGAGTGGGCTATCCAAGCAGACTCGCTTGTCTGGCAGATCAAGAGGCGACGCTCTTCACCTTTTCCTGGAGCTCTCCATCGCCCTTATCAACAGCAACGACAAGAGCCTCACACTGGACCTACTCCAATGGAACTTGGTGCTGCTGACAACAAGAGGACTAACAACAACAACTGCAATCAAAGAAGGCAGAACTTCAACAATGTGAGGAGGCAGCCATCCAAGAAAGATGTAGAGTGCTTCTACTGTCATCGCTTGGGTCATTACCAGCGCTTCTGTCCCAAGCGTGCTACCGATCTGAAAATGATGAGTGATGCTGCCTCTCCTCAGCAGTCAAACTGAGGAAGGCGCGTGGTGCAGTGAGTCCTACGCGCGCCGATGTGGCTGGACCCCGTCCTGCTATGGACTCACGGAGAGGTTGCTCAGCCGGGGTTAAGGAGCAACCTGCTGGGAATTCCAAGTCAACGGTTACCGGGCGCCAAGATGCTGCAGCATACCAACACAAGAAACCCCGCCGGAGATCACCAAGGTTGAGGGACCGTACTGACTGGAGATTCCACCCTAAGGAGCACGCCGAGTATGCAGCAATTTATGGGCCATTTACGGTGGACGCCTGTGCAGATCCAGCTGGAGAGAATGCAGTGGCCAAGAAGTTCTACCACAGTCAGAATTCCTTCCTTAAGGCCAATGTCGAGGGAGAGAATGTATGGCTGAATGTGCCTTTTCGCCGTGCCGGGAAGTTCCTTAGGCATTATCTGGAGTGCAAGGAGAGAGCCCCTGCTCAGACCAGTGCTGTCATCGTCCTGCCAAAATGGGAGAACAAGCCGTGGTGGCAGATGACACAGGGACTTCGTCTTTTGAAGACCTATCCAGCAGGGACCAAGCTCTTCACTGTGCCATCCAAGACACCTGGTGGACCTTGTATCGACATGGGACCTACCAAGTGGCCTGTATGTGTATTTTGGGATCCTCCTACTCTTCAAGGTTTTGTGAAGCCGTTACCGTACAATGCTACAAAAGAAGAAGCAACATCAGAGGAGCCGTCAAAGGAAGAGGAGACACCTGAGCTATGTGGCCTTCGTCCTACCAGTGAGAAGCTTATTCGGCTTAAGGGCAAAGTGAGAGGTCACAGCGTCACTATTCTCGTCGACTCAGGTGCAGGCAGGAACTACATTGACCCTGATGTAGTTGCACTACTAAATCTGCCAACAGTCACCCTGCTTGGCAACATTGTGCAATTGGCTGGTCCAGTCACCCAAGATGCTTCCAAGCTAATCCCAGACCTCAAGTTCAGGATTGGCCAATACAAGGACCATATGCCCTTCACCGTCACCAAGCTGGCGCAAGACCAACTCATCCTTGGCAAGCCGTGGCTTACATACGTTAACCCTCCTATTGATTGGGTCACCAACACCATCACCGTCACCAAGGGTAATGTCACCTACACTCTCACCCCGCCTGCTGATGATGAGTCACCTACAGTCAACATGCTCAGTGCCATGCAGATGAAGCGTATCATCCGCAAAGGGCAGATGGCATACCTTGCAGTCATCAGAGAGGTACCCGAAGGCGACAACCGACTGGAGATTTCGGCGCCATCAAACGAGGAGTGGCAGTCAGCTATCCAAGGCATCCTTGACAAGCACAAGACCATCTTTGAGAAGCTGCCTAAAGGCCTGCCACCCAAGAGATCAGTGGACCATCATATTGAGCTGGAGCCTGGTTCCAAGCCACCTTACCTTCCCATCTACCATATGAGTCCCCTGGAATTGGAGGAGCTGAAGCGCCAACTTACAGATCTTCTTGAAATGGGCTTCATTCGTCCTTCTCAGAGCCCTTATGGCGCACCAGTGCTGTTTGTACCCAAGAAGAATGGCAAGCTACGCTTCTGTGTGGACTTCAGGGCGCTCAACAAGCTAACCATCAAGAACAGATACCCTCTACCCCGCATCGATGAGCTCTTGGACCGTCTCCAAGGCGCCAAGTACTTCAGCAAGCTGGACTTACAGTCGGGCTACCACCAGATCAGGATTGCTGAAGATGATGGGAGCATCCAACGTACCGCTTTCCGTACAAGATATGGACACTACGAGTGGTTAGTACTACCTTTCGGCCTTACTAATGCTCCTGCAACTTTCCAGCAGCTGATGAATGACATCCTGAGGCCCTACCTGGACCAATTTGTGATTGTCTACCTGGATGACATCTGCATCTACTCCAAGACCAAGGAGGAGCATCTGGAGCATCTGGACAAAGTGCTCACCATCCTGGAGCAGCACAGACTTTTTGTCGGACTGGACAAATGCTCATTTGGAGTACAGGAGATGGAGTTCTTGGGGCATGTAGTGGGCACAGATGGAGTCAAGGTTGACCCCAAGAAGGTTCAAGCTGTGAAGGATTGGCCTACGCCAAAGGACGTCAAGGAGGTGCGCAGTTTCCTTGGCCTGACTGGCTACTTCCGTCGCTTTATCAGGCATTATGCTCACAAGGCTCTACCGCTCACCAATCTCACCAAGAAGGAGACCCGCTGGCATTGGGGCACTGCTGAACAAGAGGCCTTTGATCAGCTGAAGGAGGCACTTACCTCAGCACCTGTGTTGGTTCTGCCAGACCCAACACTGCCGTATGAAGTCTTCACCGATGCCTCAGGCTTCGCACTGGGAGCTACCCTGCTTCAAAATCAAGGTAGTGGGCTACAGCCAGTAGCTTACCTCTCACGCAAGCTTACTGACACGGAGCGCAATTACCCCACTGGCGACCGGGAGATGCTAGGTATCTTCTGGGCTCTAACGGAGTGGCGCTGCTACCTGGAGGGAACGACTCTGAAGGTGAACTCTGACCATCTCAACCACACCTGGTTCCAATCCAAGAAGAACCTCACGCGGCGGCAGACCAAGTGGAGCCAATGGCTGGAGTCTTACTACAGTGGAGTAGACATCAACTACAAAGAGGGCAAGGACAACGTTGCAGACCCATTGTCCCGACGTCCAGACCTTTGCACCATCACTACAGCATCTACAGATGATCTAATCAACCGGATCAGTGATGGGTATGAGCAAGATGAATACTTCAACAACCCATTCCCGTGGCTTACAAACATCAACGGCCTCTGGTACTTTGGCGACCGGATTGCAGTACCCAAAGATGTGGAGCTACGCAAGAGCATCATTCATGAATGCCATGACTCGCCTAGCAGTGGACATATGGGCATCACCAAGACCTTGCAGCGTGTGGCACAGAAATTCTGGTGGCCACATATGTCTAGGACTATCTACGCCTATGTCAGGGTATGTCCGTCTTGCCAACGCAACAAGCCATCTACTCTACCTCCTGGAGGACTGCTACAGCCGTTACCTACACCGGAGACCAAGTGGGAACAGATCACAATGGACCTGATCACTGATCTACCATCTACCAAGCACGGCCATGATGCCATTGTCACCTTTGTGGACCGGCTGAGCAAGCAGGTGCATTTTGCAGCAACTACGAAGAAGGTGAATGCACCAGAGCTAGCCAAGATCTTCCGCCATACTGTCTACAAGTACCATGGAATGCCCAAGGCCATCATCTCAGACCGAGACGAACGCTTCCTAAGCCACTTCTGGCAGGCGCTCTTTGCAGTCGTCGGCACAGAGCTAAAATACTCTACGGCCTATCATCCACAGACTGACGGCCAGAGCGAGCGTGCTAACCGGACTTTGGAGGAGTACCTACGGCACTTCGTCAGCCCACGACAAGATGACTGGGACGACCATTTGGACCTGGCTGAATTCGCCATCAACAATTCCATCAACCCCAGCACCGGCTACACTCCATTCTTCATGACCTACGGCCACAATCCCAGAACGGCATTGGATCTGGCGACTGATGAGGCGATGACTCCCCAAGCACAAGACTTCGTCCAGGAGATGGCAGACACCTTGCGGCATGCTAAGGCCAAGCTACATGAGGCACATGTCAGGCAAGCTCAACAAGCCAACAAACCCCGGAGGGAGCTGACATTCCGGATTGGCGATCAAGTTCGTCTATCTACTACCAACCTGCAACTACCATCCACCATGAGCAAAAAGCTTGCAGCTAAATACCTTGGACCATTCACCGTGGAGAAAGTTATCAGTCCTGTTGCCTACAAGCTGAAGCTTCCGCAATCCCTCAAGATTCACCCTGTCTTCCATGTCAGCCTCCTGCAACCCTGGCACAAGGACCCTGAGTTCCCACCGCATGTGGATGCTACAGTCTATCACCCACCTCCAGTTGTGCCAGATGATGAGCAGTACCTGGTTGAGGCTCTGCTGGATAAGAGAATCAGTCGTGGCACAACCGAGTACCTTGTCCGCTGGAAAGGCTATGGTCCAGAGGATGACATGTGGCGGCCGGCTAGTGATATTGAGCAGAGTTTGATTGATGCCTATGAGGCTAGTCATCATGGCGCATTGCCTGCCCAGCAAAAGAGCTCACGCAAAGCGCATCGACGCCGCAGTTAAGTTTGGCTTGGTTTAGAGCATCGGGGACGATGCTCCCAGAAAGAGGGGGGGCAGGATGTAATGATGACAGATGGACTAGGGTTTTAGTATTAGGGTTTAACGTTTGAATTATGGGTTTTAGGGTTTAAGGATGTGTCTGGACATGTCTAGATGTGTCTGGAAGTGTGTGGAAAGTAGTGGTCTATTCTGGAAGTTTCTGGAAGGAAACATGTGGAACGTTCCAGATAGATGTATTGCTTGGTAATGGATGGAACTGTGGAGAAGGTTCTATTCTAGATGGTTCTAGAAGATATGGGCTGTGTTACCAGCCATATATAAAGGAGAGAGTTGAGACATTGAAGCAACTCAACTAACTCAGTCAATTCAGTCAAGCTGTCTTGAGTATTTGTTGTATACCTGTGGCTGTGTACCTATCTACTGTGTTCCTTCCACAGTATATCTCTGTGTATATCCAGACTCTACTTGTAAGTTTCCTGTCTCAATAAAGCCTCTCGCCTGACCATTCCGGTACTTCGGCAGTACATCGGTAAAGGCCTACGTCTACCGTCGTCCGCCATCCGGTCTAGCTAGGGGAGAGCTTTGCACGTGGTTTCGGAGCTTAACGACCCTTCCTGTAGGTTTTGGACCGCTGCGTTTTACGTTTAAGGATAGCGCTACTAGAAGCATCCATCCATCGGTGCAAGTTGAACTTCGAGCCGACGTCAGTTCTCTTCAACGTCAGTCTTCTACATGGAAGCACAAGTTCAACAGCTTAATACTCAGCTTGCGGCTTTGGCTGAAGTGCATCAGCAAGCTATCCAGCAACTTCAGGCCGCACAACAGCAGATAGCCGCTCTGCAGCAGGCTCAAGCTAATGCTCAACCCAATGCTCCAAAGATCAAGCCACCTAAGCCTCCAGTCTTCACGGGGAGCGCACAACCTTCTGCGGTCAACTGGTGCTATCTTATGGAGACCTACCTACAGTCATGCGACGTCAACCTCAACGCTCCAATAGCCATCCTTCATGCTGCCGGTTTCCTACGAGATTCAGCACTCACCTGGTACCGCAACCACCTTGCAGCCGTTCAGCGTGGAGTGGACCGGCCCTGGAATACTTGGGAGGACTTCAAAGCTGCTCTCATCACGCACTTCACACCAATCTCCCCAGAGCGCACAGCACGTGAGAAGCTCGATCATCTACAACAAGGTGGCAAGTCAGCTCGTACCTATGCTGAGCAGTTCAACCTTTGCATGCTGGAGCTACCCGACATGCACGAGAAGGACCGTGTTCATCGCTTTCTAGAAGGCCTGCGACCGGAAGTTCGTATCCATGTGGAGCTGTAAAACCCAACCACCCTTTCAGATGCCGTTGAGTGGGCTATCCAAGCAGACTCGCTTGTCTGGCAGATCAAGAGGCGACGCTCTTCACCTTTTCCTGGAGCTCTCCATCACCCTTTTCAACAGCAACGACAAGAGCCTCACACTGGACCTACTCCAATGGAACTTGGTGCTGCTGACAACAAGAGGACTAACAACAACAACTGCAATCAAAGAAGGCAGAACTTCAACAATGTGAGGAGGCAACCATCCAAGAAAGATGTAGAGTGCTTCTACTGTCATCGCTTGGGTCATTACCAGCACTTCTGTCCCAAGCGTGCTACCGATCTGAAAATGATGAGTGATGCTGCCTCTCCTCAGCAGTCAAACTGAGGAAGGCGCGTGGTGCAGTGAGTCCTACGCGCGCCGATGTGGCTGGACCCCGTCCTGCTATGGACTCACGGAGAGGTTGCTCAGCCGGGGTTAAGGAGCAACCTGCTGGGAATTCCAAGTCAACGGTTACCGGGCGCCAAGATGCTGCAGCATACCAACACAAGAAACCCCGCCGGAGATCACCAAGGTTGAGGGACCGTACTGACTGGAGATTCCACCCTAAGGAGCACGCCGAGTATGCAGCGATTTATGGGCCATTTACGGTGGACGCCTGTGCAGATCCAGCTGGAGAGAATGCAGTGGCCAAGAAGTTCTACCACAGTCAGAATTCCTTCCTTAAGGCCAATGTCGAGGGAGAGAATGTATGGCTGAATGTGCCTTTTCGCCGTGCCGGGAAGTTCCTTAGGCATTATCTGGAGTGCAAGGAGAGAGCCCCTGCTCAGACCAGTGCTGTCATCGTCCTGCCAAAATGGGAGAACAAACCGTGGTGGCAGATGACACAAGGACTACGCCTTTTGAAGACCTATCCAGCAGGGACCAAGCTCTTCACTGTGCCATCCAAGACACCTGGTGGACCTTGTATCGACATGGGACCTACCAAGTGGCCTGTATGTGTATTTTGGGACCCTCCTACTCTTCAAGGTTTTGTGAAGCCGTTACCGTACAATGCTACAAAAGAAGAAGCAACATCAGAGGAGCCGTCAAAGGAAGAGGAGACACCTGAGCTATGTGGCCTTCGTCCTACCAGTGAGAAGCTTATTCGGCTTAAGGGCAAAGTGAGAGGTCACAGCGTCACTATTCTCGTCGACTCAGGTGCAGGCAGGAACTACATTGACCCTGATGTAGTTGCACTACTAAATCTGCCAACAGTCACCCTGCTTGGCAACATTGTGCAATTGGCTGGTCCAGTCACCCAAGATGCTTCCAAGCTAATCCCAGACCTCAAGTTCAGGATTGGCCAATACAAGGACCATATGCCCTTCACCGTCACCAAGCTGGCGCAAGACCAACTCATCCTTGGCAAGCCGTGGCTTACATACGTTAACCCTCCTATTGATTGGGTCACCAACACCATCACCGTCACCAAGGGTAATGTCACCTACACTCTCACCCCGCCTGCTGATGATGAGTCACCTACAGTCAACATGCTCAGTGCCATGCAGATGAAGCGTATCATCCGCAAAGGGCAGATGGCATACCTTGCAGTCATCAGAGAGGTACCCGAAGGCGACAACCGACTGGAGATTTCGGCGCCATCAAACGAGGAGTGGCAGTCAGCTATCCAAGGCATCCTTGACAAGCACAAGACCATCTTTGAGAAGCTGCCTAAAGGCCTGCCACCCAAGAGATCAGTGGACCATCATATTGAGCTGGAGCCTGGTTCCAAGCCACCTTACCTTCCCATCTACCATATGAGTCCCCTGGAATTGGAGGAGCTGAAGCGCCAACTTACAGATCTTCTTGAAATGGGCTTCATTCGTCCTTCTCAGAGCCCTTATGGCGCACCAGTGCTGTTTGTACCCAAGAAGAATGGCAAGCTACGCTTCTGTGTGGACTTCAGGGCGCTCAACAAGCTAACCATCAAGAACAGATACCCTCTACCCCGCATCGATGAGCTCTTGGACCGTCTCCAAGGCGCCAAGTACTTCAGCAAGCTGGACTTACAGTCGGGCTACCACCAGATCAGGATTGCTGAAGATGATGGGAGCATCCAACGTACCGCTTTCCGTACAAGATATGGACACTACGAGTGGTTAGTACTACCTTTCGGCCTTACTAATGCTCCTGCAACTTTCCAGCAGCTGATGAATGACATCCTGAGGCCCTACCTGGACCAATTTGTGATTGTCTACCTGGATGACATCTGCATCTACTCCAAGACCAAGGAGGAGCATCTGGAGCATCTGGACAAAGTGCTCACCATCCTGGAGCAGCACAGACTTTTTGTCGGACTGGACAAATGCTCATTTGGAGTACAGGAGATGGAGTTCTTGGGGCATGTAGTGGGCACAGATGGAGTCAAGGTTGACCCCAAGAAGGTTCAAGCTGTGAAGGATTGGCCTACGCCAAAGGACGTCAAGGAGGTGCGCAGTTTCCTTGGCCTGACTGGCTACTTCCGTCGCTTTATCAGGCATTATGCTCACAAGGCTCTACCGCTCACCAATCTCACCAAGAAGGAGACCCGCTGGCATTGGGGCACTGCTGAACAAGAGGCCTTTGATCAGCTGAAGGAGGCACTTACCTCAGCACCTGTGTTGGTTCTGCCAGACCCAACACTGCCGTATGAAGTCTTCACCGATGCCTCAGGCTTCGCACTGGGAGCTACCCTGCTTCAAAATCAAGGTAGTGGGCTACAGCCAGTAGCTTACCTCTCACGCAAGCTTACTGACACGGAGCGCAATTACCCCACTGGCGACCGGGAGATGCTAGGTATCTTCTGGGCTCTAACGGAGTGGCGCTGCTACCTGGAGGGAACGACTCTGAAGGTGAACTCTGACCATCTCAACCACACCTGGTTCCAATCCAAGAAGAACCTCACGCGGCGGCAGACCAAGTGGAGCCAATGGCTGGAGTCTTACTACAGTGGAGTAGACATCAACTACAAAGAGGGCAAGGACAACGTTGCAGACCCATTGTCCCGACGTCCAGACCTTTGCACCATCACTACAGCATCTACAGATGATCTAATCAACCGGATCAGTGATGGGTATGAGCAAGATGAATACTTCAACAACCCATTCCCGTGGCTTACAAACATCAACGGCCTCTGGTACTTTGGCGACCGGATTGCAGTACCCAAAGATGTGGAGCTACGCAAGAGCATCATTCATGAATGCCATGACTCGCCTAGCAGTGGACATATGGGCATCACCAAGACCTTGCAGCGTGTGGCACAGAAATTCTGGTGGCCACATATGTCTAGGACTATCTACGCCTATGTCAGGGTATGTCCGTCTTGCCAACGCAACAAGCCATCTACTCTACCTCCTGGAGGACTGCTACAGCCGTTACCTACACCGGAGACCAAGTGGGAACAGATCACAATGGACCTGATCACTGATCTACCATCTACCAAGCACGGCCATGATGCCATTGTCACCTTTGTGGACCGGCTGAGCAAGCAGGTGCATTTTGCAGCAACTACGAAGAAGGTGAATGCACCAGAGCTAGCCAAGATCTTCCGCCATACTGTCTACAAGTACCATGGAATGCCCAAGGCCATCATCTCAGACCGAGACGAACGCTTCCTAAGCCACTTCTGGCAGGCGCTCTTTGCAGTCGTCGGCACAGAGCTAAAATACTCTACGGCCTATCATCCACAGATTGACGGCCAGAGCGAGCGTGCTAACCGGACTTTGGAGGAGTACCTACGGCACTTCGTCAGCCCACGACAAGATGACTGGGACGACCATTTGGACCTGGCTGAATTCGCCATCAACAATTCCATCAACCCCAGCACCGGCTACACTCCATTCTTCATGACCTACGGCCACAATCCCAGAACGGCATTGGATCTGGCGACTGATGAGGCGATGACTCCCCAAGCACAAGACTTCGTCCAGGAGATGGCAGACACCTTGCGGCATGCTAAGGCCAAGCTACATGAGGCACATGTCAGGCAAGCTCAACAAGCCAACAAACCCCGGAGGGAGCTGACATTCCGGATTGGCGATCAAGTTCGTCTATCTACTACCAACCTGCAACTACCATCCACCATGAGCAAAAAGCTTGCAGCTAAATACCTTGGACCATTCACCGTGGAGAAAGTTATCAGTCCTGTTGCCTACAAGCTGAAGCTTCCGCAATCCCTCAAGATTCACCCTGTCTTCCATGTCAGCCTCCTGCAACCCTGGCACAAGGACCCTGAGTTCCCAACGCATGTGGATGCTACAGTCTATCACCCACCTCCAGTTGTGCCAGATGATGAGCAGTACCTGGTTGAGGCTCTGCTGGATAAGAGAATCAGTCGTGGCACAACCGAGTACCTTGTCCGCTGGAAAGGCTATGGTCCAGAGGATGACATGTGGCGGCCGGCTAGTGATATTGAGCAGAGTTTGATTGATGCCTATGAGGCTAGTCATCATGGCGCATTGCCTGCCCAGCAAAAGAGCTCACGCAAAGCGCATCGACGCCGCAGTTAAGTTTGGCTTGGTTTAGAGCATCGGGGACGATGCTCCCAGAAAGAGGGGGGGCAGGATGTAATGATGACAGATGGACTAGGGTTTTAGTATTAGGGTTTAACGTTTGAATTATGGGTTTTAGGGTTTAAGGATGTGTCTGGACATGTCTAGATGTGTCTGGAAGTGTGTGGAAAGTAGTGGTCTATTCTGGAAGTTTCTGGAAGGAAACATGTGGAACGTTCCAGATAGATGTATTGCTTGGTAATGGATGGAACTGTGGAGAAGGTTCTATTCTAGATGGTTCTAGAAGATATGGGCTGTGTTACCAGCCATATATAAAGGAGAGAGTTGAGACATTGAAGCAACTCAACTAACTCAGTCAATTCAGTCAAGCTGTCTTGAGTATTTGTTGTATACCTGTGGCTGTGTACCTATCTACTGTGTTCCTTCCACAGTATATCTCTGTGTATATCCAGACTCTACTTGTAAGTTTCCTGTCTCAATAAAGCCTCTCGCCTGACCATTCCGGTACTTCGGCAGTACATCGGTAAAGGCCTACGTCTACCGTCGTCCGCCATCCGGTCTAGCTAGGGGAGAGCTTTGCACGTGGTTTCGGAGCTTAACGACCCTTCCTGTAGGTTTTGGACCGCTGCGTTTTACGTTTAAGGATAGCGCTACTAGAAGCATCCATCCATCGGTGCAAGTTGAACTTCGAGCCGACGTCAGTTCTCTTCAACGTCAGTCTTCTACATGGAAGCACAAGTTCAACAGCTTAATACTCAGCTTGCGGCTTTGGCTGAAGTGCATCAGCAAGCTATCCAGCAACTTCAGGCCGCACAACAGCAGATAGCCGCTCTGCAGCAGGCTCAAGCTAATGCTCAACCCAATGCTCCAAAGATCAAGCCACCTAAGCCTCCAGTCTTCACGGGGAGCGCACAACCTTCTGCGGTCAACTGGTGCTATCTTATGGAGACCTACCTACAGTCATGCGACGTCAACCTCAACGCTCCAATAGCCATCCTTCATGCTGCCGGTTTCCTACGAGATTCAGCACTCACCTGGTACCGCAACCACCTTGCAGCCGTTCAGCGTGGAGTGGACCGGCCCTGGAATACTTGGGAGGACTTCAAAGCTGCTCTCATCACGCACTTCACACCAATCTCCCCAGAGCGCACAGCACGTGAGAAGCTCGATCATCTACAACAAGGTGGCAAGTCAGCTCGTACCTATGCTGAGCAGTTCAACCTTTGCATGCTGGAGCTACCCGACATGCACGAGAAGGACCGTGTTCATCGCTTTCTAGAAGGCCTGCGACCGGAAGTTCGTATCCATGTGGAGCTGTAAAACCCAACCACCCTTTCAGATGCCGTTGAGTGGGCTATCCAAGCAGACTCGCTTGTCTGGCAGATCAAGAGGCGACGCTCTTCACCTTTTCCTGGAGCTCTCCATCACCCTTTTCAACAGCAACGACAAGAGCCTCACACTGGACCTACTCCAATGGAACTTGGTGCTGCTGACAACAAGAGGACTAACAACAACAACTGCAATCAAAGAAGGCAGAACTTCAACAATGTGAGGAGGCAACCATCCAAGAAAGATGTAGAGTGCTTCTACTGTCATCGCTTGGGTCATTACCAGCGCTTCTGTCCCAAGCGTGCTACCGATCTGAAAATGATGAGTGATGCTGCCTCTCCTCAGCAGTCAAACTGAGGAAGGCGCGTGGTGCAGTGAGTCCTACGCGCGCCGATGTGGCTGGACCCCGTCCTGCTATGGACTCACGGAGAGGTTGCTCAGCCGGGGTTAAGGAGCAACCTGCTGGGAATTCCAAGTCAACGGTTACCGGGCGCCAAGATGCTGCAGCATACCAACACAAGAAACCCCGCCGGAGATCACCAAGGTTGAGGGACCGTACTGACTGGAGATTCCACCCTAAGGAGCACGCCGAGTATGCAGCGATTTATGGGCCATTTACGGTGGACGCCTGTGCAGATCCAGCTGGAGAGAATGCAGTGGCCAAGAAGTTCTATATTGTTATTATATTAGCCTTCATTATACATTATACATTATACATTATACATTATACATTATACATCGCTCTGCTTGGCGGTGACATGTCTTTTTTAGGCATGTTACCGCCGAGCCTGTAAAGTGAACTAGTAGGGAGTTTAGAACTCGGTGAAGGCAGCTGGATCCCGTGTGTGCGTCCCTGTCTCGTCCAGGGGGCATGCGCGCCAGTTGCAGCGCACAGCTGGTCACTGAGCCATGCAACCGGGTCAAACGACCTCGCAACGTGCACAGCAAGAGGCATGGGCCTGTTGAGCACTTGCGATTGCTTAAGACGGGGTCCGAACGCCTCAGCTTCGTGAACTGCAGAACTTTCGGCAGTGACGATGCTTCGGTACAGAGCAAGCTATCCTCTTACGTCATGCAGCTGTCTCGCCTTGGCGTTGGAGCCTGTGGTGTTGCTGAAAGCAGGATACCGGGTAGTGGATGTCGTAATGTTACGAAGGACTGGCAGTTGATATGGTCCGGGCTGCCAGAGGGTCAGCCACGGCAACATGGGGTGGGCCTGTTTCTTAACTCGAAGTGGTCCCGTTGCCTAATCGACTGGTCTGCTGTCAGTGAGCGAATCCTGGTAGTCCGTGTGAGAATCAGCAGTGGGATAAACGCCTCAATCGTGGTAGCATATTCGCCGACTGATACCGAGTCCACCCCTGATGAGGTCAAGGAAGCTTTCTACCTGCAGTTGGAAGCTATCTTGGCAGCGCTGCCTTCCAGGGACATGCTAGTCCTTCTGGGTGACTTCAACGCCCAGGTTGGCACTGATCCAGAACCGTATGGGGGTGTTATGGGGCCTCATGGCTTTGGGAAGCAGCAGCCTTCAAGGAATGGTGAGCGACTCTTGCAGCTGGCTGGTGCCTTGAACCTTCGCTTAGCCAACACCTTCTTCAAGCACAGCAATTACCGGACTGCTACTCACAAGATGGTTAATAGAAACAAGCAGGATGTGCTCAGGGTCATCGATTACATAGCTGTCTCCAAGCGGTTCATGTCAAGTGTGACAGACTGCAGGGTCTTTCGCAGCTTTGATACAGGTGGCTCTGATCATAGAATGCTGGTGCTTACGATGCGCCTCCGCTTGTCAGTGGCCAAGCAGCACAGTGCGAAGGGACAGCCAGCACGGCCCTATGACTGCAGCCGGCTGCAAGAATCTGCAGCAACTCAGCAGTGCTTTGAGCTGGCAATGTCTAACCAGTTCAGCCGTCTGGTAGGGGCTCAGTTGCAGAGCGCACAAGACGAATGGACACAGCTAACAGCGGCAGCCAGCCAAGCAGCCCATAAGGCTGGTCTAAACCTCAAGCCTCAGCAGCGGCGCCGAGATTTCGCTATATCCGATGCGACCTTGCAGAAGATTGAGCGGAAACATGCAGCACATGCAGCGGTGCTGTCCTCTCCTAATGATGCTACCATGGCAGATTACAGGGAGGCCAATAATGCTGCTAGGCGAGCGGTTAAGAAGGATCAGGAGCGGTACTTCAAGCAGCAAGCGCTGTTTGCGGAACATGCTCTAAAAGCTGGTAATCTAGCCGTGTTCCACAAGCATGTCCAGCGGATCTTCAAGGAGCAGCAGGGCAGTAGCTCTGCTGCTCCTACAGCTGTGCTAGGGGGTGCTGATGGCAAGCAGCTGTTCCAAAGCAGGGAGGAGGTGGTGAAGTGCTTTGCTGAGCACTTTGCTGATGTCCTCAACTGCCCTGCCAAGCTCGACCAGCAAATGCAGCAGACCATTGAGGAGTTAGTGCAGAAGATGGAGGCAGGGCAAGGTGCAAACCAGCAGAGTGAAGCAGCAGCTCAGCCACCTACTGTGCAGGAGGTTGAAGAAGCTGTCTTTGCCTGTCGTAATGGGGCAGCTCCTGGGGTTGATGGTATCGCAGCGCCTATGCTAAAGCTCAGTGGGACCATGCTGAAATGGTTGCACAGGGTCATTGTGGCGGTGTGGGAGTCAGGGAAAGCGCCAGTGGAGTGGAAACGTGCACTGTTGGTGGCACTGTATAAAGGCAAAGGAGAGCGCAAAGTGAGAGATAGCTATAGGGGGATAAGCTTGCTAAGTATACCGGGGAAGGTGTATGTCTTGGTCATTTTGGCTAAGATCAGTTCTCATATCGATGCACAACTGCTTGATAACCAGTCTGCTTTTAGGAAGGGGAGGGGCCTCACTGATGCTCTGTTCACCATACGCCAGGTCATCTCTAAGTCTGTAGCATTCGATCAGCCTCTATTCATGGCTTTTGTGGATTTGCGTAAGGCATATGATTCTGTACCGCGAGACACGCTATGGCGCATCCTGCATGTGTACGGGGTACACACAAAGCTGATAGAGTTGCTGATCGACTTGCATACTGGCACACAGGCTGCTGTTAGGATGGGTAGTGTGGTGTCTGAGTGGTTTGATGTGCATGGCGGGGTGCGGCAGGGATGTGTCATTGCTCCCTTGCTGTTCAACATCTACATGGACTTTGTGGTTCGGCAGGCAATGGCTCAGATGCCGGAGGGATGTGGGGTGAAGCTAGCCTATCATGCAGATGGGAAACTTGAGCGTGATGGGTGTGGTAGTGGTGGGTGTGTGGAGCTGTTGTCTGTTCTGCTGTATGCAGATGATATGGTGTTGCTAAGTCCCAGCAGGGAGGAGTTGGTGGTCATGCTGCAGGTGATGGACAAGGTTGCTGCTAGTCTTGGGTTGCGCATCAATGCAAGCAAGACTGAGATCCTGTCCATTGACAAGGATTGGAAGGAGGGGGATGTGCCAGTGCAGCAAGGACCAGAGGTGGTTATCAGTGAGGGTGTGGTAAAAGAGGTGTCACAGTTCAAGTACTTGGGAAGTGTGCTTGTGACTGATGGCAGGTTGGATGTGGAGTTGAATATCAGAAGGGGTAAGGCTGTGGGGAGGTTTAAGCAGTTTGAAAAGATGTGGGGTACCAAGCATCTGTCATTGGCTACGAAGGTGAAGTGTTACAAGGCATATGTGTTGCCAATTCTGCTGTTCGGGAGTGAGTGTTGGTCCCTGACCAAAGTGCAATCGCAAAAGCTTGAGCGGGTGCACTCTAGCTGCCTTAGGAGCATCCTGGGGGTCAGGCTGTCAGATCGGCACACCGATGAGCATATCAGGAAATCATGTGGGGTAGCCACCTTGTCAGCATACATCACAGCAAATAGGCTGAGGTGGCTGGGGCATGTGGGCCGCATGGAGGAGGGCAGGTTGCCGCATATTGCGTTGTTCTCTTCATTACATGGTGACATGACGAGGCCAGTGGGTAGGCCTCGCCATACCTGGGAGAAATGCGTGTGTGCTGATCTGAAGGTGCTTGGTCAAGATGAGGGGAGCTGGGAGGCTTCATGTCAGATTAAGAGTGCTTGGAGGGAGAGGTTGTGGGATCTTACGCACCCTTGGGAAAGCCAACGGTTAGTGAGGTGTAGAAGGCGCACTAAGCAAGCTATTGATAAGCATGTGGAGCGCTATGTGGTGCCTTTCAGTGGCTGGGAGGATGGTGGTTCACCAGTACCTAGGTGGTGGGAGCCACCTCCAGCCCCTACTAGGGTGGTGCTTGATCCTGCTGCCTCCCCGCCACCCATGTGTGATGGAAGTGGAGCAGGTTTTGGGTTTTAGTGGTGGTGTTTGTTTCCCCTTGGTGTGCACGCCGTTGCATCTAGCCTCAGCTTGTGTGTGGCAAATCCACCATCGGTTGTGTGGCTTCGTGATTGTGATCAGGAGCCTTGTGTTTGTGGCCTAGGTTTGTTTGGCCATTGGCATTGCTGGTCTTGCGTTTTGATTGATTGATTAAGAAGTTCTACCACAGTCAGAATTCCTTCCTTAAGGCCAATGTCGAGGGAGAGAATGTATGGCTGAATGTGCCTTTTCGCCGTGCCGGGAAGTTCCTTAGGCATTATCTGGAGTGCAAGGAGAGAGCCCCTGCTCAGACCAGTGCTGTCATCGTCCTGCCAAAATGGGAGAACAAACCGTGGTGGCAGATGACACAAGGACTACGCCTTTTGAAGACCTATCCAGCAGGGACCAAGCTCTTCACTGTGCCATCCAAGACACCTGGTGGACCTTGTATCGATATGGGACCTACCAAGTGGCCTGTATGTGTATTTTGGGACCCTCCTACTCTTCAAGGTTTTGTGAAGCCGTTACCGTACAATGCTACAAAAGAAGAAGCAACATCAGAGGAGCCGTCAAAGGAAGAGGAGACACCTGAGCTATGTGGCCTTCGTCCTACCAGTGAGAAGCTTATTCGGCTTAAGGGCAAAGTGAGAGGTCACAGCGTCACTATTCTCGTCGACTCAGGTGCAGGCAGGAACTACATTGACCCTGATGTAGTTGCACTACTAAATCTGCCAACAGTCACCCTGCTTGGCAACATTGTGCAATTGGCTGGTCCAGTCACCCAAGATGCTTCCAAGCTAATCCCAGACCTCAAGTTCAGGATTGGCCAATACAAGGACCATATGCCCTTCACCGTCACCAAGCTGGCGCAAGACCAACTCATCCTTGGCAAGCCGTGGCTTACATACGTTAACCCTCCTATTGATTGGGTCACCAACACCATCACCGTCACCAAGGGTAATGTCACCTACACTCTCACCCCGCCTGCTGATGATGAGTCACCTACAGTCAACATGCTCAGTGCCATGCAGATGAAGCGTATCATCCGCAAAGGGCAGATGGCATACCTTGCAGTCATCAGAGAGGTACCCGAAGGCGACAACCGACTGGAGATTTCGGCGCCATCAAACGAGGAGTGGCAGTCAGCTATCCAAGGCATCCTTGACAAGCACAAGACCATCTTTGAGAAGCTGCCTAAAGGCCTGCCACCCAAGAGATCAGTGGACCATCATATTGAGCTGGAGCCTGGTTCCAAGCCACCTTACCTTCCCATCTACCATATGAGTCCCCTGGAATTGGAGGAGCTGAAGCGCCAACTTACAGATCTTCTTGAAATGGGCTTCATTCGTCCTTCTCAGAGCCCTTATGGCGCACCAGTGCTGTTTGTACCCAAGAAGAATGGCAAGCTACGCTTCTGTGTGGACTTCAGGGCGCTCAACAAGCTAACCATCAAGAACAGATACCCTCTACCCCGCATCGATGAGCTCTTGGACCGTCTCCAAGGCGCCAAGTACTTCAGCAAGCTGGACTTACAGTCGGGCTACCACCAGATCAGGATTGCTGAAGATGATGGGAGCATCCAACGTACCGCTTTCCGTACAAGATATGGACACTACGAGTGGTTAGTACTACCTTTCGGCCTTACTAATGCTCCTGCAACTTTCCAGCAGCTGATGAATGACATCCTGAGGCCCTACCTGGACCAATTTGTGATTGTCTACCTGGATGACATCTGCATCTACTCCAAGACCAAGGAGGAGCATCTGGAGCATCTGGACAAAGTGCTCACCATCCTGGAGCAGCACAGACTTTTTGTCGGACTGGACAAATGCTCATTTGGAGTACAGGAGATGGAGTTCTTGGGGCATGTAGTGGGCACAGATGGAGTCAAGGTTGACCCCAAGAAGGTTCAAGCTGTGAAGGATTGGCCTACGCCAAAGGACGTCAAGGAGGTGCGCAGTTTCCTTGGCCTGACTGGCTACTTCCGTCGCTTTATCAGGCATTATGCTCACAAGGCTCTACCGCTCACCAATCTCACCAAGAAGGAGACCCGCTGGCATTGGGGCACTGCTGAACAAGAGGCCTTTGATCAGCTGAAGGAGGCACTTACCTCAGCACCTGTGTTGGTTCTGCCAGACCCAACACTGCCGTATGAAGTCTTCACCGATGCCTCAGGCTTCGCACTGGGAGCTACCCTGCTTCAAAATCAAGGTAGTGGGCTACAGCCAGTAGCTTACCTCTCACGCAAGCTTACTGACACGGAGCGCAATTACCCCACTGGCGACCGGGAGATGCTAGGTATCTTCTGGGCTCTAACGGAGTGGCGCTGCTACCTGGAGGGAACGACTCTGAAGGTGAACTCTGACCATCTCAACCACACCTGGTTCCAATCCAAGAAGAACCTCACGCGGCGGCAGACCAAGTGGAGCCAATGGCTGGAGTCTTACTACAGTGGAGTAGACATCAACTACAAAGAGGGCAAGGACAACGTTGCAGACCCATTGTCCCGACGTCCAGACCTTTGCACCATCACTACAGCATCTACAGATGATCTAATTAACCGGATCAGTGATGGGTATGAGCAAGATGAATACTTCAACAACCCATTCCCGTGGCTTACAAACATCAACGGCCTCTGGTACTTTGGCGACCGGATTGCAGTACCCAAAGATGTGGAGCTACGCAAGAGCATCATTCATGAATGCCATGACTCGCCTAGCAGTGGACATATGGGCATCACCAAGACCTTGCAGCGTGTGGCACAGAAATTCTGGTGGCCACATATGTCTAGGACTATCTACGCCTATGTCAGGGCATGTCCGTCTTGCCAACGCAACAAGCCATCTACTCTACCTCCTGGAGGACTGCTACAGCCGTTACCTACACCGGAGACCAAGTGGGAACAGATCACAATGGACCTGATCACTGATCTACCATCTACCAAGCACGGCCATGATGCCATTGTCACCTTTGTGGACCGGCTGAGCAAGCAGGTGCATTTTGCAGCAACTACGAAGAAGGTGAATGCACCAGAGCTAGCCAAGATCTTCCGCCATACTGTCTACAAGTACCATGGAATGCCCAAGGCCATCATCTCAGACCGAGACGAACGCTTCCTAAGCCACTTCTGGCAGGCGCTCTTTACAGTCGTCGGCACAGAGCTAAAATACTCTACGGCCTATCATCCACAGACTGACGGCCAGAGCGAGCGTGCTAACCGGACTTTGGAGGAGTACCTACGGCACTTCGTCAGCCCACGACAAGATGACTGGGACGACCATTTGGACCTGGCTGAATTCGCCATCAACAATTCCATCAACCCCAGCACCGGCTACACTCCATTCTTCATGACCTACGGCCACAATCCCAGAACGGCATTGGATCTGGCGACTGATGAGGCGATGACTCCCCAAGCACAAGACTTCGTCCAGGAGATGGCAGACACCTTGCGGCATGCTAAGGCCAAGCTACATGAGGCACATGTAAGGCAAGCTCAACAAGCCAGCAAACACCGGAGGGAGCTGACATTCCAGATTGGCGATCAAGTTCGTCTATCTACTGCCAACCTGCAATTACCATCCACCATGAGCAAGAAGCTTGCAGCTAAATACCTTGGACCCTTCACCGTGGAGAAAGTCATCAGTCTTGTTGCCTACAAGCTGAAGCTTCCCAAGTCCCTCAAGATTCACCCTGTCTTCCATGTCAGCCTCCTGCAACCCTGGCACAAGGACCCTGAGTTCCCAACGCATGTGGATGCTACAGTCTATCACCCACCTCCAGTTGTGCCAGATGATGAGCAGTACCTGGTTGAGGCTCTGCTGGATAAGAGAATCAGTCGTGGCACAACCGAGTACCTTGTCCGCTGGAAAGGCTATGGTCCAGAGGATGACATGTGGCGGCCGGCTAGTGATATTGGGCAGAGTTTGATTGATGCCTATGAGGCTAGTCATCATGGCGCATTGCCTGCCCAGCAAAAGAGCTCACGCAAAGCGCATCGACGCCGCAGTTAAGTTTGGCTTGGTTTAGAGCATCGGGGACGATGCTCCCAGAAAGAGGGGGGGCAGGATGTAATGATGACAGATGGACTAGGGTTTTAGTATTAGGGTTTAACGTTTGAATTATGGGTTTTAGGGTTTAAGGATGTGTCTGGACATGTCTAGATGTGTCTGGAAGTGTGTGGAAAGTAGTGGTCTATTCTGGAAGTTTCTGGAAGGAAACATGTGGAACGTTCCAGATAGATGTATTGCTTGGTAATGGATGGAACTGTGGAGAAGGTTCTATTCTAGATGGTTCTAGAAGATATGGGCTGTGTTACCAGCCATATATAAAGGAGAGAGTTGAGACATTGAAGCAACTCAACTAACTCAGTCAATTCAGTCAAGCTGTCTTGAGTATTTGTTGTATACCTGTGGCTGTGTACCTATCTACTGTGTTCCTTCCACAGTATATCTCTGTGTATATCCAGACTCTACTTGTAAGTTTCCTGTCTCAATAAAGCCTCTCGCCTGACCATTCCGGTACTTCGGCAGTACATCGGTAAAGGCCTACGTCTACCGTCGTCCGCCATCCGGTCTAGCTAGGGGAGAGCTTTGCACGTGGTTTCGGAGCTTAACGACCCTTCCTGTAGGTTTTGGACCGCTGCGTTTTACGTTTAAGGATAGCGCTACTAGAAGCATCCATCCATCGGTGCAAGTTGAACTTCGAGCCGACGTCAGTTCTCTTCAACGTCAGTCTTCTACATGGAAGCACAAGTTCAACAGCTTAATACTCAGCTTGCGGCTTTGGCTGAAGTGCATCAGCAAGCTATCCAGCAACTTCAGGCCGCACAACAGCAGATAGCCGCTCTGCAGCAGGCTCAAGCTAATGCTCAACCCAATGCTCCAAAGATCAAGCCACCTAAGCCTCCAGTCTTCACGGGGAGCGCACAACCTTCTGCGGTCAACTGGTGCTATCTTATGGAGACCTACCTACAGTCATGCGACGTCAACCTCAACGCTCCAATAGCCATCCTTCATGCTGCCGGTTTCCTACGAGATTCAGCACTCACCTGGTACCGCAACCACCTTGCAGCCGTTCAGCGTGGAGTGGACCGGCCCTGGAATACTTGGGAGGACTTCAAAGCTGCTCTCATCACGCACTTCACACCAATCTCCCCAGAGCGCACAGCACGTGAGAAGCTCGATCATCTACAACAAGGTGGCAAGTCAGCTCGTACCTATGCTGAGCAGTTCAACCTTTGCATGCTGGAGCTACCCGACATGCACGAGAAGGACCGTGTTCATCGCTTTCTAGAAGGCCTGCGACCGGAAGTTCGTATCCATGTGGAGCTGTAAAACCCAACCACCCTTTCAGATGCCGTTGAGTGGGCTATCCAAGCAGACTCGCTTGTCTGGCAGATCAAGAGGCGACGCTCTTCACCTTTTCCTGGAGCTCTCCATCACCCTTTTCAACAGCAACGACAAGAGCCTCACACTGGACCTACTCCAATGGAACTTGGTGCTGCTGACAACAAGAGGACTAACAACAACAACTGCAATCAAAGAAGGCAGAACTTCAACAATGTGAGGAGGCAACCATCCAAGAAAGATGTAGAGTGCTTCTACTGTCATCGCTTGGGTCATTACCAGCGCTTCTGTCCCAAGCGTGCTACCGATCTGAAAATGATGAGTGATGCTGCCTCTCCTCAGCAGTCAAACTGAGGAAGGCGCGTGGTGCAGTGAGTCCTACGCGCGCCGATGTGGCTGGACCCCGTCCTGCTATGGACTCACGGAGAGGTTGCTCAGCCGGGGTTAAGGAGCAACCTGCTGGGAATTCCAAGTCAACGGTTACCGGGCGCCAAGATGCTGCAGCATACCAACACAAGAAACCCCGCCGGAGATCACCAAGGTTGAGGGACCGTACTGACTGGAGATTCCACCCTAAGGAGCACGCCGAGTATGCAGCGATTTATGGGCCATTTACGGTGGACGCCTGTGCAGATCCAGCTGGAGAGAATGCAGTGGCCAAGAAGTTCTACCACAGTCAGAATTCCTTCCTTAAGGCCAATGTCGAGGGAGAGAATGTATGGCTGAATGTGCCTTTTCGCCGTGCCGGGAAGTTCCTTAGGCATTATCTGGAGTGCAAGGAGAGAGCCCCTGCTCAGACCAGTGCTGTCATCGTCCTGCCAAAATGGGAGAACAAACCGTGGTGGCAGATGACACAAGGACTACGCCTTTTGAAGACCTATCCAGCAGGGACCAAGCTCTTCACTGTGCCATCCAAGACACCTGGTGGACCTTGTATCGACATGGGACCTACCAAGTGGCCTGTATGTGTATTTTGGGACCCTCCTACTCTTCAAGGTTTTGTGAAGCCGTTACCGTACAATGCTACAAAAGAAGAAGCAACATCAGAGGAGCCGTCAAAGGAAGAGGAGACACCTGAGCTATGTGGCCTTCATCCTACCAGTGAGAAGCTTATTCGGCTTAAGGGCAAAGTGAGAGGTCACTACGTCACTATTCTCGTCGACTCAGGTGCAGGCAGGAACTACATTGACCCTGATGTAGTTGCACTACTAAATCTGCCAACAGTCACCCTGCTTGGCAACATTGTCCAATTGGCTGGTCCAGTCACCCAAGATGCTTCCAAGCTAATCCCAGACCTCAAGTTCAGGATTGGCCAATACAAGGACCATATGCCCTTCACCGTCACCAAGCTGGCGCAAGACCAACTCATCCTTGGCAAGCCGTGGCTTACATACGTTAACCCTCCTATTGATTGGGTCACCAACACCATCACCGTCACCAAGGGTAATGTCACCTACACTCTCACCCCGCCTGCTGATGATGAGTCACCTACAGTCAACATGCTCAGTGCCATGCAGATGAAGCGTATCATCCGCAAAGGGCAGATGGCATACCTTGCAGTCATCAGAGAGGTACCCGAAGGCGACAACCGACTGGAGATTTCGGCGCCATCAAACGAGGAGTGGCAGTCAGCTATCCAAGGCATCCTTGACAAGCACAAGACCATCTTTGAGAAGCTGCCTAAAGGCCTGCCACCCAAGAGATCAGTGGACCATCATATTGAGCTGGAGCCTGGTTCCAAGCCACCTTACCTTCCCATCTACCATATGAGTCCCCTGGAATTGGAGGAGCTGAAGCGCCAACTTACAGATCTTCTTGAAATGGGCTTCATTCGTCCTTCTCAGAGCCCTTATGGCGCACCAGTGCTGTTTGTACCCAAGAAGAATGGCAAGCTACGCTTCTGTGTGGACTTCAGGGCGCTCAACAAGCTAACCATCAAGAACAGATACCCTCTACCCCGCATCGATGAGCTCTTGGACCGTCTCCAAGGCGCCAAGTACTTCAGCAAGCTGGACTTACAGTCGGGCTACCACCAGATCAGGATTGCTGAAGATGATGGGAGCATCCAACGTACCGCTTTCCGTACAAGATATGGACACTACGAGTGGTTAGTACTACCTTTCGGCCTTACTAATGCTCCTGCAACTTTCCAGCAGCTGATGAATGACATCCTGAGGCCCTACCTGGACCAATTTGTGATTGTCTACCTGGATGACATCTGCATCTACTCCAAGACCAAGGAGGAGCATCTGGAGCATCTGGACAAAGTGCTCACCATCCTGGAGCAGCACAGACTTTTTGTCGGACTGGACAAATGCTCATTTGGAGTACAGGAGATGGAGTTCTTGGGGCATGTAGTGGGCACAGATGGAGTCAAGGTTGACCCCAAGAAGGTTCAAGCTGTGAAGGATTGGCCTACGCCAAAGGACGTCAAGGAGGTGCGCAGTTTCCTTGGCCTGACTGGCTACTTCCGTCGCTTTATCAGGCATTATGCTCACAAGGCTCTACCGCTCACCAATCTCACCAAGAAGGAGACCCGCTGGCATTGGGGCACTGCTGAACAAGAGGCCTTTGATCAGCTGAAGGAGGCACTTACCTCAGCACCTGTGTTGGTTCTGCCAGACCCAACACTGCCGTATGAAGTCTTCACCGATGCCTCAGGCTTCGCACTGGGAGCTACCCTGCTTCAAAATCAAGGTAGTGGGCTACAGCCAGTAGCTTACCTCTCACGCAAGCTTACTGACACGGAGCGCAATTACCCCACTGGCGACCGGGAGATGCTAGGTATCTTCTGGGCTCTAACGGAGTGGCGCTGCTACCTGGAGGGAACGACTCTGAAGGTGAACTCTGACCATCTCAACCACACCTGGTTCCAATCCAAGAAGAACCTCACGCGGCGGCAGACCAAGTGGAGCCAATGGCTGGAGTCTTACTACAGTGGAGTAGACATCAACTACAAAGAGGGCAAGGACAACGTTGCAGACCCATTGTCCCGACGTCCAGACCTTTGCACCATCACTACAGCATCTACAGATGATCTAATTAACCGGATCAGTGATGGGTATGAGCAAGATGAATACTTCAACAACCCATTCCCGTGGCTTACAAACATCAACGGCCTCTGGTACTTTGGCGACCGGATTGCAGTACCCAAAGATGTGGAGCTACGCAAGAGCATCATTCATGAATGCCATGACTCGCCTAGCAGTGGACATATGGGCATCACCAAGACCTTGCAGCGTGTGGCACAGAAATTCTGGTGGCCACATATGTCTAGGACTATCTACGCCTATGTCAGGGCATGTCCGTCTTGCCAACGCAACAAGCCATCTACTCTACCTCCTGGAGGACTGCTACAGCCGTTACCTACACCGGAGACCAAGTGGGAACAGATCACAATGGACCTGATCACTGATCTACCATCTACCAAGCACGGCCATGATGCCATTGTCACCTTTGTGGACCGGCTGAGCAAGCAGGTGCATTTTGCAGCAACTACGAAGAAGGTGAATGCACCAGAGCTAGCCAAGATCTTCCGCCATACTGTCTACAAGTACCATGGAATGCCCAAGGCCATCATCTCAGACCGAGACGAACGCTTCCTAAGCCACTTCTGGCAGGCGCTCTTTACAGTCGTCGGCACAGAGCTAAAATACTCTACGGCCTATCATCCACAGACTGACGGCCAGAGCGAGCGTGCTAACCGGACTTTGGAGGAGTACCTACGGCACTTCGTCAGCCCACGACAAGATGACTGGGACGACCATTTGGACCTGGCTGAATTCGCCATCAACAATTCCATCAACCCCAGCACCGGCTACACTCCATTCTTCATGACCTACGGCCACAATCCCAGAACGGCATTGGATCTGGCGACTGATGAGGCGATGACTCCCCAAGCACAAGACTTCGTCCAGGAGATGGCAGACACCTTGCGGCATGCTAAGGCCAAGCTACATGAGGCACATGTAAGGCAAGCTCAACAAGCCAGCAAACACCGGAGGGAGCTGACATTCCAGATTGGCGATCAAGTTCGTCTATCTACTGCCAACCTGCAATTACCATCCACCATGAGCAAGAAGCTTGCAGCTAAATACCTTGGACCCTTCACCGTGGAGAAAGTCATCAGTCTTGTTGCCTACAAGCTGAAGCTTCCCAAGTCCCTCAAGATTCACCCTGTCTTCCATGTCAGCCTCCTGCAACCCTGGCACAAGGACCCTGAGTTCCCAACGCATGTGGATGCTACAGTCTATCACCCACCTCCAGTTGTGCCAGATGATGAGCAGTACCTGGTTGAGGCTCTGCTGGATAAGAGAATCAGTCGTGGCACAACCGAGTACCTTGTCCGCTGGAAAGGCTATGGTCCAGAGGATGACATGTGGCGGCCGGCTAGTGATATTGGGCAGAGTTTGATTGATGCCTATGAGGCTAGTCATCATGGCGCATTGCCTGCCCAGCAAAAGAGCTCACGCAAAGCGCATCGACGCCGCAGTTAAGTTTGGCTTGGTTTAGAGCATCGGGGACGATGCTCCCAGAAAGAGGGGGGGCAGGATGTAATGATGACAGATGGACTAGGGTTTTAGTATTAGGGTTTAACGTTTGAATTATGGGTTTTAGGGTTTAAGGATGTGTCTGGACATGTCTAGATGTGTCTGGAAGTGTGTGGAAAGTAGTGGTCTATTCTGGAAGTTTCTGGAAGGAAACATGTGGAACGTTCCAGATAGATGTATTGCTTGGTAATGGATGGAACTGTGGAGAAGGTTCTATTCTAGATGGTTCTAGAAGATATGGGCTGTGTTACCAGCCATATATAAAGGAGAGAGTTGAGACATTGAAGCAACTCAACTAACTCAGTCAATTCAGTCAAGCTGTCTTGAGTATTTGTTGTATACCTGTGGCTGTGTACCTATCTACTGTGTTCCTTCCACAGTATATCTCTGTGTATATCCAGACTCTACTTGTAAGTTTCCTGTCTCAATAAAGCCTCTCGCCTGACCATTCCGGTACTTCGGCAGTACATCGGTAAAGGCCTACGTCTACCGTCGTCCGCCATCCGGTCTAGCTAGGGGAGAGCTTTGCACGTGGTTTCGGAGCTTAACGACCCTTCCTGTAGGTTTTGGACCGCTGCGTTTTACGTTTAAGGATAGCGCTACTAGAAGCATCCATCCATCGGTGCAAGTTGAACTTCGAGCCGACGTCAGTTCTCTTCAACGTCAGTCTTCTACATGGAAGCACAAGTTCAACAGCTTAATACTCAGCTTGCGGCTTTGGCTGAAGTGCATCAGCAAGCTATCCAGCAACTTCAGGCCGCACAACAGCAGATAGCCGCTCTGCAGCAGGCTCAAGCTAATGCTCAACCCAATGCTCCAAAGATCAAGCCACCTAAGCCTCCAGTCTTCACGGGGAGCGCACAACCTTCTGCGGTCAACTGGTGCTATCTTATGGAGACCTACCTACAGTCATGCGACGTCAACCTCAACGCTCCAATAGCCATCCTTCATGCTGCCGGTTTCCTACGAGATTCAGCACTCACCTGGTACCGCAACCACCTTGCAGCCGTTCAGCGTGGAGTGGACCGGCCCTGGAATACTTGGGAGGACTTCAAAGCTGCTCTCATCACGCACTTCACACCAATCTCCCCAGAGCGCACAGCACGTGAGAAGCTCGATCATCTACAACAAGGTGGCAAGTCAGCTCGTACCTATGCTGAGCAGTTCAACCTTTGCATGCTGGAGCTACCCGACATGCACGAGAAGGACCGTGTTCATCGCTTTCTAGAAGGCCTGCGACCGGAAGTTCGTATCCATGTGGAGCTGTAAAACCCAACCACCCTTTCAGATGCCGTTGAGTGGGCTATCCAAGCAGACTCGCTTGTCTGGCAGATCAAGAGGCGACGCTCTTCACCTTTTCCTGGAGCTCTCCATCACCCTTTTCAACAGCAACGACAAGAGCCTCACACTGGACCTACTCCAATGGAACTTGGTGCTGCTGACAACAAGAGGACTAACAACAACAACTGCAATCAAAGAAGGCAGAACTTCAACAATGTGAGGAGGCAACCATCCAAGAAAGATGTAGAGTGCTTCTACTGTCATCGCTTGGGTCATTACCAGCGCTTCTGTCCCAAGCGTGCTACCGATCTGAAAATGATGAGTGATGCTGCCTCTCCTCAGCAGTCAAACTGAGGAAGGCGCGTGGTGCAGTGAGTCCTACGCGCGCCGATGTGGCTGGACCCCGTCCTGCTATGGACTCACGGAGAGGTTGCTCAGCCGGGGTTAAGGAGCAACCTGCTGGGAATTCCAAGTCAACGGTTACCGGGCGCCAAGATGCTGCAGCATACCAACACAAGAAACCCCGCCGGAGATCACCAAGGTTGAGGGACCGTACTGACTGGAGATTCCACCCTAAGGAGCACGCCGAGTATGCAGCGATTTATGGGCCATTTACGGTGGACGCCTGTGCAGATCCAGCTGGAGAGAATGCAGTGGCCAAGAAGTTCTACCACAGTCAGAATTCCTTCCTTAAGGCCAATGTCGAGGGAGAGAATGTATGGCTGAATGTGCCTTTTCGCCGTGCCGGGAAGTTCCTTAGGCATTATCTGGAGTGCAAGGAGAGAGCCCCTGCTCAGACCAGTGCTGTCATCGTCCTGCCAAAATGGGAGAACAAACCGTGGTGGCAGATGACACAAGGACTACGCCTTTTGAAGACCTATCCAGCAGGGACCAAGCTCTTCACTGTGCCATCCAAGACACCTGGTGGACCTTGTATCGACATGGGACCTACCAAGTGGCCTGTATGTGTATTTTGGGACCCTCCTACTCTTCAAGGTTTTGTGAAGCCGTTACCGTACAATGCTACAAAAGAAGAAGCAACATCAGAGGAGCCGTCAAAGGAAGAGGAGACACCTGAGCTATGTGGCCTTCATCCTACCAGTGAGAAGCTTATTCGGCTTAAGGGCAAAGTGAGAGGTCACTACGTCACTATTCTCGTCGACTCAGGTGCAGGCAGGAACTACATTGACCCTGATGTAGTTGCACTACTAAATCTGCCAACAGTCACCCTGCTTGGCAACATTGTCCAATTGGCTGGTCCAGTCACCCAAGATGCTTCCAAGCTAATCCCAGACCTCAAGTTCAGGATTGGCCAATACAAGGACCATATGCCCTTCACCGTCACCAAGCTGGCGCAAGACCAACTCATCCTTGGCAAGCCGTGGCTTACATACGTTAACCCTCCTATTGATTGGGTCACCAACACCATCACCGTCACCAAGGGTAATGTCACCTACACTCTCACCCCGCCTGCTGATGATGAGTCACCTACAGTCAACATGCTCAGTGCCATGCAGATGAAGCGTATCATCCGCAAAGGGCAGATGGCATACCTTGCAGTCATCAGAGAGGTACCCGAAGGCGACAACCGACTGGAGATTTCGGCGCCATCAAACGAGGAGTGGCAGTCAGCTATCCAAGGCATCCTTGACAAGCACAAGACCATCTTTGAGAAGCTGCCTAAAGGCCTGCCACCCAAGAGATCAGTGGACCATCATATTGAGCTGGAGCCTGGTTCCAAGCCACCTTACCTTCCCATCTACCATATGAGTCCCCTGGAATTGGAGGAGCTGAAGCGCCAACTTACAGATCTTCTTGAAATGGGCTTCATTCGTCCTTCTCAGAGCCCTTATGGCGCACCAGTGCTGTTTGTACCCAAGAAGAATGGCAAGCTACGCTTCTGTGTGGACTTCAGGGCGCTCAACAAGCTAACCATCAAGAACAGATACCCTCTACCCCGCATCGATGAGCTCTTGGACCGTCTCCAAGGCGCCAAGTACTTCAGCAAGCTGGACTTACAGTCGGGCTACCACCAGATCAGGATTGCTGAAGATGATGGGAGCATCCAACGTACCGCTTTCCGTACAAGATATGGACACTACGAGTGGTTAGTACTACCTTTCGGCCTTACTAATGCTCCTGCAACTTTCCAGCAGCTGATGAATGACATCCTGAGGCCCTACCTGGACCAATTTGTGATTGTCTACCTGGATGACATCTGCATCTACTCCAAGACCAAGGAGGAGCATCTGGAGCATCTGGACAAAGTGCTCACCATCCTGGAGCAGCACAGACTTTTTGTCGGACTGGACAAATGCTCATTTGGAGTACAGGAGATGGAGTTCTTGGGGCATGTAGTGGGCACAGATGGAGTCAAGGTTGACCCCAAGAAGGTTCAAGCTGTGAAGGATTGGCCTACGCCAAAGGACGTCAAGGAGGTGCGCAGTTTCCTTGGCCTGACTGGCTACTTCCGTCGCTTTATCAGGCATTATGCTCACAAGGCTCTACCGCTCACCAATCTCACCAAGAAGGAGACCCGCTGGCATTGGGGCACTGCTGAACAAGAGGCCTTTGATCAGCTGAAGGAGGCACTTACCTCAGCACCTGTGTTGGTTCTGCCAGACCCAACACTGCCGTATGAAGTCTTCACCGATGCCTCAGGCTTCGCACTGGGAGCTACCCTGCTTCAAAATCAAGGTAGTGGGCTACAGCCAGTAGCTTACCTCTCACGCAAGCTTACTGACACGGAGCGCAATTACCCCACTGGCGACCGGGAGATGCTAGGTATCTTCTGGGCTCTAACGGAGTGGCGCTGCTACCTGGAGGGAACGACTCTGAAGGTGAACTCTGACCATCTCAACCACACCTGGTTCCAATCCAAGAAGAACCTCACGCGGCGGCAGACCAAGTGGAGCCAATGGCTGGAGTCTTACTACAGTGGAGTAGACATCAACTACAAAGAGGGCAAGGACAACGTTGCAGACCCATTGTCCCGACGTCCAGACCTTTGCACCATCACTACAGCATCTACAGATGATCTAATTAACCGGATCAGTGATGGGTATGAGCAAGATGAATACTTCAACAACCCATTCCCGTGGCTTACAAACATCAACGGCCTCTGGTACTTTGGCGACCGGATTGCAGTACCCAAAGATGTGGAGCTACGCAAGAGCATCATTCATGAATGCCATGACTCGCCTAGCAGTGGACATATGGGCATCACCAAGACCTTGCAGCGTGTGGCACAGAAATTCTGGTGGCCACATATGTCTAGGACTATCTACGCCTATGTCAGGGCATGTCCGTCTTGCCAACGCAACAAGCCATCTACTCTACCTCCTGGAGGACTGCTACAGCCGTTACCTACACCGGAGACCAAGTGGGAACAGATCACAATGGACCTGATCACTGATCTACCATCTACCAAGCACGGCCATGATGCCATTGTCACCTTTGTGGACCGGCTGAGCAAGCAGGTGCATTTTGCAGCAACTACGAAGAAGGTGAATGCACCAGAGCTAGCCAAGATCTTCCGCCATACTGTCTACAAGTACCATGGAATGCCCAAGGCCATCATCTCAGACCGAGACGAACGCTTCCTAAGCCACTTCTGGCAGGCGCTCTTTACAGTCGTCGGCACAGAGCTAAAATACTCTACGGCCTATCATCCACAGACTGACGGCCAGAGCGAGCGTGCTAACCGGACTTTGGAGGAGTACCTACGGCACTTCGTCAGCCCACGACAAGATGACTGGGACGACCATTTGGACCTGGCTGAATTCGCCATCAACAATTCCATCAACCCCAGCACCGGCTACACTCCATTCTTCATGACCTACGGCCACAATCCCAGAACGGCATTGGATCTGGCGACTGATGAGGCGATGACTCCCCAAGCACAAGACTTCGTCCAGGAGATGGCAGACACCTTGCGGCATGCTAAGGCCAAGCTACATGAGGCACATGTAAGGCAAGCTCAACAAGCCAACAAACCCCGGAGGGAGCTGACATTCCAGATTGGCGATCAAGTTCGTCTATCTCCTGCCAACCTGCAATTACCATCCACCATGAGCAAGAAGCTTGCAGCTAAATACCTTGGACCCTTCACCGTGGAGAAAGTCATCAGTCTTGTTGCCTACAAGCTGAAGCTTCCCAAGTCCCTCAAGATTCACCCTGTCTTCCATGTCAGCCTCCTGCAACCCTGGCACAAGGACCCTGAGTTCCCAACGCATGTGGATGCTACAGTCTATCACCCACCTCCACTTGTGCCAGATGATGAGCAGTACCTGGTTGAGGCTCTGCTGGATAAGAGAATCAGTCGTGGCACAACCGAGTACCTTGTCCGCTGGAAAGGCTATGGTCCAGAGGATGACATGTGGCGGCCGGCTAGTGATATTGGGCAGAGTTTGATTGATGCCTATGAGGCTAGTCATCATGGCGCATTGCCTGCCCAGCAAAAGAGCTCACGCAAAGCGCATCGACGCCGCAGTTAAGTTTGGCTTGGTTTAGAGCATCGGGGACGATGCTCCCAGAAAGAGGGGGGGCAGGATGTAATGATGACAGATGGACTAGGGTTTTAGTATTAGGGTTTAACGTTTGAATTATGGGTTTTAGGGTTTAAGGATGTGTCTGGACATGTCTAGATGTGTCTGGAAGTGTGTGGAAAGTAGTGGTCTATTCTGGAAGTTTCTGGAAGGAAACATGTGGAACGTTCCAGATAGATGTATTGCTTGGTAATGGATGGAACTGTGGAGAAGGTTCTATTCTAGATGGTTCTAGAAGATATGGGCTGTGTTACCAGCCATATATAAAGGAGAGAGTTGAGACATTGAAGCAACTCAACTAACTCAGTCAATTCAGTCAAGCTGTCTTGAGTATTTGTTGTATACCTGTGGCTGTGTACCTATCTACTGTGTTCCTTCCACAGTATATCTCTGTGTATATCCAGACTCTACTTGTAAGTTTCCTGTCTCAATAAAGCCTCTCGCCTGACCATTCCGGTACTTCGGCAGTACATCGGTAAAGGCCTACGTCTACCGTCGTCCGCCATCCGGTCTAGCTAGGGGAGAGCTTTGCACGTGGTTTCGGAGCTTAACGACCCTTCCTGTAGGTTTTGGACCGCTGCGTTTTACGTTTAAGGATAGCGCTACTAGAAGCATCCATCCATCGGTGCAAGTTGAACTTCGAGCCGACGTCAGTTCTCTTCAACGTCAGTCTTCTACATGGAAGCACAAGTTCAACAGCTTAATACTCAGCTTGCGGCTTTGGCTGAAGTGCATCAGCAAGCTATCCAGCAACTTCAGGCCGCACAACAGCAGATAGCCGCTCTGCAGCAGGCTCAAGCTAATGCTCAACCCAATGCTCCAAAGATCAAGCCACCTAAGCCTCCAGTCTTCACGGGGAGCGCACAACCTTCTGCGGTCAACTGGTGCTATCTTATGGAGACCTACCTACAGTCATGCGACGTCAACCTCAACGCTCCAATAGCCATCCTTCATGCTGCCGGTTTCCTACGAGATTCAGCACTCACCTGGTACCGCAACCACCTTGCAGCCGTTCAGCGTGGAGTGGACCGGCCCTGGAATACTTGGGAGGACTTCAAAGCTGCTCTCATCACGCACTTCACACCAATCTCCCCAGAGCGCACAGCACGTGAGAAGCTCGATCATCTACAACAAGGTGGCAAGTCAGCTCGTACCTATGCTGAGCAGTTCAACCTTTGCATGCTGGAGCTACCCGACATGCACGAGAAGGACCGTGTTCATCGCTTTCTAGAAGGCCTGCGACCGGAAGTTCGTATCCATGTGGAGCTGTAAAACCCAACCACCCTTTCAGATGCCGTTGAGTGGGCTATCCAAGCAGACTCGCTTGTCTGGCAGATCAAGAGGCGACGCTCTTCACCTTTTCCTGGAGCTCTCCATCACCCTTTTCAACAGCAACGACAAGAGCCTCACACTGGACCTACTCCAATGGAACTTGGTGCTGCTGACAACAAGAGGACTAACAACAACAACTGCAATCAAAGAAGGCAGAACTTCAACAATGTGAGGAGGCAACCATCCAAGAAAGATGTAGAGTGCTTCTACTGTCATCGCTTGGGTCATTACCAGCGCTTCTGTCCCAAGCGTGCTACCGATCTGAAAATGATGAGTGATGCTGCCTCTCCTCAGCAGTCAAACTGAGGAAGGCGCGTGGTGCAGTGAGTCCTACGCGCGCCGATGTGGCTGGACCCCGTCCTGCTATGGACTCACGGAGAGGTTGCTCAGCCGGGGTTAAGGAGCAACCTGCTGGGAATTCCAAGTCAACGGTTACCGGGCGCCAAGATGCTGCAGCATACCAACACAAGAAACCCCGCCGGAGATCACCAAGGTTGAGGGACCGTACTGACTGGAGATTCCACCCTAAAGAGCACGCCGAGTATGCAGCGATTTATGGGCCATTTACGGTGGACGCCTGTGCAGATCCAGCTGGAGAGAATGCAGTGGCCAAGAAGTTCTACCACAGTCAGAATTCCTTCCTTAAGGCCAATGTCGAGGGAGAGAATGTATGGCTGAATGTGCCTTTTCGCCGTGCCGGGAAGTTCCTTAGGCATTATCTGGAGTGCAAGGAGAGAGCCCCTGCTCAGACCAGTGCTGTCATCGTCCTGCCAAAATGGGAGAACAAACCGTGGTGGCAGATGACACAAGGACTACGCCTTTTGAAGACCTATCCAGCAGGGACCAAGCTCTTCACTGTGCCATCCAAGACACCTGGTGGACCTTGTATCGACATGGGACCTACCAAGTGGCCTGTATGTGTATTTTGGGACCCTCCTACTCTTCAAGGTTTTGTGAAGCCGTTACCGTACAATGCTACAAAAGAAGAAGCAACATCAGAGGAGCCGTCAAAGGAAGAGGAGACACCTGAGCTATGTGGCCTTCGTCCTACCAGTGAGAAGCTTATTCGGCTTAAGGGCAAAGTGAGAGGTCACAGCGTCACTATTCTCGTCGACTCAGGTGCAGGCAGGAACTACATTGACCCTGATGTAGTTGCACTACTAAATCTGCCAACAGTCACCCTGCTTGGCAACATTGTCCAATTGGCTGGTCCAGTCACCCAAGATGCTTCCAAGCTAATCCCAGACCTCAAGTTCAGGATTGGCCAATACAAGGACCATATGCCCTTCACCGTCACCAAGCTGGCGCAAGACCAACTCATCCTTGGCAAGCCGTGGCTTACATACGTTAACCCTCCTATTGATTGGGTCACCAACACCATCACCGTCACCAAGGGTAATGTCACCTACACTCTCACCCCGCCTGCTGATGATGAGTCACCTACAGTCAACATGCTCAGTGCCATGCAGATGAAGCGTATCATCCGCAAAGGGCAGATGGCATACCTTGCAGTCATCAGAGAGGTACCCGAAGGCGACAACCGACTGGAGATTTCGGCGCCATCAAACGAGGAGTGGCAGTCAGCTATCCAAGGCATCCTTGACAAGCACAAGACCATCTTTGAGAAGCTGCCTAAAGGCCTGCCACCCAAGAGATCAGTGGACCATCATATTGAGCTGGAGCCTGGTTCCAAGCCACCTTACCTTCCCATCTACCATATGAGTCCCCTGGAATTGGAGGAGCTGAAGCGCCAACTTACAGATCTTCTTGAAATGGGCTTCATTCGTCCTTCTCAGAGCCCTTATGGCGCACCAGTGCTGTTTGTACCCAAGAAGAATGGCAAGCTACGCTTCTGTGTGGACTTCAGGGCGCTCAACAAGCTAACCATCAAGAACAGATACCCTCTACCCCGCATCGATGAGCTCTTGGACCGTCTCCAAGGCGCCAAGTACTTCAGCAAGCTGGACTTACAGTCGGGCTACCACCAGATCAGGATTGCTGAAGATGATGGGAGCATCCAACGTACCGCTTTCCGTACAAGATATGGACACTACGAGTGGTTAGTACTACCTTTCGGCCTTACTAATGCTCCTGCAACTTTCCAGCAGCTGATGAATGACATCCTGAGGCCCTACCTGGACCAATTTGTGATTGTCTACCTGGATGACATCTGCATCTACTCCAAGACCAAGGAGGAGCATCTGGAGCATCTGGACAAAGTGCTCACCATCCTGGAGCAGCACAGACTTTTTGTCGGACTGGACAAATGCTCATTTGGAGTACAGGAGATGGAGTTCTTGGGGCATGTAGTGGGCACAGATGGAGTCAAGGTTGACCCCAAGAAGGTTCAAGCTGTGAAGGATTGGCCTACGCCAAAGGACGTCAAGGAGGTGCGCAGTTTCCTTGGCCTGACTGGCTACTTCCGTCGCTTTATCAGGCATTATGCTCACAAGGCTCTACCGCTCACCAATCTCACCAAGAAGGAGACCCGCTGGCATTGGGGCACTGCTGAACAAGAGGCCTTTGATCAGCTGAAGGAGGCACTTACCTCAGCACCTGTGTTGGTTCTGCCAGACCCAACACTGCCGTATGAAGTCTTCACCGATGCCTCAGGCTTCGCACTGGGAGCTACCCTGCTTCAAAATCAAGGTAGTGGGCTACAGCCAGTAGCTTACCTCTCACGCAAGCTTACTGACACGGAGCGCAATTACCCCACTGGCGACCGGGAGATGCTAGGTATCTTCTGGGCTCTAACGGAGTGGCGCTGCTACCTGGAGGGAACGACTCTGAAGGTGAACTCTGACCATCTCAACCACACCTGGTTCCAATCCAAGAAGAACCTCACGCGGCGGCAGACCAAGTGGAGCCAATGGCTGGAGTCTTACTACAGTGGAGTAGACATCAACTACAAAGAGGGCAAGGACAACGTTGCAGACCCATTGTCCCGACGTCCAGACCTTTGCACCATCACTACAACATCTACAGATGATCTAATTAACCGGATCAGTGATGGGTATGAGCAAGATGAATACTTCAACAACCCATTCCCGTGGCTTACAAACATCAACGGCCTCTGGTACTTTGGCGACCGGATTGCAGTACCCAAAGATGTGGAGCTACGCAAGAGCATCATTCATGAATGCCATGACTCGCCTAGCAGTGGACATATGGGCATCACCAAGACCTTGCAGCGTGTGGCACAGAAATTCTGGTGGCCACATATGTCTAGGACTATCTACGCCTATGTCAGGGCATGTCCGTCTTGCCAACGCAACAAGCCATCTACTCTACCTCCTGGAGGACTGCTACAGCCGTTACCTACACCGGAGACCAAGTGGGAACAGATCACAATGGACCTGATCACTGATCTACCATCTACCAAGCACGGCCATGATGCCATTGTCACCTTTGTGGACCGGCTGAGCAAGCAGGTGCATTTTGCAGCAACTACGAAGAAGGTGAATGCACCAGAGCTAGCCAAGATCTTCCGCCATACTGTCTACAAGTACCATGGAATGCCCAAGGCCATCATCTCAGACCGAGACGAACGCTTCCTAAGCCACTTCTGGCAGGCGCTCTTTACAGTCGTCGGCACAGAGCTAAAATACTCTACGGCCTATCATCCACAGACTGACGGCCAGAGCGAGCGTGCTAACCGGACTTTGGAGGAGTACCTACGGCACTTCGTCAGCCCACGACAAGATGACTGGGACGACCATTTGGACCTGGCTGAATTCGCCATCAACAATTCCATCAACCCCAGCACCGGCTACACTCCATTCTTCATGACCTACGGCCACAATCCCAGAACGGCATTGGATCTGGCGACTGATGAGGCGATGACTCCCCAAGCACAAGACTTCGTCCAGGAGATGGCAGACACCTTGCGGCATGCTAAGGCCAAGCTACATGAGGCACATGTAAGGCAAGCTCAACAAGCCAACAAACACCGGAGGGAGCTGACATTCCAGATTGGCGATCAAGTTCGTCTATCTACTGCCAACCTGCAATTACCATCCACCATGAGCAAGAAGCTTGCAGCTAAATACCTTGGACCCTTCACCGTGGAGAAAGTCATCAGTCTTGTTGCCTACAAGCTGAAGCTTCCCAAGTCCCTCAAGATTCACCCTGTCTTCCATGTCAGCCTCCTGCAACCCTGGCACAAGGACCCTGAGTTCCCAACGCATGTGGATGCTACAGTCTATCACCCACCTCCAGTTGTGCCAGATGATGAGCAGTACCTGGTTGAGGCTCTGCTGGATAAGAGAATCAGTCGTGGCACAACCGAGTACCTTGTCCGCTGGAAAGGCTATGGTCCAGAGGATGACATGTGGCGGCCGGCTAGTGATATTGGGCAGAGTTTGATTGATGCCTATGAGGCTAGTCATCATGGCGCATTGCCTGCCCAGCAAAAGAGCTCACGCAAAGCGCATCGACGCCGCAGTTAAGTTTGGCTTGGTTTAGAGCATCGGGGACGATGCTCCCAGAAAGAGGGGGGGCAGGATGTAATGATGACAGATGGACTAGGGTTTTAGTATTAGGGTTTAACGTTTGAATTATGGGTTTTAGGGTTTAAGGATGTGTCTGGACATGTCTAGATGTGTCTGGAAGTGTGTGGAAAGTAGTGGTCTATTCTGGAAGTTTCTGGAAGGAAACATGTGGAACGTTCCAGATAGATGTATTGCTTGGTAATGGATGGAACTGTGGAGAAGGTTCTATTCTAGATGGTTCTAGAAGATATGGGCTGTGTTACCAGCCATATATAAAGGAGAGAGTTGAGACATTGAAGCAACTCAACTAACTCAGTCAATTCAGTCAAGCTGTCTTGAGTATTTGTTGTATACCTGTGGCTGTGTACCTATCTACTGTGTTCCTTCCACAGTATATCTCTGTGTATATTCAGACTCTACTTGTAAGTTTCCTGTCTCAATAAAGCCTCTCGCCTGACCATTCCGGTACTTCGGCAGTACATCGGTAAAGGCCTACGTCTACCGTCGTCCGCCATCCGGTCTAGCTAGGGGAGAGCTTTGCACGTGGTTTCGGAGCTTAACGACCCTTCCTGTAGGTTTTGGACCGCTGCGTTTTACGTTTAAGGATAGCGCTACTAGAAGCATCCATCCATCGGTGCAAGTTGAACTTCGAGCCGACGTCAGTTCTCTTCAACGTCAGTCTTCTACATGGAAGCACAAGTTCAACAGCTTAATACTCAGCTTGCGGCTTTGGCTGAAGTGCATCAGCAAGCTATCCAGCAACTTCAGGCCGCACAACAGCAGATAGCCGCTCTGCAGCAGGCTCAAGCTAATGCTCAACCCAATGCTCCAAAGATCAAGCCACCTAAGCCTCCAGTCTTCACGGGGAGCGCACAACCTTCTGCGGTCAACTGGTGCTATCTTATGGAGACCTACCTACAGTCATGCGACGTCAACCTCAACGCTCCAATAGCCATCCTTCATGCTGCCGGTTTCCTACGAGATTCAGCACTCACCTGGTACCGCAACCACCTTGCAGCCGTTCAGCGTGGAGTGGACCGGCCCTGGAATACTTGGGAGGACTTCAAAGCTGCTCTCATCACGCACTTCACACCAATCTCCCCAGAGCGCACAGCACGTGAGAAGCTCGATCATCTACAACAAGGTGGCAAGTCAGCTCGTACCTATGCTGAGCAGTTCAACCTTTGCATGCTGGAGCTACCCGACATGCACGAGAAGGACCGTGTTCATCGCTTTCTAGAAGGCCTGCGACCGGAAGTTCGTATCCATGTGGAGCTGTAAAACCCAACCACCCTTTCAGATGCCGTTGAGTGGGCTATCCAAGCAGACTCGCTTGTCTGGCAGATCAAGAGGCGACGCTCTTCACCTTTTCCTGGAGCTCTCCATCACCCTTTTCAACAGCAACGACAAGAGCCTCACACTGGACCTACTCCAATGGAACTTGGTGCTGCTGACAACAAGAGGACTAACAACAACAACTGCAATCAAAGAAGGCAGAACTTCAACAGTGTGAGGAGGCAACCATCCAAGAAAGATGTAGAGTGCTTCTACTGTCATCGCTTGGGTCATTACCAGCGCTTCTGTCCCAAGCGTGCTACCGATCTGAAAATGATGAGTGATGCTGCCTCTCCTCAGCAGTCAAACTGAGGAAGGCGCGTGGTGCAGTGAGTCCTACGCGCGCCGATGTGGCTGGACCCCGTCCTGCTATGGACTCACGGATAGGTTGCTCAGCCGGGGTTAAGGAGCAACCTGCTGGGAATTCCAAGTCAACGGTTACCGGGCGCCAAGATGCTGCAGCATACCAACACAAGAAACCCCGCCGGAGATCACCAAGGTTGAGGGACCGTACTGACTGGAGATTCCACCCTAAGGAGCACGCCGAGTATGCAGCGATTTATGGGCCATTTACGGTGGACGCCTGTGCAGATCCAGCTGGAGAGAATGCAGTGGCCAAGAAGTTCTACCACAGTCAGAATTCCTTCCTTAAGGCCAATGTCGAGGGAGAGAATGTATGGCTGAATGTGCCTTTTCGCCGTGCCGGGAAGTTCCTTAGGCATTATCTGGAGTGCAAGGAGAGAGCCCCTGCTCAGACCAGTGCTGTCATCGTCCTGCCAAAATGGGAGAACAAACCGTGGTGGCAGATGACACAAGGACTACGCCTTTTGAAGACCTATCCAGCAGGGACCAAGCTCTTCACTGTGCCATCCAAGACACCTGGTGGACCTTGTATCGACATGGGACCTACCAAGTGGCCTGTATGTGTATTTTGGGACCCTCCTACTCTTCAAGGTTTTGTGAAGCCGTTACCGTACAATGCTACAAAAGAAGAAGCAACATCAGAGGAGCCGTCAAAGGAAGAGGAGACACCTGAGCTATGTGGCCTTCGTCCTACCAGTGAGAAGCTTATTCGGCTTAAGGGCAAAGTGAGAGGTCACAGCGTCACTATTCTCGTCGACTCAGGTGCAGGCAGGAACTACATTGACCCTGATGTAGTTGCACTACTAAATCTGCCAACAGTCACCCTGCTTGGCAACATTGTGCAATTGGCTGGTCCAGTCACCCAAGATGCTTCCAAGCTAATCCCAGACCTCAAGTTCAGGATTGGCCAATACAAGGACCATATGCCCTTCACCGTCACCAAGCTGGCGCAAGACCAACTCATCCTTGGCAAGCCGTGGCTTACATACGTTAACCCTCCTATTGATGGGGTCACCAACACCATCACCGTCACCAAGGGTAATGTCACCTACACTCTCACCCCGCCTGCTGATGATGAGTCACCTACAGTCAACATGCTCAGTGCCATGCAGATGAAGCGTATCATCCGCAAAGGGCAGATGGCATACCTTGCAGTCATCAGAGAGGTACCCGAAGGCGACAACCGACTGGAGATTTCGGCGCCATCAAACGAGGAGTGGCAGTCAGCTATCCAAGGCATCCTTGACAAGCACAAGACCATCTTTGAGAAGCTGCCTAAAGGCCTGCCACCCAAGAGATCAGTGGACCATCATATTGAGCTGGAGCCTGGTTCCAAGCCACCTTACCTTCCCATCTACCATATGAGTCCCCTGGAATTGGAGGAGCTGAAGCGCCAACTTACAGATCTTCTTGAAATGGGCTTCATTCGTCCTTCTCAGAGCCCTTATGGCGCACCAGTGCTGTTTGTACCCAAGAAGAATGGCAAGCTACGCTTCTGTGTGGACTTCAGGGCGCTCAACAAGCTAACCATCAAGAACAGATACCCTCTACCCCGCATCGATGAGCTCTTGGACCGTCTCCAAGGCGCCAAGTACTTCAGCAAGCTGGACTTACAGTCGGGCTACCACCAGATCAGGATTGCTGAAGATGATGGGAGCATCCAACGTACCGCTTTCCGTACAAGATATGGACACTACGAGTGGTTAGTACTACCTTTCGGCCTTACTAATGCTCCTGCAACTTTCCAGCAGCTGATGAATGACATCCTGAGGCCCTACCTGGACCAATTTGTGATTGTCTACCTGGATGACATCTGCATCTACTCCAAGACCAAGGAGGAGCATCTGGAGCATCTGGACGAAGTGCTCACCATCCTGGAGCAGCACAGACTCTTTGTCGGACTGGACAAATGCTCATTTGGAGTACAGGAGATGGAGTTCTTGGGGCATGTAGTGGGCACAGATGGAGTCAAGGTTGACCCCAAGAAGGTTCAAGCTGTGAAGGATTGGCCTACGCCAAAGGACGTCAAGGAGGTGCGCAGTTTCCTTGGCCTGACTGGCTACTTCCGTCGCTTTATTAGGCATTACGCTCACAAGGCTCTACCACTCACCAATCTCACCAAGAAGGAGACCCGCTGGCATTGGGGCACCGCTGAGCAAGAGGCTTTTGATCAGCTGAAGGAGGCACTTACCTCAGCACCTGTGTTGGTTCTGCCAGACCCAACACTGCCGTATGAAGTCTTCACCGATGCCTCAGGCTTCGCACTGGGAGCTACCCTGCTTCAAAATCAAGGTAGTGGGCTACAGCCAGTAGCTTACCTCTCATGCAAGCTTACTGACACGGAGCGCAATTACCCCACTGGCGACCGGGAGATGCTAGGTATCTTCTGGGCTCTAACGGAGTGGCGCTGCTACCTGGAGGGAACGACTCTGAAGGTGAACTCTGACCATCTCAACCACACCTGGTTCCAATCCAAGAAGAACCTCACGCGGCGGCAGACCAAGTGGAGCCAATGGCTGGAGTCTTACTACAGTGGAGTAGACATCAACTACAAAGAGGGCAAGGACAACGTTGCAGACCCATTGTCCCGACGTCCAGACCTTTGCACCATCACTACAGCATCTACAGATGATCTAATCAACCGGATCAGTGATGGGTATGAGCAAGATGAATACTTCAACAACCCATTTCCGTGGCTTACAAACATCAACGGCCTCTGGTACTTTGGCGACCGGATTGCAGTACCCAAAGATGTGGAGCTACGCAAGAGCATCATTCATGAATGCCATGACTCGCCTAGCAGTGGACATATGGGCATCACCAAGACCTTGCAGCGTGTGGCACAGAAATTCTGGTGGCCACATATGTCTAGGACTATCTACGCCTATGTCAGGGCATGTCCGTCTTGCCAACGCAACAAGCCATCTACTCTACCTCCTGGAGGACTGCTACAGCCGTTACCTACACCGGAGACCAAGTGGGAACAGATCACAATGGACCTGATCACTGATCTACCATCTACCAAGCACGGCCATGATGCCATTGTCACCTTTGTGGACCGGCTGAGCAAGCAGGTGCATTTTGCAGCAACTACGAAGAAGGTGAATGCACCAGAGCTAGCCAAGATCTTCCGCCATACTGTCTACAAGTACCATGGAATGCCCAAGGCCATCATCTCAGACCGAGACGAACGCTTCCTAAGCCACTTCTGGCAGGCGCTCTTTACAGTCGTCGGCACAGAGCTAAAATACTCTACGGCCTATCATCCACAGACTGACGGCCAGAGCGAGCGTGCTAACCGGACTTTGGAGGAGTACCTACGGCACTTCGTCAGCCCACGACAAGATGACTGGGACGACCATTTGGACCTGGCTGAATTCGCCATCAACAATTCCATCAACCCCAGCACCGGCTACACTCCATTCTTCATGACCTACGGCCACAATCCCAGAACGGCATTGGATCTGGCGACTGATGAGGCGATGACTCCCCAAGCACAAGACTTCGTCCAGGAGATGGCAGACACCTTGCGGCATGCTAAGGCCAAGCTACATGAGGCACATGTAAGGCAAGCTCAACAAGCCAACAAACACCGGAGGGAGCTGACATTCCAGATTGGCGATCAAGTTCGTCTATCTACTGCCAACCTGCAATTACCATCCACCATGAGCAAGAAGCTTGCAGCTAAATACCTTGGACCCTTCACCGTGGAGAAAGTCATCAGTCTTGTTGCCTACAAGCTGAAGCTTCCCAAGTCCCTCAAGATTCACCCTGTCTTCCATGTCAGCCTCCTGCAACCCTGGCACAAGGACCCTGAGTTCCCAACGCATGTGGATGCTACAGTCTATCACCCACCTCCAGTTGTGCCAGATGATGAGCAGTACCTGGTTGAGGCTCTGCTGGATAAGAGAATCAGTCGTGGCACAACCGAGTACCTTGTCCGCTGGAAAGGCTATGGTCCAGAGGATGACATGTGGCGGCCGGCTAGTGATATTGAGCAGAGTTTGATTGATGCCTATGAGGCTAGTCATCATGGCGCATTGCCTGCCCAGCAAAAGAGCTCACGCAAAGCGCATCGACGCCGCAGTTAAGTTTGGCTTGGTTTAGAGCATCGGGGACGATGCTCCCAGAAAGAGGGGGGGCAGGATGTAATGATGACAGATGGACTAGGGTTTTAGTATTAGGGTTTAACGTTTGAATTATGGGTTTTAGGGTTTAAGGATGTGTCTGGACATGTCTAGATGTGTCTGGAAGTGTGTGGAAAGTAGTGGTCTATTCTGGAAGTTTCTGGAAGGAAACATGTGGAACGTTCTAGAGTGATGTATTGGTTACGTATGGCTTGGTAATGGATGGAACTGTGGAGAAGGTTCCACTCTAGATGGTTCTAGAAGATATGGGCTGTGTTACCAGCCATATATAAAGGAGAGAGTTGAGACATTGGACAGCTAACTCAGTCAACTCAGTCAAGCTGTCTTGAGTATTTGTTGTATGCCTTTCGTCTCTGTTTTTGGAGAACGTATCTTCCCCTTGTATTGCCTTGTCGTACAACGACCGTTGTCCGATATCAGGTCTACAGCGTGGTGAGACGCACGTGCCAAGTCCTTGTAAACATGGAGCAGTATCTAGAGCGCGTGGATACCTGTCGTGTCGGCCCGGTGTGTATGCGTCGTGCGTATCGATAAGGGCGCCACACGAGCTATATCGATCGATATCTGAATGGAACGACTATCAACAGAATTGGTGTCTATGTGCTTGTGGACTTTCCTAGCTGGTCCATCCCATATATGTGTTCAAAGTACGGGCTGCTGACTGCTGACTGGTCCACTGCACGTGTCTAATTGTTGGTCATGAAGGGGGCGTTCTGGTTGGAGAAGCAGAGAGAACGGTACGAAACTCTACTGTGACATTCCGTTTGGGGTTTTAAGGTCATCTTGTGTGAGCGATTCAAGTCGCATAGGTCCTGTGGTGACAGCTTGTACTGCCAAGTGTCCAGTACGAGTGAGTTGGCTGGATCTGCATGAGGCTGCCTGTGGTGGCTTTGCTGCGGTTGCTGTGGCCATCATGTTCAGTGAGCTGGCGAATTACATGTGAATCTATGATCAGTGGCCTCCCGATCAGAGTTGCAGCCCTATAAAGAGGCTTGATTAACTGCATTCGTCAAGCAGCTTCCGCCTGGTACTTCAGCTCTGCTTATCGGCTGTATCGTACTGCGTGGAGCCTGGTTTTTGGGTACCCGCACCAGGGTGTCTCTCAGCATGGCAGTCCGCTACCGCATGGCCGCCCTTTCCCCATTGTGCTTCAGTAGGAAACTCTCTGGAAGCGCTCAATAAGGACTCCATGTTTGCCAACAGCTACGTTGGCACAGCCGTGCAAGTGGCCATCGAAACGCAGGTTTCTCAGCATGCGGGGTTCGCGTCGTTCGTGTCCCGCCCCAGGCATGGACGATACAGGAGCCCGCCTAGGGTGCCCATAGCATTGTGGCAACCGCTTCCAGCACCCCCAACTACGGGGGGATGACAATGTCAGCGCTGGAAGCCGCAGCAGCCAAGCTGGCTGAGATCTGTTGTCGGAAGGTGCTTTAGCTGCAAGGCAAGTACCCATTGTGCAACTACTACTATGGCTGCGAAAGTTCACCGGCAATGTGCACCCCGCTACGATCACCCAGATGTATACCTTGAGATAGTAATCTTCGAAGCAGAGGGTCAGACTGTTGTATGTACTGCAGACCCCATCATTTTGATGTCCGCACTCTCCCCTGCTTTGTTAACCTGTACCTAACCCAGATACTGTTACACACTTCACCAGACTGCCAAGCTGGGTTTTATTCAACAGCATGGCTAGGGCTTGCACTGCTGAACCTATTGATTAGCCATACATGGGCACTGTTTGTGTGTCACTGCAGTTATGCCAGATATGCATTCTCAGAATGCTGTCTGGCACATAGGGCACATGTTCCTAGCTAGAAACCCAACCTTTCTGGTCACCCATGATTCTCGTGATGTGGGTGGGTGCCGTGTGCCTGTTGCATGCCCTGATGGTCAGGTCGTGCACCCGACAACTCAGGCAACACCTTCTGAAAATGATGAAGCTGAACAAGACCTTGATCCTGGTTCATGGCAGCAGATCTGAGAACGTCAAGCTGCTGCAGCAGGGCTATGCCACTGCCTCCTCCGTCTGCCGTCTTGAGCATGATCAACATCCTCTGCAACCTGTACCTCATATCGGCCCACTTAAGGATCAAGGTGGTGTAATGCACAGCATACACTGTGGTGGAGCTCATCTGCAGGTAATAAACTTCAGGGTTTTAGGGGCTAGGGTTTAGGTTTAAGGTTTTAAGGTTGGGGTGTAAGGGGTTTTAATGCAGGGGGAGGCAGAGTTTCAGGTGGCCCTAAAGCTAGGTTTAGGGTGCTAGGATAAGGAGCCGCAGGAGGAGGCACGGTTCAAGGTGGCGGTAAAGCTAGGGTTTAGGGTGTTAGGGTAAGGAACTGCGGCAGAGCTCTGGCTGTCTTTGCCTGGGGGCGGAAGGGCGGGCTGGGCCCCAGCCCGGGGTGTCAGAGGTTTTAGTGCCGGAGGAGGCAGGATTTGAAGGTGGCGGTGTAGCTAGGGTTTAGGGTCCAAGGATAAGGAGCTGAGGAGGAGCCCTGGCTGCTGACGCCTGCAGGCGGGGTTGGGGTGTAAAAGGTTTAGTGCAGGAGGATGCAGGGTTTATGGTGGTGGTAAAGCTAGGGTCTGGGGTGCTATGGTAAGGAGCTTGCAGAATGTGCTTGTCAGGAGGGGCTAAACCCTAAGCCCTGTGCAGCCTTGAAACCCTGCACATGTGTAAATGCAGAGTAATAACATTGGAGCTCTTGTAATGCAGCATGGTCTGTTGCTGTGTTATTGGGCATGCCTTAATTGACCGCCTTAATTCATTGCCACAACTTGCTTAGTATAAGTCTGGCCAGTGATTGATCTAAGTAATGCTGCTGGCGTGATTGCTGCCACCAGAGACACCCTGAAGAGCAGTTCCACCGAAGCAATGCCCACTCCCTTGCATGCTGTTTGCATGCTTGTTCTCAGCATTAGTGGCTTCATAAACTTAGGCATAGTACCCATTCCTTGCACAGTTTAAGCACAGTTGTATGCACAAATAAATGTGCTCCCTGTTGTTGCCCATGTGCCTGCTATTACAGGTTGCCACAGGGAGTGCGGTTGGGTAGTGCGGGTGGTGTCTTTTCTCAGTATCAAGACATGCTCTTTGAGCTTCTCCAGATTCTTTCACTTTTCTTTTTGGGTCCTCTCTCTACCCAGGTACTTGAAGGTGTGCACTCATGATGAGGCAGAGCATAACTGTGGCATGGCCGTGCTCAAGCAGGGGAGGACGTGCTGATTGCTCACTGCATTGTGCACTCCGACAAGATTTGGGGTGCCTGCCTGAAAGGGGGGTGGTAGGTGGGAACGGGCTTTACGACACAGAGAGGCCCGAGCTGCTCCTGGTAGGTGCGTAGTATTGTAACAGCATTGTGGGCACTTGGTCAATTGTCTGCACTCTTTCCACATCCAGACCAGTCCGCAGTCCCTTGTGCACGTTTTTCATTTGACACAGCACAAATATCTAAACATGCAATGCTAGAGAGCACTGATAAGCCTGATGTACAGCATACTGCTATACTAAGGCATTACGCTGTATGTCGTCTACTGCTTCCTGGCTATTGTGCTAGATACTGCTGTGCTGCATCTTACCAAAACGTGATGTAATGCGTGCTGATCATTGTCTTGCCCCTTTCTACCAAGCTGCTGCACAGCTGGCATGCAGCTCGCACGCATGCAGTTGACGCATTAGAGATGCGTGGTATAGGAACCATCGTTTTTGGATCCATCCAATGGTGTGTCTGGTCATTTCGACCTAGCACCCCTCTTGCACTTTCCCAACCTTTGATGTTTGTTTGTTTATGTGCATTTGACACGGTGCCACAATCTGAGGGTGTCCTGACCCTTGCCACATTTGCCAAGTCACAGGATGAGTTTGTACAGGCCATGCACTCCTGTGGCACTCAACTCATGCAATCTTTGTACAGCTGTGGGTCTGGGCCTATGGCACTTTTGCTATGGCATTTATTGAAAAGCACCAGAATATGCAGCTGGCGGGTCCACAGGATTGCCGTGATCTGCTGGTACTGATCCATTGCGTGCTGCGGCTGTTTGCTGCTGGAATGCAGGGCAGATGATGCAGGAGCACATCATGGGGTTCCACATCTTCGCTGAGCTCACTGGTGCCCGTCATGTGGGCGTACATGAAGTTCACCGGCAAGGTCCATTCTGCAGCAGATGGGAGCGTCACACTGGCTGGGCCTATGGCACTTTTCGCTATGGCATGTCATGAAATGTAAAAAGTGATGACACCGTGTCCTCGAGTCCCTGAAGCTTGCAGATGACAGGAGTGACCTGTAGTAGGCTGGTACGGACGGCACGATAGGCTCTAGTGGTTGGCTATGGTTGTGCAATTGATTGGGGAATCATGGGATTCGGCTTTGAGACTTAAAAGGAAGGCTTCACTGGGACAAAGGGATGTATGTGCTTGGGCTTGTAGTGGATGGGGTGTTTGGTCGTTTCGACCTAGCATCCCTTTGCGGTTGCCACACCTTAAATTTTTGTTATGTTATGTTGTATATCATTGACTGCTGGTGGTAGGACCTAAGGTGTTCTGCAAAGTAACAGAGTTACAATACATGTACATGTTGGCGCTACGTCTCAGAGTCTGACCGCTGCAGCGGAGCCCAGTGACGCTGCTGACCAACGGGGAAACGTATCACAGCGCGCATTGTTTTTGGACCCCTCCGATGGTGTGTTTGGTCGTTTCGACCTAGCAGCCCTTTGCGGTTGCCGCACCTTAAATGTTTGTTTGTTTGTCTGTTACCTAACGTCTACGAACGTTCTCGGACACGCTACGTGTACAGAACGTGTCCGACACTGTCCGTGTAGCCGGCCTTGTCCGACACGTTACGTGTCGCGGCCATGTCGGATATGTCACGTATCTTTTAGGGGTATATACATCAGTGTCAACAACGCCTTTATCGCCGCTTTATCGACATCAATGTAAACAAGGGCCCCAAAAACAGAGATGTTGGCTGTGTATCTATCTACCGTGTTCCTTCCATAGTACTCTGTGTGTACCCAGACACTACTTGTAAGTTTCCTGTCTCAATAAAGCCTCTCGCCTGACCATTCCGGTACTTCGGCAGTACATCGGTAAAGGCCTACGTCTACCGTCGTCCGCCAGCCGGTTTAGCTAGGGGAGAGCTTTGCAGCAGCAAATTCTGCCGAGATACTTCAATCGAAGAAGCTCGAGAAGCAGCAGCATGCCTAGGGGCAAGTATGCTCCTGCTTTACCTTGGCAATGCCCATCAAAGTAGCTGTCCACATGATACTGCTGTTGGAACAGAAGGGACGGAAAATGAGCAGGCCATGCCAGATGTCCATGGCTGCTCTGTACAGGCGTCAGGAACATACCCAGTAGCAGTAAATGGTGTACATCCTCACGGACTGATAAACGCAACAGAGCCAGCAGGAGATACCGCAGCTATCTCCAACTCTGGCGCCACAACATCCCCTCGGAATTGTACAGTTGGTTGCAAAAGTTTTGGCCGGTACGTATTGCTGGGGTTTAAGCAGCAGCAGCAAGACCTGATTTACAACCATTTATGTTTAAGAAAGTAAACAGGCAGAGCATCAATGTGCTGCAGTTGGTATGCCCAAGTGGTATCACAAGTAGCCTCGCACGCGAGACGTCCCGAGTTCGAGCCCCGGGCGTGCCCTATAAATATACTATATAATAGCCAGCCAGCCAGCCTTAGCCTTAGCCGCAGACGCAGACCAGCAAGCCTCCCCCCTGTTCCTAGAGCCCTTCTGCTTTTTTTGACCTGCCTCTCCCCTTCAACCTCTGCACCTCCTGTGCTTGCCAGCCCCACACCCCATCTGTCCCCCTCCCACAGCCCTCTCAGCTCAGCCTTGCACTTGCCCCAACTTCTCGCATGCCCTGCCTACCCCCACCTGCCCTGCCATTGAACTGGTAATGCCCCTGCACCTGCTTCACATCTGGTCTATATGCCACTGCCCCTAAACAGTAAAGAAAGGGCACCTGTGCTTGCTGGCAGTTTTCTGCATTTACCCCCTTAAAAAGCAGCAAAAATGCCTCCGCTGTCTCCCTTGTAATACCCCTGCTTTTCTCAGCAGCCAAGCAACACAGAACAACACAGATGCATCCTACACCCACTTGTGCCAACAAGGACCTCCTAGAGAAGCTGCACATGCAAGAGATTAACATGAGTCCTTGAGATCTGGCAGGAGCACGCAATCTCCTGTAACAATTTCATATTTTGGCCAAAACTTTTGCAACCAACTGTAAAATAAAGAAGCCACGACGGAAATCACGGAAGAGACAGAGCAAGGGCCGTAAAAAGCAAGGCAGCACCGATTGGCAAGAATCACAAGACTGCCTCGAGGCCGGAGACAAGCACTATGTAAAGATTGCAGTGGCTAGGCAATTTAAAAGGTTCACTCAACGAATGGCTGGTCGCAGGCTGAGGGAAAGGCAGTGGCATTTGTATTCGCGGAACAAAGCACGCAAACGTCAGAGACCAATAATCAACATGGCAGACACCTCGGGGTCGGAAGGGGCGGTCCATGCGGAGGCCCCGCACTCGATAATGGATAAAAGACTTTTCATGCAATTTACTATCCAGATGACGCAGTACTTAGCAGACAACTGCAATACTGTTGGTCCTAATGCACCCAGCCCTAGCAGCGCAGACGAACTTCATCCTGAAGTTATCGAGCAGCATTACTACAAAAAGCACGACCAACGGGGAGGAGGTCCGAGCAAAGCACCGGCACACGACAGGGCTGGCAGGGTAGCCGAGACCTGGGTGAGCCCCACAGACAAGCAACTATACTGCGAGCCTCAAAGAGCAGGGTACTGTGGCATACATGCACTTAATGCTATGGCGGGAAGGCAGGTGCTTACACCTGAGCAGGCAGTGCATGCCCTTGTAAAGGAGCTCCCACGATCCACAGACGATGGGCAAGACTGTCGCGAGGGAGGATGGTTCAGAATAGAATCCATATGCAAGCTGTTGTACTACTTCACCCAAGAGGATGTCACGTTGGTGCCAGTGCTGGGAAACGTACATCACCTAGCTCAACAGGCACCAAGATATACCAAGTGGGAGGTGCTGGAAAATCATGCACCTATAGGATGCAATGCCCTCTATCTGCATAAACCTGGGGGTGGTGGACATTTCATATGCTGGAAGAAAAGCCCTGTGGATGACAAATGGTATGAGCTGGACTCCATTCCATATGGAGGCAGCCGCAATCGCGGCAATGTAAAGGAACTTACAGATGCGGATTGGTACAATTTCACAGGAACCATGAGCACGACAGTAAAACGGGATGCTTACACTTCTCACACCACCATGATGAGTTTAAGCCGGGCCAGGCGGCTGCCCCTGGAAAGTACTCAGAACCTGACATACGTGGACCTGCAGCAGGTTGCTTTTACTGAACAAGTCAACTGCAGCAGGCCAGCCAGTGCATGGATCCAGCAGGACTTCCCTAACCAGCAGTTTCACCTCCCACCCGGTGAGACTGCCCTCCGACCTAATGTAGCAAAAGGGCGTGCACCCCGACAGGGCAAACCTGCATTTCAAACCGAGGTTCCTCTAAAACGGACAGGAGCCCAGAACCAGAAGAAGCAAAGTCCTTTGGCCACAAACATGAAGCGCAAAGCCGAGGAACAGGAAGGTGTTGAAGGAAAAACTCAAAGCAAGAAGCCAACACATATGGGACAAGCAACCAAAAAGGCCCACCTAACATTGGATTCAGGCACACACCAGGTTAAAAGGCTGGCTCCCCCACCCAAAAAGACACAGGTTAAGGGAAGGTGGAGGCTTAGAATGTCTAAGCTCAATTCCAGTGCAGCTGCACAGACACAGGACATCCGCTCATTTCTCATGGCAGCAGAGCCACAGCAACCATCTCCTGACACAAAAGAGCACAAGTCAGGAGCTGAGAGGGTGCTTGAAACAAGAGGTAGCACGGCGCCAATGACATCCCTCAACCAGGCACAAACAGGAATATGGCCCATGGTCCCTAACAGCATTGCAGTCAAAGTACAGACCACATCAGCTCATAACAGAGACAAGCCTCACACTGTCACTGAGCAGGAGTGGCAGGCAATACAGATCATAAGCAAAAAGAGGCAGGCACAAGAGCAGCAAAGGCAGCCAGGCAGAAGTGCGGCACAAGCCCAGATGTTGGAACAGAGGCAAGCAACTACCAAGGCAGCGACCAAAGGGTGAAGGTGATACATTGGTACATACAGATAAAAAGCTGCGCCCTGCAGGGAACTTGCATGGAGTAGAAAAAGAAGTAGCAGGCGCATTCAGGGCTCAGAGAACAGGAAGGCGACACAAAGACACCCGCCGCAGCAGAACACATGCTGCTGTTGCAGACTGGAAAGTACGTTCGGTCTGCAAAAAAGGCATAAGCAAGCAGTACAAGAAGATAAAGCACCGATGTGCAGCAGAGATAACACAGCACCCTGCTATACTGGCAGACACATACACTGACTGTGAGGGGACAAATGCAAAAATGAAGATAGTAACAGTGAACGGCAGAGGGATAAAAGCCAAAGTTCAACTGATGAAGAAAATGATGGAGGCAAAACCAGACATTCTGGTATGGACAGAACATCACCTGCCAGCAGGAGGCAAGCTACCGAGATGGGCCGCAATACTACTGCAAGGCTATAAGTGGGGATACACCTCCCTGGATGCAATCAGGGGACAGGCAGGTGTCTTAATGGCAGTACACATGGGCTTGCTAGCAGGGACTGACCTGACCATACCTTCAGTTCCTGTTGAACTTCACGGTTACATATACCAGATGTCTCTATGTAGACCAGCATCAGCTCCTCTCACAGTGACCGGAGCCTACATGCCAACCGGGTGCGGGGCAAAGATGACAAGGCAAAGTATCTACAAGTATGTTAAGGAGTGCATGGCAAGCAGCGCAAACCATGTTCACTTAGTGGCTGGAGACATGAATGCCGCATTGTACCCTACAGACCGTGAAACAGGAAAGAAAGGATCACATGATGCACAGTATCAGACATTCATGCAAGAGACTGGGCTGAGCCCGTTTGATGCCAAGGTGGTGAGCAATGGCTGGACGACCAGGCCAAAAACATTCTTCAGGGAAACTCAGCAGAGTGGTGAAAATGAGATCAGCCGTATAGATGATATTCTGACACAATCCCTGTGGGCTGACCGGCCTGGTGCCATGGTGTACACCATAGAAACCTCCGACTGCAATACAGACCACAAAGCACTGTGTGCTGAAGTGCCATACGTGACAATGGGGCAGCTGCCTCTGCCAGTCATTGAGGACAAAGCAACCCAGACCAAAACAGTACTAGTCACACCTCTGACCCAGGAAGACAAACAAGCCCTCGCAACTGCCATGGATGTGAGACTGTCAGGTGAAGTGTATGAGCTATGGGCGAGCCTGACAAAGATCATGGAGAATGAGGTGCAGCCCTACTGGGCCAAACTAGATGCCAAGCAGATAACCCCCACCGATCCCAAATGGGAGCCTACAGCTGCCTTGCAGACCAAAGTAGATATGTTGGGTGACAGGTTGACGGATATCCTCTCGAAGGGAAACCAGATTGCACTGCAAGTATGCAAGACTAGGCAGCAGGGCCTACCTAGCAAAGTGCACCACCAGAACAGAACCACAGCCAGGGCACGGGCCAAGTATCTCAGGCTGAAGCACAGACTCAGACAAATAAGGTATGAGGAAGCACAGGTGCAAGAAAGCAAGGATGATCGCACACTGGCCCAACTGCTACAAGAGCACGCCTCTGACAATGAGCAGCACTCCCAGGGCGGAGAGATTGAAGACAGACTAAAAGGACAGTCAGGAAAAGCCCTGGAGGCTCACATTAAAGAAAAGATAAAAGAAATAGATCAGAAGGATGCCTCCTACGTTGTACAGCGACACCGGGAAAGGCACCAGAGGTTGGCACAGGACAATCAAAAAGTCGGGAACAAGATTATGACAGGGCAGTACAAGCCAGCACTACGGTACGCCCTTCGGGTGTTGAAAGATGGAAACAGGATTCTGACGGAGCCAAACGATATCATTGAAAAATGTCACAGAAGTTTGACCGACCACCATGCGGGCTCCCTGCCACAACCAGAGACTGACACCAGCAATAACAAAGAGGACACAGCCCAAGCAACCTGCTATCCATGGGAACAAGCAGCAGCCCCAGATCCATTCTCTCTGGAAACAGAGGCGCACGATGGGCCCTGCCAGGAAGGACTGCATCACATGATAATGGACAGAGCAGAGTTTGACAGGTGCTTGTGCAGCTTAAGCACCGGCAAACAGCCAGGCCCAGATGGGATTCCCAACGAAATACTGAAAGCAGCCCCCGTACTATTGAAGGACTGCATGCACATGCTGACAATGATCATGTGGGCTACAGGCTGCACACCACACAAATGGAAGGAAAGTTACACCGTGCTGCTGTACAAGAACAAGGGCAACATTTTGGAGCTAGTGGATTTAAAGGAAGCATTTGACACAATTGATCACCAAAAAATGTACAAAATACTCAATGACCTTGGCTACCCAGCGGATGCAGTGCATGTAGTAAGAGGCCTTTATGAAAGTGCGTTCACAACTGTGGTTACCCCACACGGCACGACGGCCTCAATCAAAGTCCAGAGAGGCACACTGCAAGGTGATAGCCTCTCTCCTTTCCTGTTTATACTATACGTGGAACCACTGCTTCGGTGGCTGAGTGTAGGGGCCAAAGGATACCATCCAGGAGCTTTGAAACGCAAAGGCCAGCTAGTCACTTTCAGTAACAACTCATATGCAGATGATCTAACCCTGTACACAGGAGGGCACAGCGACTTGGCTATACAGGCCCAAAAGGTCAGTCAGTATGCATCTTGGGGTCGGCTGATCATCAGCCAGTCAAAGACAATCGCCACCGCAGCCTTGTACCAGCGGCAACCCCAGAAGCCCTTTGACAAGGACCTCGTCTGCCGGCTGACCCGCATCATCGAGATGCAAGGTCACGTAATCACAGCACACGATCCAAAGGAGCCATATAAACTGTTGGGTGTATGGTACACAATGGACCTCCAGTGGAAAAAGCAGCAGGAAGAGGTTTGCAAAGCACTCAAGAGCATGGCAGCCCACTTAGGCAGGTGCTACAACACGCAAGCACAGAAGCTGCGCACGCTGCAGAGCTGTCTGAAGGCTAAAGCTAGGTACCCCTTTGCGCTGATGTGCTACAATGAAAAAGCACTGGATGCTCTGGACAAAGTAATGGACTCTGTAGTCCGGCAAGCGTACAAGCTCCCACCTGGCACACCAACAGCAATGATTCGTGAGGATCTTAAACGTGGTGGATTAGGCAATACGTCCCTTATGGTGCCTTACACGGTTGCAGCAGTAAAAAACTTTACACAGGCTGTAAACGATCAAAGCAAACGCGGACAGCTGACACGAGCCCTGCTTGAAGCACAATTGCAGGCATACACCCACCCTGCAGCAGACAAGGCAGCAGACTGGGTACCTACCTACTCTCTAAGAATGCGACAGTTGATGCAAGGAGTGGGAGCAGGAATATACATGTACCAGAATGGTGAGGAGGCATACCCTCTCCCAGCAACATAGGTTGCTCAGACTATTTTAAGAAATGTAGAATACTGGGATAGGGACTCCACCCTTATGCAAATCAGGAAGCCGCTGCTCAAGCTTCAAGAGTTGGGCATTTTCCGCCTGGGCGAGTTGCTGAACAAAAAAGGCAAACGACTACTGAGTGCCCAAGACATAGCTCGTAACCTAGGGATCAGATCACTGAAGACGAAATACGTAACTTCCCTGAATGAGGTGGCCAAGTTCCTGGCATCGCAGGATTATTTAAATGGGGCAGCCTCAGCAGCAAGAGGCTATAATGTAGATTCAGAATACGTACGATGGATCAGGCGGAAGCTTGATGGTGAAGCAGCGCACAGGCCGCCACCACCAAATACTCTGGAAGCCTGTTACGAAAAGGCCACCTGGGCCCAGCTACACCAAAAGACAGTCGAACTCAGCTGTGGAGGAAAAAGGGAGCATGCCATTGCGTTTGATCCACAGCTACGCCAGTCGGACCCTGTATTAACTGCAGATGAGAAAACTGATATTGGCAGTTCGGAGCAAAACAGGCCGGACAGTAACGCCTGTGGTCAAAGGCATCTGGAAATTGGAGAACCGGAGACCGATGATTGCACACTCACAAGGAAGCAAAGGGCGAGTCAATTGCTCAGCAAAAAGGTACCTCCGCAAACTGTGTACAATCTAATGTACGCCTACAAGGATAGCGTCAAGCAGGTATCTGGTGCAGCACGCATGGCCAATCACCATACAAAGTGGCGCAAAAAGCAAAGACGCCTGCTGACCAGTCAAATTCAGTGGGAAGTTCATTGGGCCCCTACAGTACTTGAGAGCTGGGGAAAAAGCATTGCCATAGACAGCCTGGGATACAAACCCGCACTAACGCGCCCAGCCACAGCTGCCGATATGCAGAACTCTCCCAGCCTGGTCTGTGAACGATGCCACGGTGATGAAGGCACGCTACTTAGATGCAATACATGCCACAGGGGTTACCACCAGTGCTGCCCAACAGGCAGGACATCTCTTGTAGACGGAAAATGCTGGGAATGCCAAAGGTATGACCATTACCCTGAAAGTTTAACACGGGAAAGATACGAGCAAGAAGTACAGCAGTGGTACATTGAATGGGAACCAAAATGGGAAAACGCAGACACATTGAAAGCGCTTGGGTACGAAGAACAGGTTAATGAAACAATGGAGATATACACATCCAAAAACTCTTCAGGAGTTGATGGAGGAAGGCAGAGTGCTAGGTCTAAACCACCAAAAGACCAGCATCTCACAAACAGGGAGAAGCAGGGCAATCCGGGTCCACGCTTGCACAGCACAATTGGCGAGGACGCCCGTCAACGGTGCACATTTGTTACGGAAGACACAGACCCTCACGCGGATATTGTGGGCACTGGGAGGTTTGAAATCCAATACAGGCAAGTGCTCAGAAGGTATCACGTAGCCACAGGAAATAAGAAGGACTATGAAGTAAGAATGGCGTGCATCCACGATCCCGCTGGACGTACTGTGGGGATGATGACACAGGAAAGACTTGCACTACTCTATCACAATTATGAACAAGTGATGAAAACCAGGTCTGTTCTGGTGAAAAAGCTCAAGCCAAAGACCTTTGCAGAGGAAGTAGCCAGCCTTGTAAAAAGGTACAAGACAGGACAACCCGTCCCAGGCACTAATAGGAGAGTGGATCTTACCAACCACTGGGCCACGCCCCCAGGTATTTATGACACATTTCAAGAGACATTCCCAGGTCTACGCAAAGAGCGCTTTGCGAGTCCGCTGAATTACCACAGTGGCATGCAACAGTACTGGAGTTGCTTTGAAAGGGACCAGCTGTTCGGGGCCATGCATGATGCATACACATGCCAATGGACAGGGTACTCGGTTGCAAACCCTGAGTATGAATCAAAAGAGATGTACAAAGCAGTATCATGGGCAGTACACTCAGCACAAAACACAGAGACGCCTACACTCACTTTGTTCGTCCTACCAGCATGGACGGAAGGCAGTAACACTGCCTACATGAAATGGGCACAGAAGATGCCAGACACATGCAGACTGTTGGCAACCATACCAAGGAAAAGCTTTAAGTTTATCCAACCTCAAGCAGCCACCCTGGGCATTCCCCCTGAGGACACAGGCCATCCAAAATGGGACATCAATATACTTGCTGTAGGCAATGCTGCAGGGTATAATCAATGTTTCCCAGATACCGAAGCGTCCAGTAGCACCTTCAAGAAACACCTGATCCAGGCGGTCAACCAACATGCCCATCCAAGTACCCCTCTCACATGGGGCCACCTCCAACACCACTGGCCAGACCATTCCGCTGGTGTCAAGGACACAGAAGTAAAACTTGACAGCATACTGTATAGGCCGCCCGATAAGATCAAGAGCGCCCCCTGTGATCAAAGCTTGCCATACTTGTCTCTAGCTCCATCCCAAGAGCACATGCACCAGCTCGCAGAGGAGCAACTGGAGCTCACAAAGGCAAAACCGTTGAAATATAATTGGCAAGAGTTGGTCTACACAGACGGTAGCCAGCGAAAAGCAGAGGGACGTGAGGGTAGGGAGACAGTCACCCTCGGCTCAGGGTTATACGTGCCTGCCACAGCCTCCCAGGCAGAGCGTTTCATCAGTATACAAGCAGCAGCGCCAACCAGACATAATACGGCTTACCGGGCAGAGCTAATAGCCATACTGGGGGCCCTGAAATTGGGCTACAGCCAGATTATGACCGACAGTGTGAACTCTATATACTCTATCAAGGCCGCCATCTACTATCCGGCAAATATTAGGTTCCACAGGCACAAGAACCTTCTGGAAGAGATCAAAGCCGCCGCTTTGGCAACAGGCGAGGATGTAATGCTCATCAAGGTGCGCGGGCATGCCGGCATACCAGGGAACGAACATGTAGACGATATTGCCACGACCGTAGCTGCAACAGGGCAGGCTGAAGTTGACCTCTCAACAGTCGAAAGCAACTCCAGACCCTTTCAGGTTTGGCCAGTACAGAAGACATGGGAAGAGGATGAACTCAGTCAAGATGGAATGAGAGTTCGATGGAAACAGATAGAAAACCTGGATGATGCACTGAGCAACCGAGTGCATGCCTCCAGTGACTACCGTGAACTTCGTCTTGGAAAAGCAGACACTTCCACAGTGTATTACAAGGGCATGCAGACCGCGGTTCCTTGTATGGCCGACAAATACATGGACACTTGGGTGACCCTTAACGGCATCACAGAAGGTATGAAGAACACGAGAGTGAAGTACCTTACAGGGCAACTACCGACGGCCAAAAACCTGCAGAGATATGGCAAATGCAGGAGCAACATATGTCCCTGCTGCAACAAGCACCCAGATGGGGGACACCATGCTGTTGCCTGGTGCCCAGCTGTTTCGGGGCTTGTGCAGGAAAAGCACAACAAAGCAGTGCGGATAATTACAAAGGCCATTGCACAAGGCGACATGGGAGCTGACAGTATTGTCTATAATGACGGAGGTAGTGCCAGTAAATGGGCACGTGCTGGAGTGGCTGAACTCCATAGAACGAGAAAACATATACCTAGGGATTTGATCTCCCAAAAAGAATTCCAAGGCTGCAAAAGTAGGCCAGACATTATTCTATACAGAAGGAGGCAAATTAGAAAGACACCAGAAGGTCAATGGCGGACAACTCCTGCAGTAGTCACGCTGGTAGAAATCAAGTACACACGTGATACAGACCCAAGTCGGACAATGCGGGACCCATTCATGCAGCACAGCGAGCTGCACAAACTGCTAAGAGAGAGACATCCAAGTGCAACTATCGAACGGAGATCCATCATATTGGGAGTTGCAGGAGCGTTATACAGAGAGTGCACCATACGACAGCTGCAACTTCTTGGTGTAAGAGGGACACATCTACACAGCACAGCTCACAAGTTACAAAGGCATGCAATCCAGGCTCTGCATGAGACCTGGAAAGCAAGACAGGAAAAGATATACAAAGGACCGGCCAATGAGCCTGGAAACAGGGCCTCTCCAGTGGGGAGGCCACAATCTTTGGGTGGGGGGGTACGACAGGGAGGGAGGGAAGGGGGGGATGAGCGGGATGTGGGAGGGGGAGCTATGAGGGCAGAAGCAACTGGAGAAGGGTAGGGCAGGCGTGGCCACCCCTTCTATGGCGGATATGGTGTAGTGTGCGAAATGTGAGGTGTTGGGATGGAGGTGGATTGTTTGGTTGAGGAGTTGGACTGGTGGAGTCATACTCTGGGGTAGGTGGTCCTCACTAAGTAGGCCTACTTCCTTAATTGTACGCCATAAATGGTGTGTGCGTAGATGTAACCATGTAACCAGAGCTCCTTGCCGTGGCCCCAGGATATCTAGGACCTCTCTAGTTTGGGGCCACGAGCAAGTACACCTGAGTGATCCGGCACTGCAGGCAGAGATTTCGGACCCACCCATCTCCTGCTCACCTTCCAGCTGCTTGATCCCTGTCAAAAGAATGCAGGCTAAGACACGTATGCGTACCTTGCTGGGAAAAGCGGACAGTCTTGCTGCAATGAGACCGGTCGACAAGTTGAGCTCAGCTACTGTTCTTCAACTCAGTGAGAGGGGTCCAAGCAGCACTCATGCGACAGCAAGGAGCACGCACACCGTGCACTGCCACACTGGCAAAGTTTTACAGCCAGTTCCTTGTATAGTGTCCTCGCAGCATATTGCCTGTTTAGTTTTCTGGTCAAAGTCTTTGACTGCATGTTGACTGCTGCTCGGCTTCTGCCGGCATGACTGCAACACACTCAGCCAACTCAAGAGGCTTGCACTTTCTTGCTAGTGCAAAGAACTACAAAGGAACTCTGCAGTTGATGTGACCTGCCAATAACTATTATGCACTTTCTCTTGCTAGTTGTGGCTGACTGGTGAATGCCTTTGATACAGTTTGCACCCAGAAAGCTGGGCCATCACTGCTGCCTTTCCTGGCTGGTGCTTTCTGCCTGACACTGCTGCTGCAGCTGGTCAATAGCAACCGAACAACATGCATTGAACGATGCATACTTGCCTATGAATTCTTAAGTTGGCTCCTGCTGTTCTCATTCCAGAAATGCGGACAAAAGCATGGCATTATGCACAACTAGTTCTGTTTTTCTCGGTCACTTCCTGTCGCTTATTTTGATGATCAGGTGCCAGAAACATACCGGTAATACATGAGTTCAGCCCATATGTTAGCAACTCCTGCCGGCCTCCTGCTGATGGACGTTGGCTATCAGGTGCTCCCCAAGTTTCCACACAGCCACTGCCATCTGCTTGTGACTGCTGATGACCACAGTTCTTTGCAGGCGGGGGTTGTGGAGACCAGTGGGCGTATGGCTTCATTGACTCCCTGCTGTTTATTGTCATCACTGCTAGTCCAACTTTAGTCCAACTGTTTCCCCTGTCTGCTGGACCATGGCTGCTGCTTCTTGCGTGTACCATGATTGCCCTGCTCGTGTGATTCCTGCAGACTCCCTCAACACCTGCCCCTTTGCTCCGCTGGCCCCCAGGCAAGACACCCCCTCTCCTCTATCCTCCCACCTCTCACTCTTCCACAAGTGCTGAGATACTAGTGTGTGACAGTCCTGATGTCCCCTGTGACATGTGCAAGATGGTGGAGGTGGTTGGTCATGACCTTGACTCCCTGCTATTTGCCTGGTTGGATGAGCTGCTTTTTATATTCAGCACTGAGCTGCTGGTGTTCAGTGACATCAGGGTGACGACATTTAACAGACAGGAGTACAAGATCACAGCAACAGGGTGGGGGGTGGGGGGCAGGAGGGGGGGAGGATGAATAACAACCAAGGGGGGGGGGGGCAGGAAAAATGGACGTGGACAGGAGAGGAGGGAGGGAAATGGAGGGGGGAGAGTTGCCCTGTACCGACGCGGAAGGGCGACCTAGCGACAGGGTTAAACAGGGCATACAATTCAGTATGGGACAATGCTCAAGATGGCAACCTTAAAATAATGGTTGGTTGACAGATAGCTCTGCATAAAGCCCTGGCCGCAGTGGAGCAGTGCAAAGCAGGAGCATTGGGCAGTGGGTGGTTAAGTGCGGGCTCCCCACTGAGGACTACCTGTTGAGCACATACCTCAAGCTGAGCTCAGTACAGTATGGCAGAGTCAGATGTGGCACTGGGTCAGCAGGGGACTCTTCTCTGATGTTTATTGCACTGTGGCGTTTGGTGCAGGGGTTGCCACTGGACGTTATCAGTACTGGCCAAGGTTTAGTGCTAGCTGCGTTACTTCGTATCAAAGGATATAGGGTCACCTGTAAATGGCATGGCTGGGCCCCAAAAGGTCGTCATATCTTTCTGTCATTTTCCTGTTTGGATGACAGCTTGATGTGCGGAGCCTATGGCACTTCTGCTCTGGCAGGTTTTTGTACCCTAACCTTGGCACAAATCAAGCCATGGTTCAAGGCGCCTGCTTTTCAACTCGACCACCTGCTGCTGCTGCTTGTATGTAGGCGTGGTGAGAAGTTTGACCGGACTCGCCATGAGATTGCCACAGAAGTGAAGGCCATCACATACAGTGCCATGCAGATACGGGAGCAGGAAGGAGACGCAGAAGTGTTTGTGATTGTAGATATCTAGGCGGCAGAAGACATAGCCTGATCGGTTACATATTGTCTGACTCCCTGTGGGGCCATTCAGTTACTGCCTGGTGACCCAGCAGTGCAGATAGAGCTGCCTGATAGCTCCAAAACAATTACGTGTCAGTACCTGGTGTCATCAGGAAAGAAGTGGAAAAAGGAAGGGGAGAAGTAAGAGGGAATAGGGTGGCAAAATGGGAGAAGGAAGGGTGGGCGTCGTGAAGGGTGGGAAATTGCAAGCAGTGACCGAAGTGACGGTGCCAGGTAACTGAGGTGTGTTGGCGGGAGTGCAAACATCTTTGCGTACAAGGTCTCTCAACAGGGAGCATTCGTCTGTTGCCTCTTACCCATGTCAACCTAGGGGGACATGGAATAGTCCCGTTAGCGGCCAGCTGACACATGCCGGTCAACGGCAGCGTAAATTGTATGGGCTTTGGCATGAAGAGGCTATACAATTGATTCCCGGTGAGAATCCCAGTAAGAATTGGACGGCTTGCTATCCCAGACATGCCGCATGTTCCGAAGTAACGAAGCTCTGCCTCCGGAGCTCCTGGACATGGCACCTTTCACTGCCCTGAGCATCTCTCCCAAGCAGCGTAGCAACAATGTGCAGAAGAGTCGGGCAGAATGACAACAGGGCTATGTCGCCGTGTTCCGAAGTAACGAAGCTCTGCCTCCCACTCCTGGACATGGCATCTTTCACTGCCCTTAGCGTCTCTTGCAAGCAGCTCAGGAGTGATGTGCAAGAAATCATGCGGGATGACTACTCATTGCTCCGCAGCCTTTTCAAGAAGGAGATGAAGCTGGCTTGTAGGGACTCCTTCACCTATCTCATCTATGCAAAGCACCCTCCAGTGGATCAGAGGGCCATCGGCAGGCTCAAGGAGTTTCTAGGCCTCTGCTGCAGCCTCTATGGCCTCATCGCTTTGCCTTCAGTCCTGGAACTGCAGGCCTTGCTACTCCATACCACAGATCCCTACCTCTGCAAGCTCCTGGTCAGTGCTGGCGCCCGCATCACAGACAGCTTTGTCACAACAGCAGCCCTAGGAAGCAGCTGGCCCCGCATCTCTTTCTGGATTGAAGCCTTCAATGCCCTGGGAGTGCCAACAGGCCTGTCACCCATCATGGAAGCAGCAGGCTGCAATGGCCCCAAGGTCCCCCTGCAGGAGGTCACCCAGCTACAACCAGAAGATCTCTTCAAGCTAGCAGCCCTCTATACCACCCAGGGTTTTGTCAAAGGGAAGCCTACACCACCTGATATGTGGCCTCCCACCGGGCATGGCTTCGATGCTGCCTTCCTGTGGCTACCTCAGGCCATGTTCTGGAGCCCAGCGCTTGAGGTCTCGCAACTGCTGCAGTTGGCATGCATCAGGTACGACATGCACGTTTCAAAACAGGCTATGCTCTGGATGGCACATGTCGGTAGGTTTTATCATGATGACATAAGAGGACCCAGGCATAGATACCAGTAGGCCTTGTTTGAGATTCTGCTTGAGCACCAGCCTACTCCGCAAGCTCCTGTTCCAATTGGCTTCTTCACTTAGAGGAAGACAATCATGCATTGTATTTGCCTTGTGTCCTATGCTCACTACATGGGTTCATCTTCTTGATGGACTGCTGCAAGGTAGACGTGTCTGATGCCTTTCACTTATGAGCCAATGACATGAAGTATCGTCTGCAGGATGCACCCCTTCATTGACAAAGCAGGGTCAGGGATGGTGCCACTTTGCTAGTGGCACTCACCATGGGCTTCCTCACATGGTCCATTAGGCCACCGTTTGCTCGCACAGGATCCGCCTACAGTTTGCTAGTATTGGCTGGTGTTCTTTCATCATGCTGCAATTTTCTGCTGATTCCAGGTGTGACTGGTGCACCATCGATGACCTGCTCTGGCGCTTCAAGGCACAAGACCTCACCCCAACTGCAGTCGAAGATGTCCTCCTAACAGGGGCAAAGTTCGGCTTCCGCTACTTGAAGCTTCAGACCTTCATCTCTTCATGTGCAGTTTCAGCAGATACTCTAGACAAGATGTTGGAGGCCTGGCAAACTGCGGCTTGCTCATCCTGCTACGAAGCATTGGACTGTGACATCTGCAGCCATCTGCATCAGATTGCACAGCATGCACAGTTCAGCAGCCTCTCAGCAGCATCTCGTGGCAGGCTCTTAATGCTCTCCCACAACCACCGGACCCATGAGATGATCACAGAGCTGGTGCTGGGCAGCAGCAGCACTGGCACCAGCAGCAGCAGTAGCCTAGAGAAGGTGGCAATGGTCCAGCAAGCGCTCAAGTATGCTGTTGGCTTGGACAAACACGTCTGGTTCTCCTGCAGCACCCAGCAGCACAGCAGCTGCCCCTTGAGGCAGCACAGGGCTTGTTGGTGCTTGCAGTGGAGAAGCAGCGTATATGGGCTCTGAAGGCTCTCCTGGAGCACATTCCAGCAGCTAGGATGCTGCCTAAGGAGATGCTAGATGCATCGTTACTGTCAAGCTTACAAGGGAAGCTGGCAGGCAGTGATGAACCTCTTTACAATCCAGCCACTGACACTGCCAGCATCATCGGCCACAGCCTTCTGCAGCAGTTAACTGCGGGTATGTACAGGTGCAGGGCCGCCAAGCAGAAGCTGATTGATGGTGCTATTGAGAGGGACAGGGCATGCTGCCAGCTGCTGCGTGATCACTATGGTGCAATGCTAGGAGGAGGTCTATCCAATGGGTAACCTTGATGTGTAGTCTGTTATATATTGGGTACCTGGGGAAGCTTAGTAGTGTCTCGGCTTTTATTTGGGGCATGATTCATCTTGTCACAGAGGGGTGCTTGTTTGGGTTATGCTGCAGTGCCTACATAGGAAATGAGAGGGGTTGCCAGGGAAGGTGTTGGAGGAGCTTGTGAAGTATGTGCTTAGCATGCGACCTATTAGCAGTCTTAGCTGCCACAGGCTCCAGGGTTGTTGGGGGATCTGTGCACCCGTTATGCAACTGCCTGGTGCCTGCAGCGTGCAAAGCAGCATTCATGAATGCATAACTGGCATGGCTGGTACAGTAAAGGGGATGATATGTGTCACTCTTTTGTTTGGGTTATCAGGCTGTGAGTCTTCCTGTGACCTTGCCTATCTTGGGGCATGGGTGGCTTGTGACTGATTAGAGGTGTTGACTCTGCGGCTGCCGCACCTTAAAATTTTTCTTTGTCTGTTTGATACTGTTACTGTCATTCACATCAGTGGAGGTGTCTGTGTCTCTTTGCCTTGCATTGCGGGCAGGCGTCAGGCTTTACAGAGTATGAGACAGATTGCGGGCATATGTCAGGTGGAGTATATATGAAAGAGACAGGGCTGTTCGGGAGGAGGGTGCTAGGAATAAATCTACTTTAGCGACATATATGCAGCATTACAATGACGATATCAATTATTTCAAGCCGCAGCCATATCTGTGCACAGGCCCTCTGAGCAAAGGCATGGAACTCATTATGCAGCTGCGTGCAGGTATTCTTCCTCTCAACGCTATGACAGCAAAATTCGGTAGGCAGAGCGCTAGCAGGCAAAGTGCACGTAGGGAGTGCTGCAAGTCCTGTGATCTTGGCCCTGAATTGGGAGGTGAAGTTGAATCTCCTGAACACTTCTTGTTTGACTGTCCTGTTTACCAGGCACAAAGGCAAAAGCTGTGGGAGAAGCTGACTTCTGACCCTGATGTTGCTGCAAAATGTCAGATATTGGATGGCAAATCTGATGAGGAGAAGCTGCATAGCATGCTTAATGAAGAGTTCTGGGGTGTAGACGTCGATGAGGAGTCTGGCTTAGTATATGGCCCTTTCAAGCATGCATTTAAGTGTATAGCTAAATATGTTGCAGCTGCTTGGAAGATTAGGAATGCTTATGCTCACCCTTCTGATGTGGCGTGAGGTCCAACCAATGGGGTTTGTTACCAACTATTGCTTGCACCCGGGCTTACAAGCCCTCCTTGCTTTCTTAAGTAGGAGGGAGGCTCTTACCCCCATTGGGGCAGTGGAGGTTTTGGGTGATTTTGACCTAGCTGCTGGACCTCATGTTTAGGCATGCATGTATTGTCATACATGTCGAAGTTTACCCGTATTCTGTTCCACCTCGCTGCTCTTTGTGACAGCTTGAGGTGCGGGGCCTATGGCACTTATTGCTATGGCATATCATAAAATGTAATAATAAAACAAGACAGGTGTTCTGCGTGGTCGCGATGTGCTGACGAAAATTTTATTTCTTGTCTATATACTCCATAATTGTTCTTTGATGCTACGTTAAACGGTTAGTTCGTGGAGGAAGACGAAGGCAGTGGCACTCAGAAACTATCCACTGAGCCATGCTATCAGTATGAGCCTACCTTTGGCCTCGCTGTGCCGTGTGAGCTTTTGAGTTACCAGGCCACGGAAAGGCTGGGAATCGATCATCTCACCGGCCACCCAGCTGTTCGTGCTTTTAACCGTATGTACCCCGGGTACCCCCGCGTCGGCGGACGCGGCACTAGTTCGGTTTCGGTCGTGGCCATGACATGGCCGGCTACCGGACACGAACCCTATAAAGCAGGCACAGCCGACCTTTCCCCATAACAAAAATGAGTTAGCAAAAGTCAGCGAACACGATCCTATGCGGGTGGACCTGGAGAACGTATTCTTCACGGGCAGGGGGTTTCCAGTGACCCGAGACATCGACGGACAGGAAGCATACCGACTGGCGGACAACCATCCTCTTTTCTGTCGCACTCACCCCTTTAGAGCCGTTACGACTTGACAACTACATACTAGTAGGCCACCGAGGAATTCTCAGCATGCTCCATACATGACCGGATCCCACACCTAGGTGAAACATCCAAAAGTTACATGCTGTCCCATCTTGCATTGCTTGGTGCCGCCACAACCTACAGCCATTGTATACCCCTAAGCGTGCCTCCATAGCGGGACTCGAGCTAAATGAGAGGGTGTAGCCTTGCTGGACGGGCTGGCAAAGATGGGGCCAGATGGCCATGGCACCAGGCAACATCTTAAGAATGCAGGTTTGATGTCTTAGCGCAGCGTGAACCTCATCAATATGATGTATTAACGTGGTTCGGCAAGCACAGGACTTGACAGGGTACATCTTAGCCACACAATACCTAATCGGCAAGACAGCAAGAGCATCCTACCTGCCCAACCTGTCCAGGTGCATTCGATCAGCATCCCGCTGCCTAGAACCATCCCTAAGGATCCAACATAATTGTTGCGCCTGCCCATTGCCTCCCATGCAGCTTATTCAATCGTGTTCCGTATGCAAACAGAAAGGTCGAGGGACATGCGCGGTGGACCCCCAGCAATTGAGCTCGAGAGTCGTCCGCGGGCCCTAATACAACCCAATATACATAAGACACGCTTTGGGAAAGTCGGGGCGCTAAAATCGTCCATTTATGGGCTCGTCCCCTAGGCCTGACCTAGCGGGGCATGCGGGCCCAGGAAGCGCATCATGGGCTATAACACAATGAGCGCCACCAGAGTATACCGAGGATGGTATAAGCTTATGATTGGCAACTTGCAGCAGACGAAAAGATGCTTTAAGCGCACAGCAAACACGAAAGAGGCTTTCACGCACAAAATTGCCCGTGTAACTTTTCGTCACTTCCGTAGGGTGTGGGTGCCGGTCATGAGTAAACCATAGACCAGAACATACCCTGATGCCGCATGTACCTCAACATGCACACCCACTAACCAGCAATATGCTCAGCCTCTATAGCTCACCACCTTTCTATGACCGTCCTCATGCGTGAAGTGCCAGCAACCCGAGCAGCAAACCTAGGTACTCCCCAACACCCGCGGTTCTCGTACTGTCCAGCAAGCAGCATAACCTGGTCTCAGCGTCAAACGCCCCTTCACTTCCAAACCTATATCCTTTCTGCAGTCACCCAGCAGTGCAGCAAACCCGGCGCCTGCAAGAGCTCCTACACGCCCCTTCCCCTAGCAGCAGCAGCTAGTGTGGCAGCTGCCATCATGAGTTTTTGTACCCCTGCTGCAGCCCAGTGCCGTGCGCCCAGAATCTCCAGCAGCAGATGCAACAGAGCAGAGACCGCAATGATCACATCAAGGGCTGCTGGTTATGCTGCTGGTTTGGATACACCCATCAGTCTCCTGCTGGTGATTTGTTTGCCGTGTCCGTAGTTGGATGTCTGCTTGGGTATTCCTCTTGCTTGGTGGTATGGATTCCATTGTTTTTGGACCCATCCGATGGTGTGTTTGGTCGTTTCGACCTAGCAGCCCTTTGCGGTTGCCGCACCTTAATTACCAATTACCAATTACCAAATGGCCCCGTCAAAGCGGGGCGCCGGTGGGGGCAGCGCCACCCACAAGGAGCCAACTTAGGCTCCAACGGCATACTCAATTTCCTGTCCAAGCTCAAACAATGGCTGCCACCAGCCCACCCTAAATCCCTTGCTAGCCAATGTATGTCAGGCCAGCCCATTTCGACTTACCATGCGCTGACCAGTTGACCCAGTCAACAGCAAGCCAAACAGTTTTATGCCTTGCTCAGGGCTTAAATTTTTGTTTGTTTTTGTTATGCCTGGATACAAAGCCAGGACCAATGAGTGACCACCAATTACAAGAACCAGCATACGCTGGCACAACCAACATAAAGGGCTTCTTGCTGTATGTTCCACATCATATCACCGCCCGAGTGTATCACGCAGGCAGAGTTTAATAGGCTGTACAGCACATGTGCGCATACACAGCAAACTGATAAAGGCAACACAAATATCCACAGGAGGCCATATCAATACACTATACCATACCAACATTTACTGAATCGCTGTTGGGCACTTTGCAGAACGATTGGGCAGGCGCAAACACAGCTCAAAGCCAGTCACTAGTATTTGTCAGATGCTGGCGGAAGATCTGATGCTAATAACATTGCAACGCCATTGACGAGATAGGAGCTGATGCCCTGTATGCGAAAGGTGAGCAATGTATTGAGCCACGTGTGAAGAAAGGAGCAGCATGACCTGCTTGGTTGGGCAACATGCACACCAACCCTCCAAGACTACATATCCCGGCTGCTTCACTCCATCACCCAATCCATAGTAACGTATTTTCAAAGCTAATGCAGAGATATGCTTGAACAAGACTGTACTGGTTGTTGCACACCCTTGCCAGCCTTCCCAACTGGCCAAGGCAACCTGATGATCAGCAGTATTGCTAACGGACAACACATAGGAATCATAAGCTGCTGTCATGTGCAGGAGGCCCCTGAGACGAGTAAGACTCAAGCTCTTCTGCATTCTTCTGCGCCTTAGTTATCTTGCCTCCCTGTTATGCATGATCCGCAAGCCATTCCCCTTCAATAGTACCCTGTTACAGGCCCACTGGCAAAGCCTGAAGATGGTGAAAATGGATCTGTGCAATGACTGCACCAATCTTGCATCCCCGGATATCATAATACCTTGTCAAGCCCTGACCGGGAACGTAAGCATCCAACACAGTGGGAAAATTATTAATGCGGATGATTCCAATCAGACAACCCTCTTGGTGCACCCAACAACTAAACTGAAAACATAAACACCGTGCAATGGTACGTAGCCGCCTCAAGGACTCAGACAGACCAAAACCTCAACCACACCTTTGGGAGAGCAACTCTGAACCATGTTTTTTTGTGGGATATCTGCAATTTGTAAGTGCACAGCAACATAGTGCCCATCACGTCTCCTGTACTTCTTAGTGCAACTTCCTGCGATACCATTTTGGTCTCAGCATTCAATCAAGCCAGGGCAGAGCCAACAGCGCTCTTTCCAGCAGGAGGGAACCGTCCAACTCAAACAGGAGGACATCGCACATAGGACTACACCTGTAAAGCATCTGTGGGCTAGTTGATGATCCTCCCAACAAGCAATGTATCTCGGCTCAGGTAGGGTTCAGGGTTATAACCTAAACCCTGGATCTCCACCCATTGGCATAAGTCCACCCGACCAACCCCCCCTTTACAGCTCCCTCAAGGCACCTCATGGCTGCCCAGTCCAAAGGGGTTTGGTTCATCTGGTTTAATCTGGCTGAAAGTGTGGTTCACATGTGAGTGACATGCCTCATCCGCACGTACTGCCAGCACCAGGTCCTTCATGTCAGCTCCATCAGGGAGACGCCAGTAGGTGCGGGCCATGGCAGGAGCAGACACACCAGTCCACAACTTGCCAGAGTCTATGTCCTGCAGGGGAAAAACAGAGAATAATGGTCGCTGAAGCCTGTATTCAAGGCAGGGTGACTGGCTGTGCAGTGACATAAAATGTATGCAGCATGGCCATGTAACAGAGCGAAACAAAGAGACAAAGGTACATACAGTAGGGAGGAGTATATGCTTAGGGATCATTGGGTCTTATTAATGACATTTCTGCTTCTTGGCAGAGGAGATTAACATCCTTCTGTCGTTCCATTGCTCCATAGGGCAGGCAGCATTAGATAAGCACCTAGTGGCTGTTGCTTGACAACAACGCACTGAGGACCAAGGAGTGCATTGCAAGTTAGCTAAGGCATTGCGGTATGCAGGCGCACCCAAGCTCAGCAGTTAGCCTGGCATAGATGTCCTGTAGCACAGCATGGCAGCAATACAGATGCCCACATGATGGTCCTGCACATGCCTTTATCTCCTAAATTGCAGTAGTGGTATGGAATTGATTTGCAGCAACTCATGTTCCTGATGCAGTATCCAGGCTGGTGGCACTGGTCTCGTCAATAGAACTGCTCTAGAAGGAGCCAGCTGTAGGGCAGACATGTTACAATGAGCACCTTGCCTGCCGCATGCAGAGATGAGAACAAGCACAGCAATCATGCATGATGTTGACCAAAGGCCTGCCGCAAAGAAGACGGTTCTTGTAACTGCCATTTGTAAAAACAATCAGGATATAATATACAAGAGAACGCTACCAAAATCACCAGCAAATGAAAGCCAATGGCAGACCTCAGCCAGCAGATACCCTACGCTTATACTACCCAGGGCCAGGTACGAGACAGCACACAATTATCAACGGCTCTGCACTTATGGTCCTATATGCTGCTACGACCTCCTCTCAACCCCTTTCACCATTTTTACAAAAAATCTGGACGCTTGACCACCCCAACTGGACAAAATGTCTTTCCTCAATTAAGCTGCACCGTCCCCACCCTGCTTGTACCTTGAGAGCATGAGTGTAAGTCTTGACGGCCTCCTCTTCCAGATACCCTGCACATGGTGCCGCAGCCCAGCTGCTCTCTAAGCTGCCTCCCTCCCCTCCACCCCTTCACCACTGAGGCCTCCCAATCGTCCTGAACCACAGGAGAACTTCGTCCCGCTTAATAACTTTAAATTCAAACAGCACCAGGTCCCTGATTACCTTGAGAGCATGAGTGTAAGTCTTGACCGCCTCCTCCTCCAGGTATCCCACAGCAGCATGACATGTCTTAGGTGATGCCAGGTATGCCAGGAAGAACATGTTGCACAACACCCCCTGAGCCAGGATCACCATGCCCCTGAACAATGGCCCAGGGTTGCGCATGTTCATGAAAGTGAGGAGGTGCATGCGCTCATTCTCTGCTTCAGCTAGCAGGGTGTTGATCCAGCCGTTGTCTTGCTGCATAGTGCGCAGGGAGCGCAGGTGGCGGAGCATGCCAGCTACCATACCAGGGACACCTGTGTGTAGGAGGGGGGGGGGGGGTAAAGAAGGGGGGAGGGGCAGGTAGGTCTTTGTTGGGGTTGCAAACAGGTGGGTAGGCTAATAATTGAATGGAAGCAATTCATGGTGAGTTCCTGCAGTGAGAATGGATGGTGAGGTAGCAGTCTGGTAGCAGCAGCGGCAGCAGGAGCTAAGTAAGGGTAGGTGATGCATCATGCTGGCACCACAGCAGGGACAAATGTGACAGGAGGAGAGGGAGAGGGAGAAGAGTAGGGGGTTGGAGGTTCAGGCGAGCCGAGTTGCCCATTGGCGCGCATGTGGTACACAGACTTGCACGAGAGGGACTGGTTGTAAAGGGAATGCGTATCCGTCGAGGCTAGAGAGCCAAAGCAACGGAGTTACGCTTAAGTCGAGTTGCAGATCTAAGGGTGGGGGATCAGGTGGACCAAGGCCAAGACCTGGTAAAATAGCGATGTACTGTTGGCAAAAAATAGGTAGCGATCTTTCAGCAGCCGCAGCATAGGGTGGGTAACTGGCAGCAGAGATGACAGAAAGGGACAGAGCATGCAAGGTACAAAGATGGAACTGATCCTGGAACAAACATGGCTGTTCCTTGGTCCGTGCATTGTTAAAGACTGGAATCGGTCCAGTGGGGATTGTCTTACCTGCTACTGTCTCTAGGAATATGATGCGCCTCAGCCACTGTGCCTCTGTCATGTTGGGGCCATAGCCAGTGGCTAAGTCAAAGGCACGCCGCACAGTCTGGATGGCTGCATAGCCCACCTTCTGGTGCCTCTGTGGAAGTAAGGAGAGAATGGGTGATATGGTTGTTATACGGTCTTGTGGGTATCATCCAATGCCCACTGAACAGTACATGAGCCATACTGACCGGTTGCATGCCACTGGAAAGCTGCTGCAGTGTTCTGTGCAATGCATGCATACTATATATGACCATGTTCATCTGGAACAGAGCTGAAAGGGGTGAGGAGGGTGCTGTGCAAGCTCAAATATGTAATGGAGGTTTGCTGCAGCTGTGGTAGGAGCACTTACAGTCTTAGGAGGCACGTGGTGAGGCTTCACAGACTCGAGATAGGCCCTGGTGTACACGGGGTTAGCCAGCACCGTCTTCACATCGAAGGGAACGGTGTCCTTCAGGCTCGCGGGGATGTTACCAGGTGTTGCAATGGAAGGATGTGGGGCCACATAGGGCTCGTCCTTGGGCTACAAGCAAACCGATAAGCGGACGTCAAACGTTGTAGGTCGTAAGAAGTGGGCGGTGGGCAGCAGTGGAAGCAGAGGGCAGGAACATAGGACGAACCTGCGTTGCAGCTTGAGGGGCGCCTTGCAGCGGAGCACTGCTATGGAGCCTTAAACGGTGCTGTAAAGCCCATGCTGCTCCCGTCTGAAGGGTTGGGTTCAGCAGCGATGGACCTGCAACCTGGCTCAGCAAGCCCGCTGCAGCACTCAGAGACGTGCGGATCATGTGTCTGATGCTAGTTTAAGGTCTCAATGGGCCAAAGTATCCCTCTGCGTCGATAGTAGAGACTGCACTTGCTTATTGGCGATGGACCAGGGTAAATATCTGCTGTAGGCAACGAAGTGGGACAGTTGGTTTGGATTCAGTACAAGCAACATAATTGGAAGCAGGTTAACATGAAAGGAAACGATTATTGCAGGTGGCCGTTCTCGATGAAGTTGAGGGATGACGATTTGAGCGCATCTTCTGGTGGGGTAATTCCACATTTTAAAAATGTCCGTTCGACCCCTCGGGGGAAACTCTACTTTCCGCTCCTCTAATGGACGGCGAAGACGCTCTGATTAATGCTCTAGATAGCGCGGGATGGTCTTACCTTACATTTCAATGCCTTTTGCGTGTTTCTGCCCGTGGGTGTTGCGCGAGGGGTTCACATGGACGAGGTCGCATGGGCGTGTGGAAGGCCAGAGAGTCCCGACAAGCTAGAACTTGCAGAAAACCCATTGTTTACTTTGAGCCATGCCCATGTTAACCAGCAGCGAGTCAAAATTGTCCATGGCGACCAGCGCAGCGTCGCTTGGCATGCGAATCGTGTCCCCACAAGCCAGGCATACATATGCAATATCAAGGGCCCGCGTACAGCACTAGACTGTAAGTGATCATGAATATGCACAAGATTCTGGAAGTGCCTCCAGAGCAGCACAGGGTATGGCTCTGCTTCCAGCCTAGCTACATCACGAGGGGCATTGCCTTCCCTGATAGACCACAAATCAAAAGCCAATGCATGCTTCTCCTCCACCACAAACTCCCTAAACTCCATAAGCCCCATGCAATTGAAAAACCTGTCCTTGCACAACTTCACATATTCCCCCACCAAAGCATCTATCAGAACTCTTCCTTTCTTCATGCGCACGTTCCCCGGGGGGCAGTGGTAGTGGCTGTCATAACAGACACTGGCAACAGACGTAGGCTCTGGGCAGGCCTTTGTCTCAGCCCAATACTAGGAGCCTCTGCCACCAAGCTGCATGCCTAGAAAAAGCCATGACAACCTGTCGCTCGTGACAAAGCAACACCTCCAAGGACTTCTTCATGCTCACCAACTGTTGCAGCAGGTGTGTGAAGGAGTTGTGCTCAAAGCTGAGATCTGCAAAGCAATAACAGCAGGAACATACGTAAGCAATTGCCCAACAGATAAGGATATTGGTTGACATACATTTAAAGTCACCTATGACTCCTGAAATACTCAACTTCTACATGTGGACAAGCCTCCAATGAGTACATGTGCAGCACACAGAGTGCTGCACACTTTGACTCCTGCTCTTCAGTCTATTGCCGCATTTACTTCAGCATCAAACACCAACATCCAGCTCCTGCTCTTCAGTACATTGCCGCATTTACTTCAGGATTTAACACCAAGATCCAGCTCCTATGACTGTTGCGAAAGCACCAGCTGCTCACTAACCCCCCCTGGATGATCGACTCCTGCACCCACCTTGAACATCAAGCAGATCCTCCAAATCAACACCATCACCATCTGGAGGGGCTGCAGGTGCGTCCACAGGCATAGGGTCTGAGAGAGACTCATGTGAGAGATGGCCAGCCAATGCTGTTTGCTTGGCCCTACCAGCCTGATGTCAGCCACCTGGTAAGGGAGTTTTACTCAATAAGGTGCAGCTACAACCGGTTCTGCCATACGAGCCACTGCTGCGTGTGCTGTAGAGACCCTCCTCCTTGTAGGGCATGCACCCTCTATTGAAGTGTGCTCAGCAGACATTATGTAAGCAAAGCCGGTCTGCAGTCCCTGAACTTGCTGCTCTCCAGAATTCCCTGCAGCAGTGCACAACAAAGCGTAAGGTCTAGTGAATGAGCAAGTTGCCTACAAACCAGTCCTTACTTAATCGCAGAGTTGCAAAGATGCAGAAAAAGTAGTTGCTGAAGCCTGCTACATGGGGCCCATGCAAATGGAGCTGCTGGACCCTTCCCAACCTATCATATCATACACTCTTGCCGCTTTTGCATATGCAGGGGGGAATGCTAACCTGCCAGACAACTTCAGGAAGGAACCTCTCCTTACCTTGAACCTTCGCTGCTTGGGAAACCCATGGTGATTGTACTGGGTTTAATGGGGGTGGCAGGGTATGGACCTTGCTACACTTGAAGGCATGGCTGCTTGTTGCCACGCTGCTTCCAGCATGAGCAAGAGGAGCATCTTGCTGTGCTTCTGCTTGTAAAGCTTGTTGCTGAGGGGTGCCTGAGCTGCATTATCTCGAGCCTGCTCATTTTTCTGCTGATCTGGAGGCTGAATCTGCCCTGGTCTCTTCTCAGCTTCTGGGACGTTTGACTGACAATTAGCCTACGCAGCTGCAGCTTGTTGAGACTGATTTACAAGCTTCTTCTTCCTTCATATGCATGGCAAACATGGCAAACATGGATCAACCACCAGCGTCAAGACAAAGAGAGGTCTCATCTGCTCTGCAGGGCAATGCCACAAAACATGGTTCATCCACAAAATATGGTGCAGTGCCATGTAGTTTGTGCATTACCTTACAGCATGTGGCATTGCTTGTAGTAAGTAGTAACATTTGCTCTAGCAAAGCCCGCATACGTCCAACCTCCAGACAACAGGACTCCTGCTCCTGCACTCTCACCTGGATTAGTACTGCCACTCAGGCTGCTAATAGATTTTAACAGATTGAGCGTGCTCAACAATGCCATTAGGTTAACCTCAATGTTCGCTGGAAGCTCTGGCGCATACCCTGCGGGGCGAGAAAGCCGTCATGTCAAGCACATCTGCAAGGCACAGCGCTGCAAACGAGCGTATTAACCCTCTGATACATGGGGACCTTGAAACAATGATTGTACGTTTCAATTCTCACCTACTGGACAACAGACTCCCAAGCACCGGGGCTGCACGGACGTGGAAGACGTCTCCTTTTGCTGAGGCAGCCAAGTCCACTCACTTGGAGTGCTAAAACTTCCTTGATACATGCAGTATAGCCCAGGGATCGGGTGTGGCAACCAATACAGGTCACAATGATTGTTTTTACGCTTCGCGGCAGTCGCCGGGGGTATCGAGATGGCCTGGAAAACCACTGAGGGTAGTCAGTGCAAAGGCAGCTCAAGGGGTCACCTTTGAAGTCCAAAGGCTTCTTCAATACTGGACGTCTGATAGCATGCTAAGCGTAGGCTGAAAGCTTAGAAGTTATAGATCAAAGTTACGCTTCAAATTCCCCCGAATTCGGCCGAATTCAGTCGAATTTGAGAAAAGGGGTTGACACCTGCAGGATCCTGCGGCTTGGGGTTCAAAAGATGCGCTCAAAGACGACCCATGTGCGTGACCCAAGGGACCACTAGAACCCTCAACTGCAAGGGTTTACGGCCAGAAATCGGACTGTACTGCATGGGCAATGCACGCTGCGCGAATGCAGCATGTGCTCTGAAGAGGGCGTGGACGCCTAGGAGGTTGCAGATCGGCTTGCGACCGGAGTAGCAGGGGTAGATAGTGTGTATTGCATTGCATTCTCTGTACCTCGTGGCCTTTTGAAAGGATAGCTGATCTGGCAGTGGTGCATATCATGCCTTTCGGATGCGTTATAGAGTACTAGTAAAGTTCTAACTCATGTCCGGGCGTGGAAGAGGCCCAGGCAGTGGCGGTGGCCGAGGCCGAGGTAAGGGACATCGCCTTTCTCGGAACCTCAGTTATCCGAAATCATGTAGCAATTATGGTTTAGATGCAAGATTGGCTTCGTTGAATGCGTCCGTCACTGCTCTATAGTGGCCGATGGTATCTGCAAGGGCCAGCGCTCTATGCGCTCCTCCTGTGAACAATGCACATCTGCGCGTCATGATTGAGTCCCACGCGACCGTTTCACTGCAATCTGCATGCTATTTAGACCCATCCCATGTCGTTAACACTTCAAGGTCCGGCCCCCTGCTCCAGAACATAGGACTTTTGGTACTGCCTACCTGCCACTTCGCATGAGCTCGGAGGGAGCAGACACGTCATGCGAATCTCCATATTCAGCTTGACATGCAGTAGTCGTGATCGCTCACCATATTGGTTGATTAGATGTATAGCCAATCCGCCTAACGCCTACTCCTAGCAGACAAAACTGTCAGCAGGCCGCAGTTGTGAGAGCAGTTCCTCAGGGCCACTCCCTCCATCCCCGCAGAATGCCCTGCATTGTCCCTCAGGACCCAATTTCTGACTAGACTGGAACCGTCTACTTTCCTCCCTTTTCGTGACTGATGGCCCACTAGATGAAATTGAATATGTTTCTCACTTGTACCATGTATTGTTCCTAATGCTCCCCGCACTGCTTCCTATGCTGGTTATACCCAGGTGGCTATGACTATGCAGGCGGAAGATTTGGAGACACAGGGGCAGATGAAGGAGCAGTCGCATACCAGCAGCAAGGAGGCTATGGCATGACAGGTTACCCCATGGCAGGAGTGGCCTATGCAGCCGCAGGAGGCGGCTATGGCATGACAGCAGGGGGATACTCCATGCAGGGAAGCTACGGCATGGCGGGTGGCGGCGGGTACCCAACTATGCAGACAGCTTACATGCCTAATCAAGCAGGCTGGGCATATCCGGGGATGGCAGGGGGATATCCAGCAGCAGCAGGACAAGGAGGACGAGGAGTAGGGGGGTATCCTGCTGCTGCTGCTGCTGGTGGTGGTGGTGGTTATGGCGGAGTACCCGCCCCACCTCCAATGGGAGGGCGGGGGTATGGTCCACAAGGAGGAGGAGCAGCAGCAGGGGGTTATGGAGCTGGGCGCGGGGGTGGTGGTAGAGGTGGTGGTGGGTATGGTGACACTAGTTACGGTGGCACTGGTGGCCGGCAGAGCAGCCAGGAGGGTTACATGGGGGGGCGGGGTGACACTCAAAACTACCCCGGTGGTGGTGGTGGGTACGGTGGCAGCAGCGGTGGCAGAGGGTATGGGCAATATGGCGGCGGTGGGCGTGGTGGGGGCTACGGTGGCGGCGGCGGCGGGCGGGGTGGGTTTGAAGGGCGGGGAGGTGGCGAGGGCCGCGGTTGGGGGTATCCTATGGAAGGGCGGGGTGGGGGTGGCGGCTACAGTGGTGGGGGTGGTTACGGTGGCGGTGGTGGTGGTGGTCGTGGTGGTGGTGGGAAGCAGGTTAGACCAGAGGAGGCTATGCAGGAGCTGACTGATATTCTTAGTAATGTGAGCCTTAGTCAGTCTGATGCTCCAGTGTTTGATGCGGCAGTGTATAAAGCGCAACATGGGGTCCAAAGGGCAACAAGAGCAGCAGCAGGTGGGTGGGGAGGGGATGAAGGGGGCAGCTGGGTGGGGTGGGGTGGGGTAAGGGTGATTGGAGGATGGACCTGTTGCAAGCATGGGGTCAGCTTCTCAAGTACTGCGCTTCTTGTTAGGCCATTGCTGGCCCTATCAATTGGTCATGTGATTGTTGCAGCTCTGCTGCACATTGTTCTGAATCAGTACTGCAGAATTTGGCTATGAGCATCAGCATCTTGCATCATTGCAGGTCATTTGTTCTGTTTTCTTAACCGGCTAATCAGGGTTGCTTGTAGTCTTTGCAGGGCGTCTTTTATGAAATGCTTGCAAATGATTATGTCTAGCAAGCATACACAGTTGTTGGCCTGTCTACAGCTAACTGTTCTGTCTCAAGGCGTTCTGCTGTTGTACTGTGGTTCTGTACGCGACTCAAAAACTGCTTTAAATTTTTATCGCTTATTCTTTTCTCGCAATAGCTTGAGATGCAGGCCATTTCTGCTGTGAAGTATCGCAAAGTGTAATAGACTAAATCTGCTGTTTTGTCTTTTGCTGCTGCAGGTGGTTTTGGTACCCTAGGTCGAGAGTTGAAGGTTTTGGCCAACCATTTCCAGATGACCCTGAAGCAGAAGGTTGCCTATCACTATGACGTCACCATCACACCACTAGACCCTGATGGCAAAGCTAGAAAGGGTAGAGGTTTAGGAGGTAGGGGTAGAGGTTTAGGAGGTAAACCCAGGTCACCAGAAGCATCAAGTTCATCACCTACAGCAGCAGCAGCAGCAGCGGGAGCGGGAGCAGGAGGATTATCTTCATCTTTAGAAGCATCAAGCTTATCAGCAGCGGCAGCAGAAGTAGCAGCAGAGTCCTCACCACCCGCAGGATCAGCAGTAGCAGCAATAGCAGCAACAGTAGCATCAGCTTCAGCCTCGGGGTCTTCTCCTACAGCAGCAACAACTACAGCAGCAGCAGACCCACCAGCAGCAGCAGAAGCAGCAGCAAAGGGCGACACGGCAGGTGGTGATGGTGATGGTGGTGGTGGTTTTGACAGGACTGACAGCAAGGGCAGCAGTGGTAGTGGCGGCGAGCAGCGGCGGCGGCAATCAGAGACAGGAGCAGCAGCAGCAGCAGGAGGAGGAGGTGGAGGTGGCCCCCCTGAGCCCCCCCTTGTCCTTCCCAGCAGGTTGGTTCAGCGTGTGATGAGGACCATGGCACAGCAGCTGGGGTGGCCGGAGGGATGGGCATGTGACTGGAGGAGGAACATGTACACACCAGGACCGGTGAGTGGCCGGTGTGTTAGGGTTTAGGGGCTGGGGTGTTGGGGTTTTAGGTGACCACAGGGGTATATGGTTTGTGACTGGAGGAGGAACATGAACACACCAGGGCCGGTGAGTGATTGGGTGCTGCCAGGGTTTAGGGGGTTTGGGGTTATAGGGTTTGTGGTTTATGAGATTTTGATGAAGCAGGGGAGCTGCCGGGGAGGGGGGGGGGCTTGGTGGGAGGGTGGGGGTTGGGAGATGATGAATACTTGGACAGGAGGAACAACGTGTACACACCAGGACTGGTGAGTGAGTGAGTCCGGGCAGGGTTTAGGGGGTGGGGTTTAGGGGTTCTAGGTGACGCACAGGAGTCGCCAGGAAGGGCTGTAGGGTTTGGTGGGGGCGTTGGGGTTTGGCAGATGATGATTAATTGAAAAAGAAATACCGCATGTACCGCCATGGTAGTGGTCTGCGCGCCTGGATTTTGGGGGGTGGGGTTTTAGGGTGATAGATAGAGCAAGGGAGCTGCTTGGAAAACCACTAGATTCATTGCTTGGCCTGTTGTATGATGTTTGGACCTGTATGGTCTGTGGTCAGTAAAGAATATGGCAACAGCAAAACCCTGTGTATGTACCATTTGCTTATTCAATCTTGTGTTTGATTTAATGATGTTTAACTCGCCCTCCTTCCCTGCCTATCGTATGTGCTGCTGCTGCCGCTGCTACAGGTTGAAGGCATCAGTGCAGACCAGCCCCTAGAGGTTGTGGTCCCAGTGGAGTATCAGAACGAATATGGGGATACCATCAATAAGACATACAAGGTAGGCAGGCACATGATACAGATGACACTGCCTATCCTGTTGTGGTTTGTATTCTGTGCTAAGTGATAGGCCTGAAGTTGCAAGAAGGGGAAGGAATTCGCAGCTGCTGTTTTGAGCACAAAAGATGACGTGCTGAGCCTAATAAAGTCTCTTTGCTGAAGAATGCAGCATCTTTCTCTTTAGGTTGATGTTGGGCCCTTGCCGCTTGCATTTTTTTCTTCTCCAAATGCGCCCAGATGCTCATAGGGTTGGCCTGAACATTTTTCCTGCTGGTGTAGCTCCTGCCGTGCTCAGCTGTGTAGAGGAATGTATCACTCTAAAGCTGTCTCGCAATGCCTTTGGCTTCCTAAGTGGGCCACCTAGCTTTCTGTGCCCCTTTCCATGCTGCTTCACTCCATACCACTTCCTGCTGCCACACTAAGCGTGCATGAACCCCAAAGTTAACTCTGGACCCTATTCCTTCAACTGCTGCAGCTGGTGCTACTGGAGGTCAGCTGTTGTACCAGTCCTAAACCTCAAACATTAAACCCTAATCTTAAACCCTAAACCCTAGTGAAGTTTGCTGCTACGATAAACCTCACCATGCATCGTGCATCTCTAGCGTTTGATCTGTTTTTCATCTGTTCACTTTGCATTTGGCTAGTTGGTTCCGCATATGATCACATTGGGTCCTATGCTATGTAGCAAATGACCCAGAAGCTCCGCATCTCAAGCTATTCCGAGAATTGCGAGGTGGAAGTAATGTACTCC